>JAZKJV010002510.1:0-352795 GCA_037367405.1 Ottelia alismoides | reverse complement strand
TGAACCCAAGACAATGACAATCCATCAAGGATTTTATTTAAGGTCACAGTTTATTTAGCAACCCTCTTGTTTTAATTATTTGGGTTTTCACTTTTTTTTGGATCTGTTTTCATACAAGAGCCTAACGTTTTTGTAGATTTTCATTTAAGTCCTAGGTGCTCAAAATCAGAGGGCGATAGTGAAAAAGCTGTGCAAGTCAATTTAATGATGGAAATCTCACCATTGAACCTAATGATGCATATTGAGCTAGAGGACTTATAATGCTTCCAAGCTCTCTCCATGCGGTATGCAAAACAAAATTTTTAACCTATTCTACATGCGACGTGTAATCAAAAAAACATCAGCTGCTATTAATCTTAAAGAATCAATTGTTAGTTATTCAGAAATAAGATCAAGGTCTGGTCTTTGATGCCGATCGATGCCTGCCACAACAGGTCCTGCAAGCACTGTATACGACCTCTCTCGGCATACGGTCTCAAGTTCAAATTACTAACATTATTAATTTGGCTAGATCCAATTGTAGAGGATTATAGGAACACACATTCTTATTAGGGTTTGGACCTAGTTACCGAATCAACCAACCTATGTCTAGGGGCTCCATGCACACAAAATAAAATAAAATAAGGCGGAAACTCAAAACAGTGGAAAACAAAATAAAAAAGTGAGAAAAACTCAGAAAACTGCAACGAGGCCCCCAGGTGAATAGACGCTCGGGCACTGGACCAAGTTGTGGAGAGTAGAGTCTAAGTTAATTATTACATACAAAAATTATCTCTCTCACCATTAATTACATAAGAAACCTAATCTAATTGCTAAGCTAAATCCTTATCCTTGCTTTCTTTGTAGCCTCTCCAACTGGTCACCAAGAGAAGACCAGCCTCCTCCAAGCTTGGCTGCATCAGCCTCCTAAAAAGCCGTCCTCGTGTTGCGGGCCCTCACAAAAAGTCACAACGAGATGGCATTAGCACAAATAATCAAATTAAAATCAACTTGAGCGATATACAAAGAATTAATGAATGAAAATAAATCAATAAATATTTACAGCAATAAATTAATAAATCAGAATAATAGGCTATACAAAATATGAATGACAGAACTAGGCTACGCTCATTGCTCCCTGGCAGTGGCACCACATGATAACAAGGATTTTCGCAGAGGTCTTGTCAATCCACAAGGCGGGCCGACAATCGTCGAAGTGACCATGAACAAAACCCTAATTGATCAGCAATTAACCCACAATATTAATAAAGACAATAAATAGCACGAGTGAGCTTAAAATTTATTATCTCTACCATAAAATGTATAGTGATTAAACATGTCGAGGTCGAACCACAGAGAGCAAAATAGGTAGCCTGTGGTTATCTATTTACAACCATGTCATTTATTATGCATATACATATATCTTTTTGTGGGTTTTGGATTTTTTATTATTTTATTTTATTTTTAATTTTTGTAATTTTATATTTTCTTTTTGCATTTTTCGGATTTCTTTATTTCATTTTCTTTTAAATATAAATATAGGATATCTTAGGATATATATACATACATATAGAGTAATATATCTATAAATACTAATAAATATAATATAATACAAAAGAAAAATTGTTTTTTATATATTTTTCTAATGCTTATGTATTTTTTATGAATTTTTACTAATATATATTTAAAAATATCCCAATAAGGGATTAAATAATTATCTGAAATTGATTTCGATTTTTAAAATAGTAAATAGGCTTCAAATATTACCCAAACCAAATTTAATATATAAATATTTATGTAAAGAAAATTATATAATAGAAAACATATTTTGGATTTTTAATGAATTTTTAAGTTTTATGAAAGATTTTGGGCTTTTCAGTTCTAACGATTTTCTTTTTTCATTTTAGAGATTTTTGGTCTGTAATTTAAACATGGCAAAATGCACATATATATATTTAGAATTTTTAGACATGTTTTTATATTTTTTGGTATTTTCTAATTTAAACAAAGAATATATGTGCTCTATTTCATTTTTAATAATGATTAAAATGCACAAAAATGCAACTAAAAATATGGGCGTGAATGTACATGGCATAAGGTATTTAGAACTATTTTTGCGTATTTTTAGGAGTACAATAGGTATTTATAAAAATTACCTCAAAAACACAAAAATATATGTCCTAACAGGGGCATTTTTGCAATAAAAAATAAACTTCAGGGGCCTCTCTGCAATTTTGCCAAAAATATGTAATGGGGATAATTTTTTTTGGAGTTTTTAAGAATTACAAAAAAATGCCAGGGGTATACATGCAATTTCGCCACCTCACGTGGGGCGACACGTGAGGTGACGTGGAACGGACCCATATGTAATTGCAAGAAGTGCATGGGTCTATTTACAAAATTTCCACTTTAATTAAAACTTTATATTTGATTTTCAGGACTAAATATTAATTATAAAAAAAATTGGGGTATATGTGTAAATTACCCCTAAGGAGGCATTGATCGAGCGGTGGTGCTCCTCCCACTTGCCACGCGTCAGGCTGTGGACGCGCGATGATGATTCGCCTTGGACGGATGAGATTAGATCGCTGGATGCGATCGGACGATATTGGCGTGGCTCATCCAACAGTTGCTGCTTCGACTGGAGGAGAGGCTCGATTCGACGTCTTTGAAGACGCTCGGAAGAATAGGGAAGAACCCCGTGCCTCTCGAGATTCAATCCGGTGTAGCATGTGCATCCGATCATCTAGGATGCTCGTAGGGGACGTAAAGCATCAGCCATGCTCCTCCACATCTAATGATGGCTTCAGGATGGTACCTGGAGCTCCGACGTGGACATGCATCATCGAGGAAGAGAGGGGGCTCCAGGTACCTCCTCTTTTGCAAGATCAACCACCCAATGGGGTCCTTTTGCACTCCAGACCTGCAATAAAGGTTTGCAAAAGCAACAAGGGGGTCTGGGAACCTTATTGGATGGAATGGGCGAAGGGCAGCACGAGCGGAGGGGTCCGACAATACACGGCGGAGATGGGCCCCGAAATCCAGATTCGCGGAGGATCTGGTTGAATGAAGATGCATGGGGTGTACAGGAGGCGACGAGAATCGAGATGGAGGTGATCTGAACGGTGGTGAGCGTGTGATTACGCACGGAGGAGCTCGCCGGAGCTCAGCTCCGGCGAACTACGCAGATTACTAATTAACCTAATTTGACTAACCAAAACCTAAACTAAGATATAAGATTAAACCTAAAATGAAATGCAATTAAAAAGGCTAAGAAAACAGCTCTTATACCTGGGGTGGGCCAGGGAGCAGGGCCACCGACGACGGTGGTCGTGGGTGCACCTCCGTGCTCCTGAAGCTCCGCCCGACCTTGCAAAGCCTCCTCCTGTCACGAGAAGACCATCTAGAACCAAGGCGAGGGATCCTAGACTCGAGACAATGACCAAAGAATTAATGGAGGTGGAGGTTCATTATTTAAACACAAGTCGTGGCACCCTTATTGACCGGTGGAATGGAAAGAATACGAGCTATATACAGAGGATATACAAGTTGGCCGTGGATCTATGATGATAAAGGATCATTTCGTATAAAGGGGGACAAAGGCGATGGATGGATGAGACGCCCAGGAAAAAGGGTGCAAAACACGGAAAAATATGTCTGCGTCAAATGAGAAGACTGAAGGGGAGTTGACCGGGCGGTCAACCATCAGAGGGACCTGATTGGTCCAGGCATGCATGTTATAGAACAAAATAGCAAG
Source organism: Ottelia alismoides (assembly GCA_037367405.1). Classification (NCBI taxonomy): domain Eukaryota; kingdom Viridiplantae; phylum Streptophyta; class Magnoliopsida; order Alismatales; family Hydrocharitaceae; genus Ottelia; species Ottelia alismoides. The sequence goes on along the minus strand of JAZKJV010002510.1, from coordinate 349,059 downwards.
TTTTATTAGAAATTAATTTTTTAAAAGGTTTTTATCAATTGTACCCCTCCGATATATTCCAATATCAGTTATACCCCTCCCTTTTTGGGAATATCAGCTGTGCCCCTGACTTCTTTCTGTTCTAACACTTGTACCCCTCTGTTACTTTAGCTGTCAATAAATTAAACTGAACCATGGTCTTTTCAAACCATGTGAAGTTAATAGGGGCATAACTGTCCAATTCTACCTCTCCCTCCTCCCATTCATCTCCAACCCCGTGTTGTGGTAAAATCCATCTTCATCTCCAGGGAATCATGTTGCTTTCGTAGTCATTTAAATTAAGCCCACTGACGATGAAAATCATGGGAGATTCTCAATGTAAGCCACACAACAGTGAACATGACAATGCATGCCTCGATGCCTTTGAACTTTGTGTAGTCGTCGATGGTGTAGTCGATATTGAGCTCGTTGCAGGCTACTGGTGAGGTGGGGCTCTGCGGTGAGGTAGTTGAGGAGGGTGAGGTTGATATCAGCGAGGACAGAGAAGACGTTGGTGACACCAATTTGTATGAGGTGGTGGGCGAGGTGTCGTCTGAGGGGTGGAGTCTGGGGCACGGGAAGGGTAGTGGGGATGATGGGGTAGCAGCTGGAGGTGGGGGTAGTTGCCGACGTTATTGCAGGTGGGTATAGGTGCGAGGCAGGCTGGGTGGGGGGTGGGGGGCGACCTTGGGGCGGAGGGGGAGGTGTGTGGGCAAGGAGAGGTACGGGGGTAGGGGAGGGAGGTGCAGGGGTAGAGGGGAGGCGCAGGGACGGGGCAGGACCTCGAGGTGGTTGAGGGGGTACATGGGCGAAGGGGAGGACATCAGGGCGGAGGGGAGGTGCAGGGATGAGGCAGGACCTTGGGGTGGGTGAGGGGGTGTAGGGGCGGAGGGGAGGACATCGGGGCAGAGGGGGAGGTGCGCAGGCTGGGTGCGGGTGAGGGGGCAGGGGAGGGAGGTGCAAGGGTGGAGGGGAGGTATGGGGACGGGGTAGAGGGAGGGGTGCAGGGGCGGAGGGGAGGCCATCAGGGTGGAGGGGGAAGTGCGCAACTGGGTGGAGGTGTGGGGGCAGGGGAGGGAGGTGCAAGGGCGGAGGGGAGGTGTAGGGACCGAGCAGGACCTCGGGGCAGGGGAAGGGGTGCAGGGGCAAAGGGGAGGCCATCAGGGCGGAGGGGGAGGTGTGCGGGCTGGGTGGATGTGTGGGGGCGGGGGGAGGACTTTCGGGTGAAGGGGGAGGTGTGTGGGCGGGGAGAGGTGCGGGGGTAGGGGAGGGGGTCCAAGGGTGGAGGGGAGGACATCGGGGAAGAGGGGGAGGTGTGCGGGCTAGGTAAAGGCAGGGGACGGGGGGACGACCTCGGGGTGGAGGGGGAGGTGCGGTGGCGGGGAAACAAGGCGACAGAGATGGAGTAGGAGTCCAGGGAGGATGAAGAGAAGGGGGAGGAAGAGGAAGAGGATGGGGGATGGAGGAAGGGGAGGAGGAGGGAGAGGGAGAAGGAGATGGACATTATAGTCCTTTTTTTAAAATTTTATTCCGTACGTGTCCCCAAGCTAACGTCCGTTTGTGTCAAGTATGGACGGCAATTAACCCGAGGGGCACAAGTGATGAAATGGTTAGAAGTTGGGGGCACAACTGATATTCCCAAAAAGGGAGGGACATAACTGATATTGGAATATCTCAGAGGGGTATAAATGATAAAAACAATATTTAAAAAAAGTAATCGATTTTTATTAATTTATTAGTATAAAATAAAAATGTTAATTATTTTATTTAGTATTTTATTCTGATTTTATTTATTTATTGGTGTTATTTATTAGTAGTTTATTTTTAGGGGTATATGTATAGGTATATTTACATATATTTCAACTATTTTATTTTGCATATATTATTTTATTATTTTATTATTTTGTTTTATTTATTTATATCTTATTTTTTATGTACATAATTATATTTTTATTATATTTTTATGATATATTTTGTACATTTAAATGAATAGATATTTACAATATATAGGTATTCTCATAGGTATTTTATCTATTATTGTATACATTTTATTTATTTAATTCATTTTCTTTTATTTTATTTTATTTTTGTATTTTTAATATAATATACATGATATTTACAAAATTATAAAAATAAAAAAATATAAAATAATAAAGAATATTTTCCCCTTTTATTTATATGCTTGTATAAACATGAGTATTTTGCATATATATTAATATAGACTTATTTTATTTTGTGTTTTCTTTTTTATTTTATTTGATTTTAATATGTGTATAAGTCATAAATAATAATTACAAAATTATAAAAATATGAATTTGTAAAAATAATAAGGAATGAATATAATGAATATTTTATTCAGGTCGCATGTACAATGAGGGTCCAAAACCTAACTTTCACAACTTATCTCCAAAAAATATGGAAATACCTCCATTAAATAGCTTACAAAAATTTATATACAATTAGAGGTGATTTTTGATACATTTTGAGTTTTTATTTAAAAGATATGGGTCCGTGAAATTGGGATTTTGGCTTTTTATTTTGTGTATCGAAAGTACTTTGTATCTTATTTTTGTACAAACTCGATTTTTTATTTTTATTTGCATTATTATCTACAACTTTTACGTACAAAGTTTCTTCAGTTGATGTATAAAATAGGGGTCAAAATGAATTATTGAATGAATAACAGAATGGGTTTTTATAGTATTTTAGGCCCTTATCTCCACCTACTTTATTCCTTGTCGACCAATTCAATTCTTTACTTGGTCTCAGATTTTAAGGTCATAAAATATCTTTGATATTTTATTCCTTTTCTTTTCTTCTCTTTATTCTATATTTTTGACATTAAAAACCATATTATTTATACAATAAATACAATAAATGATGAATGCTATTTTGTATAAATTGATGCTATTTACATGCATTAGCTAGGTTTTTAAGGCCAAAATGATAGAATAAAGGTGATGAAATGGAGATTCATCACCATCCATCCAATATGTTATTCGAATTTCATCAGAAATGGAGACTTATATGTCGTCCATCTAGAACATGTCGATTACACCAATGTTTAGACTATTAAAATTACTTGTTCTAGATGGAGGGTATATGAATCTCCATTTCTGATGAAATTCGAATGGCATATTGGAGGGATATATAGATGAATATATATGGTGATAATTTGCAAAGAAATAAAACATTTTGTGGGAAAATGGCACAGAGGAAGCCTCATTTTTCCTTCAAAAAACATCACTTGAAAATACAAATTTCTTCTGCATTTTTTAGCGTACATGATAGTTGTATACTTGCCCCCCTCCTTGATAAAATTCTTGATTCCACCCCTAGTCGAGATGAACACAACATGCCTTGTTGCGATACCTAGGGTGGAGCATGGGCCAGGCTCGGGTCGGGCCCAACCTAGCCCAACCCAGTCCCATTTAGGAAATCGGGCCCACGGGCCGGGCCCAGGCACACTCTTTTTTCAGTAACTAGGCCCAAGCCCGAGCCCAGCCCGACTCATGATGGATCGAGCCTGGGTCGGGCCAACTCGTAATGGAAGTGAGGCTTTTAAGCAAAGAATTGTCTATGAAAAACTTCATAAATTTTGCTTGCAATGTTGTGTGGCCGGTCACATCTTGGATGAATGTCCACCTGGTACAGGAGAATTTACATCAACAGAATACTTTTCTGGCTGCCATATTCTGTAAGCATTTGATGCCCAGCTCTGATGTAGTAGAGAATCTTGAAACTTCTTAAGTTCATGGAATGATGAAGTAGCTTTTAGCATCTTATGCATCTCAGCTAGGGGTGCACATGGATTGGATAAAATCCGTAATCCGATCCAATCCGTTGTCATTGGATTGGATCGGTTTGGACTTATAAGTTTAATGGATCGGATCGGATTAGAATTTTACAAATCCGTTCATCTATGGATTGGATCGGATTATTGTCAAAATCCAATTCGATCCAATCCGTTAATCCGTTAATAAATAAATAATATATATTAATTTATTTGTTCTCATAATGTATATTATATATAAAAATTTATTTGAAAGCTATGTGTAAATATCCACAGCTACTCTCTTTATAACTTAAACCTATTCCAATTCAAGTTTTACAACACAACTTGTCGGCAAGCCCCTTATCTCACCCCACTAGTGTTTTAGAAAAAAGTAATACCTACCCGCAATGCCCTTCAGGCCATTCCAATTTTCTAAATAAAACATCATTCTAAAAATAATAATGCATGAACCTAAACCCATTCGGGACCCATTCCAAACAAAACACTCACCCGCGCCACACACATCTCCACCCTCAGGTGCACACATCTCCGCCATATGTTGTCCTTGTCCTAGTTGTGCATATGCGTAGCCAGATCTTCCTTGCACATGTGCAGCTAGACCTCGTCCTTTGCTCTCCCAGCCCTCTGTTGCGCACGTGTAGCCATATCTCGTCCCCAACCGGATGTCGCCTCGGCATCATCTATGCCCTCCTTGTCTCCAACTATACAAACGTATAGCTAGACCTCCCTCATGCATGCGCGTCCATACCTCGTCTTCAGCTCTCCCAGACCTCCATCGCGTATGGGCAGTCATGAACCTCAAATAAATCTCTCTCCCCACCATGCAGTCACCCACGATTCTTGTCCCAAACCTCCCTCGCGCACGACCATCCTTCCCGCACCACGTAGCCAAGCAGGTTACTAGCAGGTAAGTTGCAGGTTAGTTGTAGCTCCTATTTTATATATACAAACTTGCAATTTTATTCAAAGTCGACGTGATTCTTCTATGATTTATACGAATCACAAGTATGCTATTTTTTTTAGGTATACACTGATTGTTTATAATAAATCCATAACAAGCATAGATGTTTTTGCTTTCAAAAAAAGTTAAATTGCTTTCCAAAAATTAACTATTCTTTTCTTTATATTTATCCATAATCTCGATTTAGAACCATGATTCGAACGTCGAGGTCGACTATGCTACAAACTTAATCATATATTAGGTGAGCATTAAAAATCCGAACCAATCTGATCCAATCCTTAACCCGGTGGATTAGATCGGATTGGATTGGATTCGAAAAATGAAAAATCCATTATGTGTGGATTGGACATGGATTAAGCTAAAATCCGATCCAATCCGATCCATGTGCACTCCTAATCTCAGCAGTTGCATTAAAAATTTGTTGCATGTGCAAGAAGTTCACATCAACATTTAGGGCGGACAAAATGATACTTTCCATGTTGTAACCTGTAAGAAATGGTGCATCGCCAAAGGGTTATAGTGCTGGAGGCATAGTGGCGCGAGGGGTGGAGGGGGTTGCAGGGGAACATGGGGAGGGCCGAGGGCCACGCACGGCGGCGGCCAGAATCACTGGGAGGGGGACGGAGCTCAGGGAGGGAGGGGCGGCGCTGCGGGAGGTTGGGTTGGGGACCTTGGGGTCTCGGGTGGGAGGAGTTGAGGGTGGGGGGTAGGGCCAAATAGGTAAGGGTTTCGAAATGAGGGGGCGGGTCGGGCTCATGGGTTGGGCCTGGATTTGGGCCATAAATCGGGCCGGCATGTGGTCTTCGGGTTCGGGCATGCTCAAGCCCGAGCCCGACCCGATTTGATAAATGGGCCAAAATGGCGGCCCAAGCCCACCCATTTAGACAGTGGATTTGGGCTTGGGTCGGGCTTGAGCAGGTCGGGCAGCGGGCTGGGTCGGGCCAGCCCTGGCCCATGCTCCACCCTAGCAATACCACATGTATACAGTAATCAAATTGTATACACTCTGTACAAGTCCCTAACAAATAATGTCATATATTATACAAATCAAATTGTCAAGATCCGAAAGAAACCTTGATCTAAATCCAAAGGGAAACTTGATATAAATCATCTCAACAGCAATATTAAACAAGGATGCTTGTTCTTTCACCATCAATGTCCATTTGAATGGAAAAAAAATATGCAGAACCCTGTCGCGCAGGCTTTTGAATATAACTTATATGCGTGTGAATTAAATCACACGGGTGTTGTGGGGTAGTTGGTTACCAAGTCAAGCTTATGCACAAGAGGTCTCCAGTTCGAAACTTGGCAACACCATTTTTTTTAATAATAAGCATATGCGTATAAATTAAGCATATGCGTATGAATCAAAACGCATGGTAGTTGTGGCGTAGTCGGTTATTATGCAATCTTACAAACTGAAGGTCTCCAGTTTAAACTGGGGCAGTGCCTTTTTTTTAAATAAAAAACGCACCAAGTAGTATGACTGTAGTACTTAATTTTAATATAGAATGTGATTGATCTCAAAACTGCCATGATCCTTTTTGGGCGTGGCCTCTTTTGTATTTGATGAAGAGAGAATCAAGTATATCAGATGTAGCTAAAACATGTTTATTATAAGATTAATACCTATAAAAGGAAATGCATATAACAGAAACGAATCCCTTGATGAGCAAAGGACCATAAAAACTCTGTTGGAGGATGATTCCAACGGTGGAAGCAACATGCGAAAAGTAAATAGATAAGAAAAGAGGACTGGAAAATTTGCTTCCTGAAACAAATCCATATTAAGGTCCTCATGAATCAAAACTAGTCGATCCAATATTAAGACAAAGAAGAGTCGCGGTTGATCCGTAAGCCATCCAACTTCATGCGTATCATAAAAACAAGTTTGGATGACAACAAATGAACTAAAAACAAACAAACACTTGTCGGAATGCCCAAGATAGAATCCATATCTTTTAACGACAATAACTAAAGGAAACAAATGGACGAACAATCCGATAAAGTATATTAAAAAGCGACAACAAAAAAATATGTCGATTTCATGATACATAATTATCCAAGACCAAAAAAACTTGCTCTTGAGTTTCAAGTGCTCTGATACCAATTGATAGATCTCACAATCTGATAGATCTATTAACTTAATCAAAAAAGATTTAAGATACTAAATAGTGTTACCGGAAGACATCGCAGCGGAAATGAAGTGATGAATGGGATTTCCTTCTCCTTCTCAACAATTGCCTAACATGCTTGAGTAATGGATCCTCTTGCATTCATTAGTTGAGGGAGAAGGGACCCCAATCCATATATATAAAACATGATGGTTACCTATCCATTAAGGTAACCACCAAAAGCAACCTCCCAAATTGATGCATCCTTTCACAATTAATCATGAGCCACAAAATTAAGAAATAAAAATAAAGTTGGCAACTACCATATATGGTAGTTGCATGCATATAATTTCTTACACGCTTTGGTTATAGGTGGCGGGCGCCACCATGTTGTGGTCTCCCATTAGCTTCTATTCCATGTGCCATGGAGCTCTGGAGGAAAGCAACAGGCACAAACCGGTAGCGATGCACGAGCTGAGATCCCTCGTGCCGTACACATGGTTTCAGTCACCAATTGCTTGATATAATAACGATGGCGACGTGCTAATGCAACTGGCCTTTTTTCCTACTCAAATGGCCGAGGGAAAGGGATCGGGGTGCGTGAGTCGAGAGCTGAAGTCAGACTTTTATACCCGAAGGGGCTAATACTAATACTAGAGTAAATCAGATACATGTTATATAAATATCATTTTTTTATATTTTTTTAACGTACCGTAGAAAATATATGATGAAGTAATTGAATAATAAAATACTTGAACTTCATAAGATAGGAAAAAATATTTTTTATTAATTTTGATTTGAATTAAATTTGAACAAAAAGTCATTGAGTGTATATTTCTAAATTATCTGAATTGCGCTTTTCGCAAGTCGCGACTTCAAACCAAATCCATTAATAATTGATCCTATCTAAGATATGATTTTTATTTAATAATATAGTGCAAAGAGAAACATAACTATACGAGTAATATTTGAATGACGAATACAACCACATAATGATGATATCACCATACTTTAGCAATTCATATTAGATTCCTGAAATCTAATAATTAAAAAATATAATATAAAAGGAATTTCACCGTGGACAAATATATAATTTTTTAAGGTTATAAGTGAAGATTATCAGAGTTTACATGAAAGGAGGTAGCTGAGTTATTTTGACGAGCATGACAACATGGAAGTAGAATATAAAAAATACGGCAATTAAGGGTGTAAACAAATCGAACCTATCCAAGTTCGGTTCGTTTAACAGTTTTAGAGGCCCGGGTTCAATTCGGTTCGATAAGATGAAGATGTTTTTTAGGTTCGGTTCGGCTCACCCTTGATTCATAAAGGTTCGATTCGATTCATTTAAAGTTCGATTAACAGTGAATCTCCTTGAAATCTAAGTATGTTTGGAATGTGGAACGATCACAACCTTTTGGTATGTCTTGATCAAGGGTTATGCAATACTTTATTTGAATCATGATGCAAATTCCTCATATAATTTTTTGAGGAAAAAATACATTTATAAATATATAAATATAATATATATTGTGCACTAGGCTTTTAGCGAACCGAATATGAGGGAATCTAACATTTTGATGTTTGATTCATTTAAATAAAGGAGCCAAACCTATATCAAAATTTGGCTCATTTCTTTTCGAACCGAATCTAGATCGAACCTTTAACGAATCGAGCCTGAGCGAATATCGAACCCGAGATTTCTCTGACACCCCTAACAGCAATGATGTTGCAGGTTGTGATTGTATCAAGTGTGGCATCAAATTTATTATATATTACATATTTTACTGGAAAATGAAATTATGAATACCAATCATAGTAATTAGGAAGGTTCAAAGTAAAAAAAAAGATTCCATTTTGATTTTATCTCAATTCCGTCCTCCAATTTGTCAAATTAAACGCATGATTATTTCAATTACATATACACATCCCCTCTCCTAGTTAATCAAATATGCTACCGTTTCTAGCCCCCCTAATTTCCCTACTTTTTTAGATATCAGGATTGAATCCCTAAATTTACCTTAATCTTTTCTTTATGCCTTTTTTTCATTTTTTAACATAGATCAAGAATACTTGTTCTTTACAAAATACATGAAATTGACAAAGGCTAGAGGGACTTAGCACCCACCCGCCTCCTCTCCCTCCGTCACTGGTCGAGTCAATTGCGATTCTGATTTGTTATTTTGTTCGGAAAAGAAATTCTCGTGCTGTGCTGGCGGGCCCAAATTGTTGCTTCCCCCACTTGATCCGTGGACAAATATCTATTTTCTCCCTTTTATTATAGTGAAAAAGGAACTAGTTTAGAGGCACGCCGCTCAACCACCCGACCTTTCTGCCTGATCCCGAATTTTTGGGTTGGAAATTTCTTCATGTAAACCTATAGGAGTGATTGGAACGAGAATATTCCAACAAAAATTTTGATAGAGGCTCAAATTACCCAAGATGAAAAATAATCATTATTACAAGTTATGGTCCCATAGCAAATGAATAGGTTAGGAATATTGTAATGCGCAACATCATGGAACTTAGTTTCAGCATAACACTGCTGCAACACGTTTTTTTAAGAAACGAGGGTGAGCTTCTAAGTTGGGAGTCACCACAAAAATAGTATATAATTAAACGAAAAACTTACTTGGACTCCCAAAAGTTCAAGAGAGCTCTACAGTGGGACACTACATTTTCCAAATAAAATATTTGATTTTTAAAAACGAGCTCGTTTCTTTCCAGCCATAAAGCTCACAGTACCACAAACAATTTAGCGTCATCTGAGGAGTTGCTTCCTGCACGCCTTATTGAATCCCAAAAGTTTGAGGTTTCATCCGCAGCCACTCAGAGGATAGCCATCTCCTTCCAGACCTTCTTTGAGGCCTCACAGAAAGAGATGTTCTGAATTCTCCTACTGCATCTCGCACCTATCTCAGGTTGCATCTTGAAGACCAAAAATCCTTTCCCTCCTAACCTTGTCACAAAGACTGTCTCTCTTCGGGCACCAGAGGAAAACCTTTACTTTGTTAGGAATTTTGCTGGCCCAAATAATCTTCGTGTCCTGGCACAACTCTTGATCTTGTGCCTCTCCGCTACTCCTTAGCCCTAATTGTTTGATTGAAAAATTTGTGTCCAACCATACATAGTGGTCCTGTATATCAGAGAATTCATCTGGGAAAGGAGTCTCAACCAATAGTCTGATCAGGTCTCCCTTCCTTCTTTCTGACAACACGTTATCTTGGAGAACTTACAAAAAGTGGAGGTTTATTACGTGACAACTTGACATGAGCATTTTGTATGGTGGGCGGGGGTCCGATGCGAGTCTTACTAGTTAACAACTTCAATTAAGCATTTTAAATGGTGGACTTTTTCCCGTTTACGTTCTAATTAAATTGTTAAAATCAGCTTTCCTCGACAAAGGTCTAGATCTGAGACATTACATTAGACGTTGATATTGTTTAGTACATGTACTTGTTTGCTCCTATTCTACATTATTCACCTTATATGATTTATAAGGTATGAAGCACACTTCTGTGTCACTTGTAAACAAAAAGCTAGGCTTAAAATTTAAACACGGCTTTCGTAAAATACATGTATGCGTATGAATCCACTTTCTTGTACTAAACACGATTATGCTACTATATGGTTTTAAGATATTTTTTATTGATTAGGGAATGGAAGGAAATCATGCTTCCATTGTTGATTTTTTTATTAATGATGCATTGTATCATTCAGGAAGCAAATGCATCTATAAAGATACCATAAATGTGGAAGAATGGATTAATGCTAAAAAAACATATAAGTTTGGGACCATGGTCCTTGACACAGGTAAGATTCATCCGAAGAATAGCAACAAGGCACAACATTATTATGGCAACTAATTAGGTCGATTGATGAGATTGCAGTTTCTCAACATCATTGTGCTAAGAAAATAGATAGGAAAATTAGATATTACGACTGTGAAGCTTCAAGCACAATATATAGTCCGTCCAAAATGCTTCTCTAGTGCTTGCGGATAATGGGAAGCTTAAGCTATTTTGAACATTAAACAACATTTGACATTTCATTCTTGATTACTAATCTTAGCATATAGACCGGTAATCCTAACCGTGATTATTAAGAAGCTATTGAACTAGTGCTTATGTAATTGAAGGGAAGTACTTCCCTAAGTTTGCATGTTAATAGAAATTCTTCTAATATTAAAAGGATATAAATAGTCATAACCATCATTATTAAGAAGCTCTTAATCTAATACTTATGTAGTTGAAGGGAAGTACTTCCCAGCTGAGTTTGCATGTTGTAGAAATTATTCTATATTAAATGGATATAGAGAGGTAGGTTAGATAGAAAAAATAACTAGATTTTAGATTTATTGTGTTATGGGGCATATAATAGATATTGAGTGCAACCAGTATTTGTTAAAAATATAACATATATTGTTATTGCAATGGCTCCTTATACACATATGCCTACAATAATCCTCGCACATGAGAACATGTGTGTCTACTATTCTCCACCCACATTTGGAGAAGCTTTATGAAGATTTTCACTTGAAGTATTGTAAGTTCTTCTTCCATTATCATAAACATTGTAAGTCATCTTGTTGTATACCATAAAGCCTTGTATGCTAGTTTCAAGCTGTTGATGAAAAGAAATTATTAAGTTTCACTTCTATCTTGTGCGCTGATCATTATTCACTCTTCATAATTTACTCTCTATCCGCCATTAATCCTCCGTTGCTCCGACAATATCCTGGAGGTCTCCAAATAAGATAAATTTAGGCTGGTCTACTTTTGTAGTTGAGTTGTGTATTTTGAATAACACTTGGATTGAGGTTGACTGATTAAGGAAACTTCATTATGGAATTAACATGGTGGACAAGTCTCTAGCGGTCTTGATGCATTTCTATAAAGTATGCATTTCTATAATGTAACCACAATTGATCAGATCAAAAGTTCAAAGTTTAAGAAAAATGAGGAAATACATCCAATATAGCTTAAAACCTTGAGAGATTTAGATTATTGGACGTTATGGACGTGGATTTCATTAAATTTAAGGATAACACATATGATCTATTGATCAAGAGATTTGTTAGATATTTAGTACTTGAGTCGAGGCATGATATGTGTTGAGAGCTATTGAGAATTCATCCGCAAGAGCACCTCAACCTAGTTGAGTGGGGATCCCCTTAACCAAGTAAGTCCGGTTTGGTAATAAATAAAATATTTATATTGGTTGGGGGTGTGGAGATTTGGAGGAGGATACGAAGCATAAGTTTTAAGGTTAATCGGAATGGAGAGCATATGAGTATCTGTTTCTGATGAAATTTGAATGACATGTTAGGGGGAAAGCATTTTTCAAAAAAAAAAAATAAAAAGAAGTGGCAAAAAATAAGAATGAAGTTGATAAGTTATGTACTCCATGGAGTATGATCTCTTTCCTTATACATATGTATAGAGAGAGAGCTTGATACTGTGAGAACCAAAATCTAGAAGAGCATGAGAGCAGTGATTTGGACCACTAGATTATGCTATTCTCTCTCCTCCTGCAATCAATGATGAGAGAGATGACATAATTTAGTGGTCCAGAATCAGTTCTCTATTGTTCTCACAGATTTTGACTCTCAGGGGATCACCTCTCTCTCTCTCTATATATATATATATAAGGAATATTTTGCTGGTCTACCCTTTATTTTAATTTAAGACTAGCAAGTGCAAGTGGCTCTACATTACAGTTTGAGCATTTTTGAATTTCAAGATAAATTAGTGATTCAAAGGTTACGAAGAAGGAAGTTACTCCCACACCAGGGGCGGACCCATATACATGATATGGGGGGCACGTGCCCCCCCTAAATTTTGTAAATTTCCTATAATCACATTCTTGTTTCATTATTTGAAATCAAAATCCAGTCATCGTGCCCCCATCTATCCCTCGTTGCCTCCTCTCTCGCATTCTCTATGGACGTCAAACTTGAGTTGATATTGTTGTGCCTCCCCTCCCCATGGTGTCGGCTCCCCATCCGATGGCATCCTCGGATCTCAACTGTAGTGACATTACGTGCCCACCCTCCATCTCTTGAGTAACATCATATCCTCTCTCACATTCCCTTTGTATTTCTAACCCAAGTTGTTGCACCTTCCTTCCCCATGGTGCTGGCTCCCCCACTCAGTGGCATCCTAGGCTCTCTTACATAGTGGCAGCATGTATACACTACAACAAAATTGAGTTATAGTGATGGTTTTTTCAAAACCCATCACTAAAATAGTTGTTTTTAAATATATAAGGATGATATTATTCGTTGCGAAATGAGTTTTCGTACTCAAAATTAGAAACGAATATCATATTTGTCATTATATCATTAGCAATTGTCCATATAACGACGCTTATCTGTTGTTATTTTTTAAAATATCAACTAATCGTCGCTATTTTTTTAGTTCGAAATTTAATGATGGTTAATTAGAAGTTTGAAAAATAACAACAGATAAGTGTCTCTATGTGGACCATTGCTAATGATATAATAACATATATGATATTCGTCGTTAATTTCGAGTACGAAGAATCATTTCGAAATCGTCGTTATATATATATTTAACAACGGCTAATTTAGTGACGGAATTTGAAAAAACCGTCATTATAACTCAATTTTTCTGTAGTGATATATACATAGGTGCACCATATGTCCTTGTCGGCTCCTCCCACCTACTCAACGGGTCACTCTGCTTCCCTCTTATACGTGTCAAACTGTCGAGTTGCGGCTTCTTATTTATTATTATTGTTGTTGTTGTTGTTTGTGAGTGTGCCCCCCATAGCATGTAATCCTAGGTCCGCCACTGTCCCACACCTCTGTATATTTTCAACCTTTGTCATTTCAGCAAGTCTGAAACAAGCACCGAACCTAACGTTTTGATCCCCCTCCCATGTGCGAGAATTCGAGGGCAAGCGACAAACAAGATGGCCATGTAGATATAGGTCCGAATAGATATACAGTCACGGATAAACATCAGCCACGTGGCTCTTACAGTTTTTGGTTGGGCCCCTTCATTAGTTATGCCACTTTTTTAAATATTTACTGCCCGGTAATCGTCTAAAACATTGCAGAGAACCATCTCCACTTTCCAACATCGCAGAATACTGTCTTGATTTAATTAATTTAGAACTTCTTAAGCAGCTCTGTAAACATTTTGCCGTTTATTCGAAAAGATAAGACCGAAAAATCTCCCGGTTCATTCGGATCAAACTTTGAGAAAATGCGAATTTTCGAATGGTTTGAAGATCGTGGTATTTTTAGACGGCAGTCCATGTAAATTTTCATAATTATATCCCTCTAATATATCATTCAAATTTCGTCAGAAACAGAGACTCATACGGCTTCCATCCAGACATCCATTTTTTAATGATCACAGATTTGTTGTATTTTACCTGTTCTGGATGGAGGTCGTAGGAGTTTATGTTTCTGACGAAATTTGAATGATATATTAGAGGGATATAGTTATGAAAATCCATCGTAGTATTTTCGAAAAAAAAATAAAATAAAAGACGAAAATGCCCCTAAGGTTAGCTACATCATGTTATAGCTTCCCTTTCCTCATATATATAGGGTAAAATGTGGCTGCTCCCACCCCTATTTTCCTTCAATTTTTTTATTTTTTTAGAAAATAAAAATTTATATATTCATTATTATATCTCTCTAACATTCTATTAAAATTTCGTCAGAAACAAAGACTCATACGGTCTCCATCCAAATATGGTCAATTTAAAAAATCCCGCGACCGTTAAAAAAATGACGTCCAGATGGAGGGCCTAGGAGTCTCTGTTTCTGACAAAATTTTAATAGAATGTTAGAGGGATATAGTGATGAATATAGAAATTTTTATTTTCCAAAAAAAAATAAATAAATTTGAAAAAATAGGGGTGGGAGTAGCCTCGTTGGCTACTCCCAAGGAGCAGCCCATTTTTCCCATATATATATATAAGGAAAAATGTAGCTGCTCCCATGTAGCATAAGTAACTGCTCCCAAGCACTCCGTAACGTCGGTTGCAATCAACAATGCATGCATCATCTCTTGCAATGCTTACACCATTTGGGTTGAAGCAAATGTTGCATCTCAATATTATATCTCCTGACAATGCATGTCTTGTCCTATCGTCCATGCATTGTGCGGCTCTTCTTTCAATTAAACACCAAAACAACTTCATAAAAAAAAATTAAGATACCTTCTGTGTCATCATAACAATGGTGATGATACCCTTCCGTGTCATCATTTTAATTGTAGATATCTCTTTCCAAATGTGTAGATATCTTCTCCTTCTACGACAATTTCAAGTTTATATAGTGAGAATAATGGTTGGAAATTTGATGAAGGTTAATTTCTGTGGACTTCTTCCCTTCCACTAATAGAATTGACCAAACGACAACATATATTGCCATAAAAGAATAAAGATTTAATTCGATTCCATGAACTTCGATAGAAGGAAACATCTATCTTGATTTGTAAATATAATATTTAAAGTGCAAATTTTGTTGTTGAACTTGACATATATACATCCACATTGTATCTAATAAGGCCAATGATGCTTACTACTCAAAGGTCATTGTCCACCAAATTATCTCATTTTAAAAAATTTATACAACATCAATAATGCACCCACGTCTAAGCTGAAATACTTTAAATTACCTTCTCAAAATCAATGTATGAGTAGTAAAACTAATGAACATGCAAGAAGGTGAAAGGAGTTGACCCCGACAATGATGACCCTGTGTAAAGGAGGTGATTCATCTCCGACCACATTCTGTTTTTGCATGTGGACTGGAGTTTGGGTACATTCATCATAATTGTGTTCATCAATAAATATATGCATGAATGGTTATAGATAATGGAAAATGAAACAATTACATAGACGCAAAGAAGATAACTTCAATATAGTAGCCCTGCATTGCCATAAACAATTTCATCTTGATAGACTAAAGTTTAACAGTTCCGAAAATGAGGCAATTGTGGTACTCCATCTTAAAAATTCAGATGTATCTGCTACTGTACAGAAACTTTCAGATCATATACGAAATTCTATTCAAAGTCATCCTATCACATTAAGCTGGTTTGTTTTGACAAAATATCAGATTCTTCGAAGCATTAATACCAGCTACAAAACTCTCCCAAAGGGAAATAACCTGCTAAAGTTCAAAAAAATATATGAATCAATACAATGCATATCATTTAAATATTTAAGGACATAATAAAAAAAGTATACCTTATATTGAGAATGTTCCACATAATAAAGTTCATGACAAGATTTATATCATCATCCATTCCCCAAAATTTCTCTTTCTCCAAAAAAATCTGTAACAACAAGAATAAGAAAATAAACCTAGTAGAAAGATATAAGATCAATTAAAAAGTACATTCATAAAATATACTGTAACATAAGATCAATAGTGACTTTATGGTTGTGATCCTTTTTCTTGCATCAATGGAGATCAATTGACAATACTATGAGTGAATAATTATATCAATCAAATAAGAAAAATTTATGATTTTACCTTCAATACTAAACATGTAGAGATATAATGACCATTTTCTCCACAATACCCACAAGTTCTTTTAATGGGTTCTTCTGATGAAACTATCTCCATGGAAAATTTAATCCTATGTGCATGTTTAGGTTGCCCCTTGCTTTTTACAATATCCGGATCTCGAATAACATATTCTAACGGAAGGTTACTTGATCTTCTATTGTCTATATAAACTTCATCATCATTGTTTCCTGAGGTATTTTCATCGAACTCAATTTCGTTGAGCATATTCACATGTTCATCAACCTCTTGTAATGCGAGTTGAAAGTGCTTTATACTTTTCAATGACATATCTGCAACTTTATGAAAAGATAAATGCATTCCCCATGCCATGATCGGAGTGATGCAATTTAATTTTGAGACATCTCTATCAACATGACTAGTAACTAGAGTATATCTAGCATTAATAGACCATCTAAATAGAATATACCTTGATGGTAGATCCATCAGTCGTCTAACCACTCTCATAATATGTAACATGTGAGGACAAGGAATCCCTTCACTTTCAAATTTTTTACAACTATAATAGCATATTGGTTGGCCCATATTACTAATAGCAACTATGCGCTTTTTCCCATGAACACCAAATCTTTCAACTGCAAACGATGCCATCTCTCCATCATTAATTAATTCTGTTGTCATGTAAGCACTTTCTTGTTTAAATTCCTCTTGTAATATCTCAAAAGCTCTTTGTGTGTAAACTTTTTCTACTTGAGATTCAATGGGATGGTGCGAAAAGAGGGCATGCTTAGTATTGATGGTCTTGAAATCAGCTCTCTCCTCAACATCACATCTAAAAGCAACTGTTATGTCATATTGCCGAATAAAATTTGATAATGAAGTATTGGCATTAACAAATCCATCAAAAAAAGCATTTATACTCTTAGACCGCTGACTTGATGTCATTCCTGCAAAGAATGTATCACACAGGTAGAGTGGCACCCAACGCTATCTTTTCTCATACATTTTTGCAAGCCATGACTTACTGTCAATATTGTATCGATCTTTTATCTCGATCCATCTACCTTCAAACTTTTCTTCTGTTTCAGATTCATGGATCCATTTATTGTAATCTTCTTTGAAATTAGCATTTTCAAACTTCAAGCCCTTTAAATGCTGATTTGCATTTTTTTCAAAATGCCATGAACAATAATGATGTTTAGTGTGAGGAAACACCTTACCTATTGCATTACAAATAGCTTTATCTTGATCAGTAATGATAGACTTTGGTGCTTCTCCATGCATACAGTCAAGCCAAGTATTAAATAACCAAATAAAAGTTTCTTCTGTTTCATCTGCGAGAAGAGCACAACCAAACAATGTCGATTACCTATGATGATTGACTCCGGTAAAAGGGACAAATGATATATTGAAAGAATTTATTTTGTATGTTACCTCAAAGACAACAACATCACTAAAAATCAAGTAGGCTTCCCTCAACCTACCGTCAGCCCAAACGATGCTGCGTGTCGTTCTATTCTCATCAATTTCATAACGAAAGTAAAAACAATCATCATCTTCCTTTTTGACAAGAAGTGCTTTACAACGGCCATGCATTCCCCATTGGTATTATTCTTACGCCGCAACCTTAGGTGATCAACACAATGCTGTATAGTAATCAAATCTTCCCCAGTAGTATTAAGATCTGCTTTAATCTTTGAAGGGCCTATTCCACATTCATTGAATGTATCAATCAAGTTCCTTAAAGCATCAGATAGTTTATGGTGTGATCTCAACATTCGTGTTTTTGCGGGTGATATCAAAGGATGTGTGTGCTCTTCGATAAACTTCTTTACTACCCATATTCCCTTATCATTTATTGAAATATATAATCTAGCATGACACATTTCTCTTATTTCTCGACGTCGTTTGATATCTGGTCCTTTCATGCGTCGATCATTCATGTCCATTTGGCCTTTTTAACAAACTAATAATTTGGAGACAATCTCTTTGGTTTGTTTTGATCGATGTATACTGTCACGCCTAATAGAGAAACCAGTATGCTTGGCATAGTTGTTGTAAAATTGATATGCTTCTTCTTCTGTTGAAATTCTAAACCAACATATGGTTTAATTATCCTCTCACCATGTACTACATGTTCATTATATCCATCATGAGACACATCTTGATGTTTCATAAACATCATATCCGTATCCAATATTTCCCGTTCATGCTCCAACTTCTCTATAAGACATTGTTTATTGTCATCCATCAAGAACCTAAAATGACTAAAATAAACTTAAGACATTTAGATGCTCTTTAAAAAATATAAATATTGGATTTAGTAAAAGTAAATAAACGAGATCATGTACTACAATATATATGCTTTATAGAGGCCGTTGGCTGATTTGTCGTTATTTCTTACGGGGAAAACACACATATTCAACAAGAAAAAGGATATTGACATATGAGTTTAAATGCACTATAGTAAGGTCTATAACATGAATTTTAGTAGATTATTAGAAAACATCAAAGATGAATCTCCTTATAACGGAATATCTGTAAATAAAAATAAAAATTGTGTAGTAGCTTGATGTCACAGAATTATGCCGAGAGAATATTTATGTAACTAGATCCTTACATCGCCTATGTAGAAGTCAAACATGATGCATGGATCTGTAAATATGGTATTCTCGTGGAATACGTTTAATATTTGACATTTCAATGGATACTTTTAACTCATTTGAGAATTCACTAATACAGAAAAAGAGATTGGCAACATGTAAAATTTGGAAAGGATAGATATAAAAGCTAGAAGAATAAAAATTTCACGATGTCAATTTTCAAGGTTGGGAGGAAAATATTATAATATCAATCCATCAAACAACTTTTCACTTGTGATTCTAAGAAATTCAGATAAAGGCAATGATACCCAACCTGAAGAACTTTACATGAAGAATCGCATGGTACAAATTCAACGAAGGTTAAGGAATATACAACAGATGTAGGAAACTAACAATTCAAGCAGGTGTGATGCGATTAGAAGCAGATGCGACACAATCAGAGGGGTCACAAAGCTCCATACAAGGAGAAGGAAGCTAAAGTGTGATATTGGAGCTCTCTCGGTGCTTTGTGCAAGGAAGATGAGATATTATATTTGTTGTTAGAAGGAGATCCTACGGGATCAACTGGAAGGAGAAGAGACATCACCATTGGAATGATGACACATAAGGTACCTTAAGTTTTTTAGTGAAGTTGTGGTGGTGTTTAGTTGAAAGAAGAGCCGTGCAATGCATGGATGATTGGACAAGACATGCATTGTCAGGAGATATAATATTGAGATGTAACATTTGCTTCAACCCAAATGGTGTAAGCATCGCAAGAGATGATGCATGCACCGTTGATTGCATCCAACGTTTCAGAGTGCTTGGGAGCAGCTACTTGGCTGCTAAAGGGGAGTAGCTGCATTTTTCCCTATATATATGTATATATATATATAGAGAGAGAGAGAGAGGAGTGATCCTATGAGAGGAGGCATGTATGAGAGCATGAGAGCAGCTCACCCTGTCCGTTGATCTTCGAAATTATTGAATGGCTCAGATTAAGTAATTAAAAAAACCCTCTTTTCATGCAAACTGCCTTTCCAATTCCCAACCACTCCTGTCCTTTTCGTCTTTTACAAGTTATCTCTTCCTGAAAGCTCCTTCCATGTTCCTTATTATATTTCTTCCTCCGTCACGTTCTTGCCTTCGTCCAGTATAAGCCATCGCGATTCTCCTCCTCCCTCAAGTTATCTCTGCGAGGTTGCTAGACGATCCCACCATCGTGATTCTGCTCCTCCTTTCTTACGTGATTCTCCACCGATGTGTCGGCAAGGTCACCGGCCACCACCACCTCCGTTGTGATTCACTAGTTGCCACTACCGTCAGCAAGATTGACATCCATGTCGACATTCGCAACCCTTGCACGGCAACCCCTCACTAGTAGTTGACAACATCCAAATGCACAATGTTTATTTAGTTTATATTTGATCGTCTTCTTGACGACTCTCAAGTTCCGTGTTGTGGTTGACATCCATGTTGGCCTCTGCAACCATAACCTGAATCACGAATACAATTGACATCCCCTGTTATATCATTATAGATCAAGAATACAATTGAGAACAACTCGTTGCTCTGAATATATTGACAAATCAATTCTAGAAGTGGTGTTGGTACTTAAAATTAAAGATGCAGAATGTGACTTTGTTTTTATATCTCATCTCTAACTGAATTCTGGGATTCATCTGCACATCAACATCTTCGAGATCGAAGCTCCATGCATGTGTTCTTCATAGCCAGATCCACCTAAGTACTTCCTTATATATCTTCCCCTCAAGGGCCTCAACTCGGCCTCTCACTTAGATTTCTATGCCCGTTTAGATTTCCCTTATTATTTTGATGCTTTTCCACTAACTATTAGATATATGTCAGCCATTTTCCTAATAATAAATTAATTTATAGAAATTATAGCTTTTAATTTTTGGGTCGTAGTTTGACATAATGTAATAAAACTTATGACCAGTTTAATCATTAACTACTCAGGCTATGGTAATTAAACTCAGAGTTATGCACGTTCATATAACTCTCGAATACGCCAATATGAGATGCAACACTGAGAGATTGGAAAGAAGTACCAACCGTCTTCTTGCACAACAGATGTAACTAACGAGGTGCAATGTGAGGAAGGATTTCATTGTCGATCGCAAGTAAGGGTTGTTGTGCGAGAGTTACGAATACCGACGTGGATGTCGACCTTGCTGACGGTGGTGGCAACTAGTGAACAAAATGGAGGTGCTGGTGGCTGGCGACCTTGCCGATACATCGGTGGTGAATCACATAAGAAAGGAGGAGGAGAATCACGATGGTGGGATCCTCTAGCAACCTCGCAGAGATAACTTGAGGGAGGAGGAGAATTACAATGGCTTATACTGGACGGAGGTAAGAACGTGACGGAGGAAGAAATATAATAAGGAACATGGAAGGAGCTTTCACGAAGAGATAACTTGTAAAAGACGAAAAGGACAGGAGTGGTTGGGAATTGAAAAGGCAGTTTGCATGAAAAGAGGGTTTTTTTTAATTATTTAATCTGAGCCATTCAATAATTTCGAAGATCAACGGACAGGGTGAGCTGCTCTCATGCTCTCATACATGCCTCCTCTCATAGGATCACTCCTCTATATATATAGAGAGAGAGAGAGTAAAATGTGGCTGCTCCTTGAGAGCAACCAATGGGCTGCTCCCATCCTCATTTCCCTCCTTTTTTTAAAAAAATAAAAATATGTATATTTATCACTATATCCCTATAACATTCCATTAAAATTTTACCAGAAACAGAGACTCCTATAACCTTCATCCAGAACATGTAATTTTAACGGTCTTAGAATTGATGTAATCGACCTATTCTGGATGGAGGGCATATGAGTCTCTGTTTCCGACGAAATTTTAATGGAATGTTAAAGGGATATAGCGATGAATATACATATTTTTATTTAAAAAAAATAAAAAATAAGAGGAAAAAAGGGGTGGGAGCAGCCCGTTGGCTCCTCCCAAGGAGCAACCACATTTTACTCATATATGTGGTTATATGGTGCTGCCCCCTCGGGGCAACCAACATGATTGCTCCCGCCCCATTTTTTGTCAAATTTTTTTATTTTTATTTTGAAAAATTCACCATGTATATTCATCAATATATCCCTCTTATATAGGGATGAATATACATTATGAAATTTTTCAAAAAAATAAAAAAATGCAGAAAACGGGGGTGGGGGCAGCCTCATTTTCACACACACACACACAGATATATATATATACATACATACATACATATATATAGGGGGCACTTCCAATGAGGTGGTCCTTTCTTTCATCGTAGAAAGCCATCAATTGAGGCCATAAGATTAAGATCGGATGGATTAGACAAAAACCACCATGGGATTTCAATTGTGATTTTGAACTTAACAACTTTCCTGGAAAAAAAGAGACACTTAAGGGTGTTTGAATTCATAGGCACTAAATGGAAAATGAAAAAGTTTTTTAATTGAAAAGATAAAGTGACATGAATATACTTTCCAAATATTACGCCCTTCTTATTTATATTCAAAACAAATTGAAAGAAGAAATGAAATATTGACGAGGTTGAACAAAATATATACATATTAAAAAGATATGGTGTTCAATTACAAAAGACAATGATGTGGATATACTTTTCAAATATTACACACTTCTTATTTATATTCAAAACAAATTGAAAGAAGATATGACATAGTGACGAGGTTGAACAAAACATATAAAGATTACAAAAATATGGTATTCAATTATAAAAGACAATAATAAAATGAATATTTGCATACCAAATTATACGAATAAAGAATCAATGAATTACAAATGTGCTTACTATTATAGAGTAAGACGAACTATCTTACAAATAAGATAGTAATATTGAAATATATGCTGGCCCAAGTCTTAAACTTAGATTTACGTCCAGTCTCAAAGAAGGTAAAATGCTTTAAGGAGGTAGGATATCATTTAATTGAAAATAAGGACATAAAATTAAGAAAGAACACATGTAAAATGCTATGAAAAATATAAAACATATGTAACATTGAGGAAGGTGGTAAAAACATTGAAATTATTTGATACTTTTCAAAATTTTAATTGTATCTTACATTTGTTGTGTAATGAAATACAAAGTTCGATAAATTTTGAAATATTAATTGAGAATAGAATGTAAAATATCTAATTTATTATCATATTTATAAAATCGTGAATAACTTTATGTAGTTTACAAAAGAACATGACATAACAAATACTTTGAAAATTTTATGTACAAAAGAACATGATATGACATGATAAAAGAAAGAACACGTGCAAATTGCTATGAAAAATATAAAACAAATGTAACATTGAGTAAGATGGTAAAATGCATTGAACTTATTTGATACTTTTGAAATTTTTAATTGTATCTTACATTTGTTGTGTAATGAAATACAAAGTTCGATAAAATTGAAATATTAATTGCAAATAGAACGTAAAAATGTTATGTAATTTACAATCATGTTTGTAAAAACGTGAATAACTTTATGTATTTTATAAAAAAATATGATATATCAAATACTTTGTAAAAAAGTGTTGTATTTGTATGTTACATTTTATATGCAATTTATAAGAATGAACAATTATAACATTTCACTTTACATAAATACAGGATAAAAAATATTAATAAAATCACTCATGATTTATAAAAGAAATATCTTCTTTAAGATTACCTTCCGCAAAATGAAATTTTAAATTATCTAATGAACTTATAGATCAACTTAGCATTAAAATAAGTAACAAATACATAGATAACCGAAAAAAGAATTTAAGAGATTTAGACTATTTTTTGTATGCTTTTAAATGATAGAATTGAATAAATATTAATAAATTTAAGAGAAAGTAAAAATTTCGATCATCAACTTGGAATTTTTTTAAAAAAATATTATTTTGAAAGTCATTATTAAGTTGTTAACAATAGAATGACGAGTTTTTGGAGAAAACATGAAAAACCTAATTTCAAGAAATGATGATTTGATGAGAAAATGAATATATGGGTAATTAAACAAAAATGAAAATTGATTTGTTGAGAAAATGATTAGATGAATATTTGGTCAAGAAATGGTGATTTAACTTAAAAAATGATGGAAAAAAATTCAAATATGTTTAAAAACAAAAATGCCGAGATTAGAAATAATATGATAAGAAATAAGAACAAATTAAGGTGTTTATATTCCAAATCTAACAATATAGAGAAAAATACTTAGCAATTTGTCTAGAAAATGATGGCAAAAAAAATATTACCTAGGACCTTCTATTAAGCATGAAAATAAAATTTGTGAATCATCAATGTAGGAAATGATGGAAAACATTATCTAGTGACGTGTAAGTTTGAATTTCAAACTTAATATGCTTGTTTTAGAAAGATTAACTAACAAAATAATAAATATCATATTAAGTAAATGAAACATCTATTTTTAGGAAAGTAGGTCCAAAAGTTCAGCCTTGCTTTGCTTTGGGCGACCTCTTTAGGACTTTTCGAAAGGAACATAGTACGCCGTGTTGCCGATACTGTCGACTTCTGGACTGAAGGGAGCTAAGAGCTCCTCCGCTAGAGATTCGTGAAGATAGGTTACATATTTCTTTGCTAATAGATTTCAATATAGTTTGGATGAAAATGGACCGCTTTAGACATTTACGGACAAGCGTATATTATGTTTACAAGATTTTTTTCTATATGTGATTTTTTCCACATGCAGAAAAACAAGTGATATATTTAAGAAAAAAATAAATATAGAACTTATTTTATTGATTAATGTGAAATATACACCGATGATTTTCTGATCATTTTTTACAAGAGTTACGCTAAATTTGGAAATAGAAAAAAGTAAGGAAATAAAATTATATTGGAAGGACTTTCTGAAATGGAGTCTATTTATAATAACTAGAAACAAAACCATCATTGAAAGAATATTTTTAAATACAGCAATTTTAATGTATACCATTAGCTTATATTGACTAAATAAAACAACAACCATCCAAATTAAATTAAAGAAGAATGTTTAAAGGATGGTGAAAGGTACAAGAATCGCAGATTTGGAAGAGAAAGATGAAAATCAATACGGAAGATCAGAAGAATCGTTCAGTGAGAAAGAAGTTGAGACAGATAAAGTCCCTCTACGAGTTGTGTCCAGATAGTAGGTAATTATTTGAATATTTTGTTAATATTTGTTTGAAATTTATAAAAGATTTCAGAATTTTGAAACAGTTTTCAACTTTCAGCGAAGAGTAGGATGTTACAAGAGAATGAAGATGATGATAAGGATATAGAAGAAGAAAAAATTGGAAGTAAGCATTTAAATGTTTCTATGATTTATATTATTTTCTTGAAATTTATTTTTTCCTTCATAATGGTAAGTAAGGGCTATGTGCAGCATCGTCGTTACATAGATCATTTCATCCAATTCATAGATAGTCACAGGCCAACAGTGAAACAACAAGCCTTATAAAAAAGACCGTATTTTCGAAATTGATAAACATAAGGAGTAATGTCATATAACAGAGAAATTTACACTAGATACAATACCAAAGAAGACGAGAATTCAAAATTGAATATATAATTAATATTTTTGTTATCATTTGATGTTCAACAGATAAGATTTGGGATTCCATTTCAGTAGTCGTGGCAGTGAAATGGGCTGTCCATTCGCTCCAAACAAATTTCTCCATTTTTTTGCTGCTTGTTTCTTTCTCATCAAGACCTCTCTCATTTAAACTCCATTTGATAATCCAGCTCTGCCAATTAATGGATTTAAAATTATCCATACTGTATCTTCTTAATTTTTTTAAATATTTTAATTAAGAAGTAACAACTTTATTTGGAAACCCAATGCTATGGATTTACTACAATATGTCTATATTATTAGCATATTTTTAAGCATATCTAAGAATGTCGAGTATGCATATAAAATGTAATCTTAATAAAATATATCTCAATAAAATCAGATGATTGTAACTTTTTAATATAATAAACAGATATATTTAAAAAATACAGTCATTTTCCTATGGTCTATTGATTAGTAATTACCATTATATTTTTATAATCAGTGATATACATCTCCGATTCTCTCAAGATTTGATACACTTGTATTATAATCCTCCGGGTTTATCTTCAGATAGATCTATTACTTTAAAAATACTTTTATTTACTTTTTAAGGACATCCAATGTTGATAGTTTTAAACTAATACAAAAAGTTTATTATCAAATGAAGTGAAAAAAAAAAAAGAAATGACTCCTGAAAATGGAATTGCATATATTTTCTTCGATTTCTGGATCTGGTCGAACTATACTGAAATTTTTAGAGCATGTTCCGCATGTTCCGCCGGGGGTTTAACCCCCTCTTTTGGGGTTTACTCCCAAAAACCCTCATTTTTCCTTTTTTGTGGGATCTACTATCCATTCTTTTTTTAAATATTAAATAAATTACTTTTCTTTCATTTATTCTATCAAAAAATAATATATTATACCATCATATAATACAAAAATTATAAACTACTGTACTTCTATTTACTTTTCCAAACTTAATACAATCACATCACAATAACTACACACCTTTTCAAACTTCTACAACCATATCACAAAAAACCCAATACAAACCCATCCCAGTTTAACCTTCTATCCAAACACCAAAACACAATAAAGTGAGTAGAAGTGGAGTAGTTTATAAATTTATATAATATGGTGATATAATATATTATTTTTTTGATGGAATTGATAAAAGAAAATTGATTTATTTAATTTATTAAAAAAGATAAAAGTGGGACCTACGTAGGAGAGAGAGGGAGTGGGTTAAGAGGGGTAAACTCCTCAAAGGAGAGTTTAGGACGGGTTAAACTGGGGGTGGTTTGTTGTGATATGATTGTATTGAAGTTTGGAAAAGTGAATAGTTATTATGATGTGATTATATTGAAGTTTAGAAAAGTGAGTAGATGTTGAGTAGTTTATAATTTTTAGATGATATAACAGTATAATATATTATTTTTTGATGGAATAGATGAAAGAAAAGTAATTTATATTTAAATAAAGAATATATAGTGGATCCCGCAAGAAAGAGAAAATGGAGGATTTTGAGGGTAAACCCACCCAAGGAAGGTAAACCCCAACCGAACATGACCTTAGTTACAATATCTGTCTATTCATTCAAACATTAATAAATAAATTTAGGACCAAACTTGGAACCTTTTCTTAAGCGGGATATGCAGAACTCCATTACAGTTCGAAGCGTAATATAAAAACATGTCGATTTACAATTAAAAAAAATCTGAGTTCGAAACGTAATATAAAAACATGTCGATTTACAATTAAAAAAATCTGAAGGATCTAAAATCACTTCAAATAAAGTGCAAACTTAGTTGCTTGTCACGTCTTGAATGCGTCCCGCGTCAATTATTTAGCGTGGAGTCGCGGACGTCCACTTCCAACTAAAAAAATATATCTATATTTGCAATGATGTAATTAAGTAGACATTCCAGCTCATTTATCGATATTAACAAATTGCACGAAATCAGATATTAGAATCTCCTTCGCCTTATTCGCGAACCCTCCGGTCCATCCCGCTGTTCCGGATCCCCTAAAAAAACGTACGGCGCAATGGCTTCGGAGAAAATGCATCGATATGATCCGTCCGATCTGACACGTCGGTACGGATCCACGTCAGCGCCTCGGGTTGGGGTACCTGGTTGAAAACTTGAAAAGGATTGGGGGGGGGGGGGGGGTGGTGTGGTGGTGAGGGCGGGGGGTGGGGTGGGGGGGCGGGGGTGGGGGGTTGTGGTGGGAAGCGCTCAGGGGAACCGGAGACATTGGACGCGAAGAGTGGGACCCGCGCCCAAGGCGAAAACGACTAGTTGCATGGGGGACCCCGAGTTGCCGTATGGACTACCCCGGAGTTGTTGATTCCAACTAATGGCACATTACGTACCCATCTAATGGCAATTATGGTTATTTTACACCATGGCGTTTAGACCCTCTGCAATTACAGCACAATCCTTATAATATTTGTAATCGCAAAACGGCCCCTGTAATTATTGGAAGTTGATATACGTGTAAAATAAAGGAAAGGTAGATGAATCATGGATCCTGGTGCAATTAAACGTGGTATACTTGATAAGATTTTAGGGGAAATGGTGTAAAAATATCATTGCATTTACTACGAAGCGTGGCACATAGCAAAAAGGTCTCAACGTAGAAACTTGGGCATTGGGTAGATTTCTGGACCACTTTATTGTTGCCATGGTTAAGGACAAAAGCTGAATAGTGATCGATAAAATTTTGAAGGGTGTGTTTGGATAGAGGGTTATTCCTGCAAAAAAGTTATCATTTTTTTGTGTTTTAATATTTGGATAGAAGGTTTTACTTTTGAGAGGGTTTGTCGTGATTTGATTGTATTGAAGTTTCAAAAGAATATTTAAATTTTAAGTATATTATAATTTTTAGATGATAATATGATATATTTATAATATTTTTTGGTTGGAATAGGTAAGAGAAATGGATGATGTGATGTATAAAATGAGAGAAAGCATGATTTTTAGGTGGACCTCACATGATGGAGAATAAACAATAGATGGTGGGTCTGAGGGGTTGGAAAGCGAGGATAATCCTAATTTTTGAGGGTAACCCCAATCCAAATGGCCCCTAAAGAAAGCAGTTGAGAATATTGGATTGAAGATTCAGAATGACTTAAGATAAACCCAAAAAGGGAAAAAAAACTCTTTTTAGTTGGTTAATTCGATATTATCCCTAACAAAAGAGTGACACCACGATTACATCATCAATTATATTTCAATCTGCAATATGCGTAGCCTCTTTATCTTTCGTACCAGTTGGACAACGATGAAAATGTACTGGTATCGCATCTACTCTGTACCAATTGTTGAGGATATGCATAAAATTCATTATAGACAAGAGCAAGCACACATAATTTTGTTCCTTTTCTATCTCCCTTATCTTCCATCTCTTTCACTCAATTACATTGTTACCTCTCTTGTGATATTGTGTGTTATGGTACCGCCCACACTCTCTTTTATAACTCCCCATGTAATTCGAGTTCATTACCCCAATTAATCACAGTCCATTAATTAAGATCTCCACTAATTTCTATTAATTAATATATCAAATCAATCTCAAAAGTCCTAATGATATCTGATGACATCTAATTAAATCTCATTCAAGGTTAACAATCTCTTAGATAAGGTGTTTATTCGGCACACCGTTTGGTTTCCAATTAAGTTTCCTTAGGTCACTTCTAAAAAGATATTTCGGGAATCTAAAAGTAGTCTGGTTTTGTATCGAAATTGTTTCCGTAATTTTTATATTTTTTAAAGGGATTTTTACCCGGCATACACTATACACTTTTTAAATTACCTGTATGACCTTTTATACAACGTAATTACACCATCGACCTTGTAAATTACCTCAAAAACCTCCGCATGTTTCAAACAGATTAACTGCAGGGTTCATGGGGATAAGAGTTGACAAGTTTACATGGATGAGAGAATCAGATTGTTTAAAAGATCGTAGAAATAATTGATAAAGTTTATAAAGTCTGCCTTTTTAAAATATCATCGCATAAATCAATCGCACATATGGTAGGATTGATTGGACAAAAATATGCGTGTGCTGTAATAAACTAAGATTTGGATTCACATAAAATATATTATTTTAGAGGAGAATCAGGTCGATCTGCATCTCATACCAACACAACAATAGTGTATGACTGTGTCCCATCGACCACAACCAATCAAGTGTGCCCGTCTCGATCTCCTTTAATTTTCCAAGTAAATTTAAGGGCACTTTTTTGATGAGTAAATATGTTAGCGGTCAAGACATCTAGTTGTCCTGACGTGGCAATATCATGACAAATTCACCACTAATAATACAAATCAGTAGAAATCCATCGGTGGAGCCTAAGAAAGTGACAAATGGCCATCATATTAAATTGATGGTCAGTGCCGTCCCTGAGATTTTGTTAGCCCTAGGCAAAAGAAAATAATGGGTTCCTTAGCAATTTTTCGGGGAACAATCTATACCATATATAATAGCCCGTGGCCCTGCTACTGTAGCAAATTTCCGTGCGAGAAATTGCATGCACTGTTTGCTTCACATTATTTTATTACATACCATATTACTTGATCTTTGTCTATTTGCATGGGCCGCTGACGTGTCATTTATTATTCCATATTACTTGATCTCTGCCTCTTGCCATTTGCATGGGCCGCTAACGTGTCATCGAAATGTTCGTTATACCCCCATCCATGCATTAGATAATTGCTTACTCTTCCTTGCCATTGTTTGCTTGTTAAAATATTAAAAAACCTTTAGCGGTTGGAAATTTCCAGGTTCTCTCCTCATTCTCGCTTTCTCCATATGACTTGATATTGTCTTTCTCCATTTGCATGGCCCCTGACGTGTCCGTTATTGAATGATGCATCCGAAACGTGGATTGTACTCGATGGCTTATTTTATTTGTTCCATGCACATCAACTGTTGTTGCCGACAATTACATGACTCGTCTTGCTATTTATAGCATCCTCGACCTTCCATTGCAACTCATCGTACTCCTGCTTTTGTGTTTCCGTTGCTTCCGTCCGCCACAATGGTCAAGGTCAGATGTAAGTTTCATATCTGTGTATTACTATAGATCGCTGCTGTTTGAATTCCAGTGTTCGAATATGATCATGTCGACAGTTTCCTTGGCGTGCTTTCCTGCTCCCCATTTCTCACGCTGATGTCTGCTACCACCTCTAAGGTATGCCCAATCCTTCTACTTTCTTATCGCAAACATTTCCGCCTGAGACGCAGTATACTACTTCAAACTTTTTCCTGCTTGCTTTTGACTCATTGGAAACACCTTCCGAAAGAAGAGCATGAGTTCGTAGCAGGAATTCCTGCATCTTCATAGATCTGCTAAGAAACTAAGAATTGTGGATTTCTTTCCTGTGGTGTTACCATCATTGATAGGTTGACATCAGATGAAAATATAAATACGTAGGATTTAGCATAAAGTAGATTTGCTTCCCATTTCCCATAAATGGACCACCTGCTTCACGAAATTCAATCATAAAGCTATAGGATACATATACAGAGAGATAGATACACAAGTATAACAGAGGCAAGATGTGAATTCAATAGATATAACGTACAGCAGTTCCATAAAGTACATATAGTACCCATTTCCCATAAACAAACACCCTGCTTAATGAAAATCAATCATAAAACTCTAAGCACTATACATATAGCGAGAGATAAATAGATAGGTATAACAGAGGAAAGATGTTAAGTTACTATATATAAATGCCTTGTATTATATAAATTTAGTACGAAATTCCTAACTATAAAATACATCTATTCTTAATTATATTTAAAAATACATGACTGTGGTTATATTTACTTGTGTGTTCTTATGGAACCTCATTAAATTTTGAGCTTTCACATTGAGTTGTTCACCTTCGATTCCATAAGGGCTCATTTTTCGGTGAGTTATTTCATCTAAAATTTGATTTTATAAGGACCCATTTTTGGTAAGTTCTTTCACCAAAATCCGATTTTATAGGAGTCCAATAGGACATATACTATTTTTTTCCTAAACTAAAGATTGAAGAACATGTAAAAATAGGTCACTAAAATTGATGGGCCCCATTGCACTCATAAACTACCATCAGGGACGGTCCTGTTGATGGTGGGAGAGAGAGAGAGAGGTAACTGCACGCTAAGAACGAAGAAGTCATGGTTATATGACTATGAGCCACGCTACTACTTAAATTGAAATCGCGTTCGATTTACTTAGGTATTTTGATCTTTGACTTCGGAGCACTAATTTTCTAGTTTAGGTGTCATGTGAATTAAGTATTGTAGGTATTTAGATTTTCACTGACATTATTACCAAGATGAAATTGGAGTTTACAATTGATATAATATTTGACTAATTTTGTTACTTGATTTGAGCTTAAGTTTAAAGAGTTAATTTAGGAGTAATTTGTGTGTATTATTGTTGTTTGTTCTTTAGTGCGTATCATATCATTTAACTAACATATAAAACAATAGAAATATCTCATGTATGTATGTATTCATCTTGACCTAAATCACACTAGATTTCATAACATAGATAACTAAACCTTAATTGAATAACTTAATTGATCGTATCATTTGTATTCAACCCTAGACTTATCCATGTATAAATTTACATCACACTCTCTTCATCAAGATACATTAAGCGTGGTTCTGATTGATTTGCTGATTGTTTGTACTACAACTTGACCTATTTAGAGCAGCGATTTAGCGTCTCATTAGCGTGTAACTTTATATTTGTATACATGCGAGTCTTTGGGATTAAAAAAATCATTGTACTAATAGATGGGCTTTATACCACTTCAACGTGAATAACTTCTTATTTTTACTGTTTATTTGTAAGCATTTTATGTATTTCATAATTTGAGTTTAATTATTTTGGGTAGTGGCCAAGATGGGTCTAGTTGCGCCCAAGTCTAGCTTGAAAACGGCTTGGTATGGGCACAGGTTATTACAAATGATATATATATATATATATATATATATATATATATATATATAGGGCCCTTCCAATGAGGTGCACCTTTCCTGGGTGTATGGAAAGCCCATCATGAGATCCGTTAGATCTTGATCTAGCGGTTCTTCATCCAAAAGGGTATTTTAGTCCATACATTTCCGTTTTAAATTTGAATTTAATTTCGAATTTGGAATTTATTTCGTCTTTATATTTTTCCATTTTTAGCGTGTCTGATTTGGTATTTTTTGTTGCCTTTTAGTTGCTGAATTTTCGCCAACATGGTAGCATTTTTGCGCAATGTAGAATAGCAGGTTTCTTTGTAAAATTCCGCTTGATATTGTAAAACTGCATCCTGCATTGTAAAATAAAATCACAATTAGTAATATTAATATTATAATAATTGTAATTTTGATAACACTATTGTAAAAGATTATGGATGTTTTGTAAAATTTGTATGAAGATTATAAATCCATCAGATCCTATTATGTGCGTTTTTCACAAATGCCAAGCATCTTTGTAAAATTCGAATCCCTGTTGTAGTTTTGCATCCTGCATTGTATAATAAGATCACAGTTAGTAAAAAATGACATGCAATTGTAAAATACGATCTGAGATTGTAAAAAAACTCGAGATTGCAAAACAATCTCAGATTGCAAAATAGGTCATTTATATTGTAAAAATACGATCTGGATTGTAAAAAAACACTCGAGATTGCAAAATAGGCCATTATATTGTAAAAACCTGGGCATGCCCTCCATCTCCAGCATCCTCTCTACCCGCACCTCCTCCGCCCTTCTCCTCCATGACCCACCTCCTCCATGCACGTCCTCCTCCGCCCACACACCTCCATTCACGCACTCCTTCAACCGTCTCCTCCATGATCCACCTCCTCCGCGCTTATAAATGTAAAAAAACAGTCTGAAATTTGTAAAAAGATGATATGCTATTGTAAAATACGATCTGGGATTGTAAAAAAGAACTCGAGATTGCAAAATAGGTCATTATATTGTAAAAACCTGGGCACACCCTCCATCTCCAGCATCCTCTCTACCCGCACCTCCTCCGCCCTTCTCCTCCACGACCCACCTCCTCCATGCACGTCCTCCTCCGCCCACACACCCCCATTCACGCACTCCTTCAACCTTCTCCTCCCCTCCCCACTTACCTTCACATCCACCAGCACGATCTCCGACGTTTTAACCTGTGGAATCGACCAGCCTCCTCCCACATGCCGTCATCGATGATCTTCGCGACGTAGGTGAACGTGATCTGTTGGGGAGGCGATGGAGGACGTCGGAGCAACCTCCTCCCACATGCCGTCGTCGAGAGAGAGAGAGAGAGGAGAGAGAGAGAGAGTCGTCGAGAGAGAGAGAGAGAGAGAGACATGAGAGAGAGATGTGAGATAATTAAGGAGATATTTTGTTGCATTCTAAATATAGAATATACCAAAATGACCATAATGGGTTTTTCGACATTTAAAAAATATAGATAACGAGCCATTAATGATAACCATCAGATTGACTACGGATGGTTAGGATGGTGGGCTTTCCATGCACCCAGGAAAGGTGCACCTCATTGGAAATATCTCCTATATATATATATCAATTGCAATCTCACGCCTAGTAATTGACTATATTGTAGCCGTGAATAAGTAATGGGTAATATCGCAAAGACCACATTAAGAATATAAGCATGTGAGATTATAGCGCACAATCACATTCAACGGGCGCAAAATATGAAAGTGAGTAATAAGAGAGAAGGTTACTTCTTCATGACTTGAGTTTGAGAAGTTTAAGTTGTGATCAATACGTCCAATTGAGTCCAAGCTCAGCAAGATAGCAAGATGTTGGAGAAAGTTATCCTTGATAACACCTTAGTTCTAAAGCACAAACGTTACAATGAACAATCCTTATTGATTAAAGGAAGGGGGATAACAACATAATGAGTTCCTGCATTAATTGACTGAGGAGCATCTTGGGCTTATACAATAACTCTCGACATCCCTCAACGCATCCTACATAAGGATGCCTATCTTCTTTTCGACTAGTACATGATGATTCAGTCTTGTCAGCAGTGTGCTTCTAAAATAGAAAGAAGAAAATGAGTTGATGTTTGAAGATGGAAATTCGTGTATATGGCTGCTAACCTGAGTTCGGATTCGCTTTGATGAAAAAAGTTTGAATTTCAAGTTTGGTTTGTTAAAGGTTCAAGGGAAGATTTTCAAGTTCGAGTTCCTTTAAAAAAATCAACAATCGAGTTTTCTTCGATAGTAGTTCGCTAACCATTTGATTTCTCAAATTATTTAAATGAATTAGTTAAATGTTCGAGTTAGAAACTAATAATCCCTTTCTCTTACAACATAGTCTCACACTTTGTGATTAGTAGATGTGGGACTATGGTTATTGATCTCTCGAATAAATTATTTTTTTTAGAAAGAAATGATATTCTTTCATTCTTTTCCCAGAAAAACAAATCGCATTAACCTTAGTTCTCTTCACCTCTCGGCTCTCACAAACAAAGTCTGGTCTGAAACAAAGTATAGTCACAAAAGAGTCGCTGAGCTCATTATACATGATGTCCTAATCACTGAGCTAGTTCTGTGATATGTTTCATTTTTGAGGTGCTGTTCTGTAATTATAGATTCTTTATTTTTATTTTACTTATGTAATGTTGAGAAGCTATTGACTTGCCTATTTTTGGTTTTAATACATAATTTTACTTATAAAAAACATTTCAAATTGTACAGAGGGCTTGCATGCAAATCTACACCCCCTAAAATGGCCGATGGTTTCGACTCACCCATCGTCTACGCACATGTCCCACCTCTCCCATTTTTCAACTCCTCCACTCACCGCCATATAACCCCAACCCTCCCCCTTCTCCACCCACCCTCACACAGCAGAAAAGGAAGGAAGAAGCCCACAACCAAAGCAACCAGAAGATACCAGAGCCCATGAGAGCAGTAGCCACAGTGAGCCGCACAGAACCCGTACCAGAGGAACCGGAGGCTTCCTCACTCCCCACCTCACCCATGGGCCGTCGTAAACCCACTTACAGATCCCTCTCCTCCCTCTCCCCCCGATACCACTGCTGCTCCCCGAGGTACGAGGAGCAACCCCACTTCCTGGACGCTTGCGTCCTCTGCAAGAAGCCCCTCGGAGGCAACCGCGACATCTTCATGTACAGGTGTTTAAGTATCGCTTATCTGCAAGAGATCGTGATTTGCGCTTTTCTTGGATGTTAATGGTGCTTACGGGTTTATTGGTTATTGCAGAGGGAACACACCGTTTTGCAGCGAGGAGTGCCGGCAGGAACAGATCGACATGGACGAGACGAAGGAGAGGAAGTGGAGCAACCTCGCCGTGAAGGCCCTGGTGAGGACGGAGAAGGCCAAGGAGGAGGTGGTGCACGTACGGGCCGCGGAGACTGTGGTTGCGGGGTGAGGTGAAGGTCGTGGTCATGGCTCGACGTTGCCGGAGGTGGAAGGGAAAGGCTAACTCGGGGTTTGCTTGACGTTTTTGCACTGGGGTTCCTTATATATTTACAGGCTCGCCCCTCGGTGTGACGTGTGAAGTGTATAGAGTGTAGAGGTAGTCGCGGGGCTCGTGGCGTTTGTGTAAATAGTGCGAAGAGCGTGGAGCGTGGCGTCCTTGGGAGTTGGAAATCTCTTGTGGCCTTGTGGTTAATCGTACTAACGGCTTCTCGGTTTTGGAGCTTTCCGTTCTCTCCTTCGCAGTAGAACTAACGCTCCCGTGGCTTCTAGTTCTCGTGTGTCTTTTTCGGAGGCACTTGATTGAAACAGGAAAATAAGAACATCAAGATAAAAAATGCTTAGTTACCCCGATTTAAAAAAAATGCATAATTACCAACACCAAAACCCGAAATTTTAAATTTGATATCTTCTGTGTACTAAAAAATGGCAGAGACCCGATCGAGTATAAAGCATTGTTTGGACGACTGAAGTTACGGTGACCATCACAGCCATTTATTTCCACAATCTGCAATACGACCTACTCATTGATCAGAAATAGATCGCTGTGATGGCCTCCACAACTAAAGGACTATCCCCAATAAACCTCGTAATTAAACCTCTCTAACGGTATCGTGGTAGAAACATTATGCTCCCGCGGTAAGGACCAGTGTTTACCCCTACAGTAAAAAAACATCGTAATTATTTAAAAGAACAAAAATAATGCCAATATAATCATGATGTCAACAAGAGACTACTAGAGAGGTGTCGCACACCCAGATAATCGAGCATCCAAGTCCATCCTAAGCTTAGTAATTCTAGAACCTGCCTAACCTCCTCAATATAATCATGATGTCAACAACTTTATTCTGAAACATCTAATCCTAAAATGAAGCCTTTTCATCTTGAAACAATATACTCTGCAACCAGACCTCACGGTCCAAATAGAGACGTAATTAAAGAGTATTTCTGTATAATCTCTTTTCAGAACTGACGGGAATGGGGAATGGTTGCCAAAACCATGTGTATTATGAAGTGTGACCGGAAAACAACGGCGTAATAATCAACCATTTTTTTAAAAAATTTCAGTCTAATCACCCTTTTTTTCGATTTCGCAGCTGGTTCCTAATAAAAATAGGGTTTTTATCAGTTGTGTCCCTCCGAGATATCGCAATATCAGTTATGCCCCTATCTTTTTGGTAATATCAGTTGTGCCCCCGACTTCTTGCCAATATTTCACTTGTGCCCCTCAGAGGGGCATAACTGATAAAAGATTTTTATCAGTTATGCCCCTCTGAGGGGCACAAGTGAAATATTGGCAAGAAGTCGAGGGCACAACTGATATTACCAAAAAGATAGGGGCATAACTGATATTGCGATATCTCGGAGGGGCAAATAGAGGACATTTATGTATTTCCAGAACTACCGCTTTTATTTATCGTTGATACTTCTTACAATATTCTAGTTTGGGCTGACGGTGAGGACGCAGGACTCAGCAGGAGGGACCGAGGGAGCGGTTGATAAAGAGGGAGAGGCTGTCGGGGATGGTGAGGCGGCGGACATGGAGGCCGAGCAAGAGAAAGGGCTGGAGGAGAGGCGGTGGTGGACGTGCCCCCATCGTCACGAAAGACGCCGTGAAGTTCGAGGAGAGCTTCAGGCGAGGTTTTGGTGCCGGTGAGGTGCGGTCTGCAGCAAATGAGAAGGGGGGAGGGGTTCCATCCATTTTTCCTTGCCACGTGTCATGCATCCAGCTCACGCAGCATTTCCCGCTGTGATTAGCTGCACAGCCCACGTATTAACAATTTACCTAAACGCATATGTTTCATTACCTTAAACAACATACTATAGTCATGATATGCTACTAATAAAAGGAAAAAGGAGGAAAGGTGCCTGAACTCTGAAATATGATTTAACTAGTGTATTTGCTCGCGCTCCACAGCGAGTCGGTTAAAATTTTTGGAATATTTTCAAAATTATAAAAATTAATCAAAACATTAAAGTATAATTTCCTTTAATAGAATAAATAAGTGAATATAACATTTTTGGAACGATATCATATAATTAATAACAACCATGTATCACATGAGCAACATGTATTATATCATATATGGGATAATAGAAAATTTATTTATTTTTCAAAGAAAGGACTACCTAAAATGGAGATTAAGATAGACAGCTTAACATTATTATCATTAAATCTATGATAAAATAGTCTAAATAATATAAGTCCAACAAATACGGAAATAATTATAAACATCAAAAAATAGCTTAGAAGTTCAGCATGTCAGAAAAATTAAACAAAGAGAGTTATGATATGATTGTTTTTCCAAAATAATATCATTCATGCGACAATGTTGACCACCTATATTTGCATGGAAAATATGCATTGGAAATTGTAAGTAAACCTTTTAGATTTAGCCAATTTTAAAAGATATAAATGGCTTACATAGCTAATAATCAACGACACATAAGTAACATGAAATTACACAAATAAATGTACTCTGCACAGTTAATTATGTATATCTAAACAAATCTTTTTGCATGCGTACCACTCTGGTTTAATGATGTCAATGTTATTAATTCAGATGCTCAAGATCTCTCTAAGTGCTTGTATGTACTCAAAGTCCAAAAGCAACAAAGAATGACATGATTTACATATCAATGAAACCATTCAAATTCTTAAGTCAACTTAAAATAATAAATAGACCACATATTAAAACTAAGGTATATATGGAAAAGATCCTGACAAAAAAATTTTGATATTTTGGTTGCCTAATTTTGTCAATATTGACGGTGTAAATTTCCATTATATGAGAATCAAGATCGCTTATGGATATGATCTATCTATTATATAAGATTTACAAAAAGATCAATTTTTGGGTATTCGCTATTATCCGAATGATTAATATCATAAAAATCTTTGATTAAATATAATAATATCCCACACACCTTTAACAAATACTTTGATTACATAGATCATATTTATAAGGTCACTTTTGTCAAATTAGAAAGATCTACCATTAATAAATAGTAACAACAAATAAACTTTAGAACCCAGAATATTCTTTACTTGAAGATTTTTTTATATATCCCTAAATTTTCGAGATCATTCATGCAATTTAATAAAAAAATAATATTTATACAGTACACCGCGGATAATATTTTTTGGAAAAAAGATAAAATTGTCTACGAAAACAATTTGGACATATTTGGTTATGTTCGATATTTATAGGACATATTTCAAAAAAAATCTTACCTATGATCTTATTGCAATGAAATTTAAAGTGTCACATCACAACATACCATAAGAATAACTTTATAATATACATCATATATATCAACCTTGTAAAAAAAACCTGTTATACTTTTCAACAAAATGTTACCCCTTTCTTGAAGGACATATATGTAAAACACCCGAGGAATATTCAACAAAGAGTAAAAGAGTCAAGAAGGCAAGAGACAAGGGTCACGGAAGCTTGCAAAGGCATGTATTTAAGACAAAAAAAATAAGATTATGCACCTCATTGTTACATTTGAAAGTTGATGCCCTTATTTGGAAATGTACCTATAATTCTTTTTTGAAAAAAAAGACCTCAACCATAAATGTGTGTGTCCAAAAACTTGATCACTAAAAATATACAAGACTATTACATGCTAATAAGAAACGAGAAGTCCACTTATAGTTGAGATCTTTTTTTGTAATTTACCCTTTAAATAACAAAAATGAAAGAATGGATGGTAAAAATTACAAAAAAACCTCAACTATCCCTCGATTCATAATTATGGGCTTGATTTTGTAAAAATAACAAAGAATGTTTTGATCTTTTTTTTTGTCTCAAAAACATGCCTTTGTAAGCTTTCAAGAGCCTTATATATCGACGTTGAACTTTGAAGTTGAAAGTTCAAACCCATACTTGCAATATTTAAAAAACGAGTTACCTAATTGAGAATCAATGCATAGTCGAGACCCTTTTTGTAGTATACCCTGGGACCCGTTTGGTTGACAAGTTACCCCGGGATAACCTAGAATATCCTTAGCTTTACCCGTGTATTCTTGTATTGGAATTAGTTATTTGGACCCCATAATTTTTTGTTATATATCGTTAGCCGCATTCAAATAAAAAATTAGCTTAAAAAATATAGTATAATCAATGCCACATCACATCACATTTATCATTCCAACCCTCTCAACTATCCAAACTACTATTATTCACATAGGATACTCCAACCCAATCCAACAATGTTACCAAAATGACCCAAAAGTGAAAGTTTCGCTGTGTTTTAGTTGTGTATCCATGGCCCGCCAAGGTATCAGCAACGGACTGTATTGCATCCTGTGATGATGAAACGTATTATAAAACTAACTAGACGAGCATATTCATCTTCTGCATTAAAAAAAATAAAATCAACCCCCTATTACCCAATATTACCTTCGAATTTATTTCTCATAAATCAGGGGGGGGGGGGGGGTGATTTGGGATACGGGCCAGAGATTGTTCAAATGGCATCACTTCACGGCCCGGTCCATAGTTTGTCCTCTCCTCTCTCTCATCCGTAGGGTATCAACAGGAGTTGGGGTGTACACGGGTTATCTCAGGGTAACCGGTAGAAGGTAACCTATTTTTGTATTTTGGTATTTAGATAGAGGGTTAAACTTGAGGTGGATTTGTTGTAATATCATTGTATTGAAGTTTGAAAGAGTGAGCAGTTATTGTGATGCGATTGTATTAGAGTTTGAAAAAGTAGGTAGAAGTTGAATAGTTTATATTTTTTTGATGATATGATGGTTAATGTGTTATTTTTTTGGAATAGATAAAAGATAAATTATTTATTTAATGTATTAAAAAAGAGAGAAAGAGTGAGTTCCACATAGGGATGAAAATGAATGTGAATATATTCGTATCCGATCCGTTATCGTATTTGTTTTGTACATATTTTGACATTCATATTCGTATTCGTTTTAAAATGGATGCGGATATGGATATCACTTTGGTATTCGCAAATATTCGCATTCGTACATTCGTTTTCGTACATAAGTATAGTAATATATTTATTTATAACTGTGCGCAACAATATTTTATGATTGCATTCACCATTGTTCATATAATTGCTATGAAATTACTATATCTAGTATACCTAACACCATCCTAAACATGTATATTTTAGTTAATCTTAAAAAATTTTGTTATTATTCGTATCTGATTCGTATTCGTTTTACTTCGTATTCATTTTTTAAAGATATGGTAATACATTTTTCACATTCGTCAATATTTGTATCCGCATTCGTATTCGTATTTTAAAATGAATAAGGATATGATTATACCTATATTCGTATCTGTATCCGACCATTTTCATCCCTAGAACTTCCACATGAGAGAGAAAAAGAGAGGTTTGTGGGGGTATACCTCCAAAAGCGGATTAACCCCCTAGCCGAACATGCACTTATATATTCAAGATATATGTATTTTACTGCATGTATTGTCTATTTTAATCTTGAACCGGTACTTGTAGCCCTTTACTTTTAAACAATCACTATTAGCAAGACTTTAAAATTATTTAAAAATAGTCTGATATTGGTTGTTTAAGATAAAAGGTTTATAAGCATCATTTCAGATTTCACGAAATATAGGTAAAGTTTCGCCAACATGAGATCGAAATTTCGAGCGAAATGCAGATATAGGAGTCTTCCTTCACAAATGTTGCTTCATTTGGGCGAAATTTATCGAAATTTCAGTGAAATTTTGCTTCGACATGGTGTCGATACGATATTCGATATCAAAATTTAAAACCTTAGTTATATATATATTGGATCAAATGAAAAATTCCACTTTATTACGGTATGTCTTTTCAATTTACAGAGGCAAAGGGATTCACAAAGAATTATCTCTACCTTTGTATAAGAAACGAACTTGTTTAAAAAAACAATCAAAATTTATTCATCCCAAACGTGCGACTCGAAAGGTTTGAAACATCGGAAGCTAATGTTGATCATGAAATTAAACTTGATTCGATTGGATAACGACCTCATCATCTTTAAAATGGAAATCATGATAAATCAAATTGGCCAGGAAAAAGTAGTTGAACTTTTCATAAATCGATCGGATATTGATTTTCGATTTTCATAGTCAGACCAATATGTCAAGCCGGTGATGGCATCCGTAGCTGAAAACCCTAGAGTGATTATATTATTGATTTTTAGTTGATGGGAATAGTAAATGGTATAGATAAACAGAAAAAAAATTACAGAGTTAATAACACAATTTTTGTATGATATGTCAAATTCAAAAACAACAACCATAAAAAAAATCGTCATAGATGTACAAAGAAGATTTAGCGTGAAAACTCCTCAATGTAAGAGTAAACAAAACATTAAGTTGATTGCAACCCAAAATAAAGTAGTATAATCAGGCATTATGTACCTCGAGCAGCATACATAACAACACTCCCAATAATTTACCAAAAAATGGAGATATTTCAAGGTAAACTCAATGGGATGATGCCTTGATGTTATAACATCAACAAATATGGAAACATGGACATGTTTGAATATATGATTATGAGTCGGATCGATCAGATACTAAAGCAATGAGCAACTTCTTCTCTTCTCGCTTCCTTTCTCTATATACTTGAGTCTATACTTTAGACGAAGGGTTGAATGCCCTTCGTATAGGTATGGACATGGGAGCACGTGAGGTGTATGAAATCTTACTGCTCGTGGAACTATTACACTGATAACGGGCATTTTGCAAGGGTCAAAATGTAGTGTCGCTGAGGCGACCACTCACAAAACACCAGTTGATCAGCAATTAACCCACACTACAGAATAAACCAATTAAGTCCCAAAACCGTGAATTAACATTTATTAACTCTACCATAAAATGCATAGTGAATAAGCATGTAGAGGTCGAACCACAGAGAGCAATACAAAAAAAAAGAGTAGCCTACGATGTTCAAGTACAACAGGATCATCCTTGCATGATTCCTATTTTTGTGGGTTTTGGGGGTTTTATAATTTTTATTTTGTTTTTTTTATATTTTATACATTTTTTATATTTTTAATTATATAATATAGACATATATATAAAGAGATAAATATATATAAGAAGGGAGAGAGAGATATAGTAAATGGATATATATATATATATATATATTCAAAGTATATTAGATATAGTTATATTACATATAGTATTATATATATCTTATTTTTTTGGGATTTTTTTCTAATTTTTATATATTTTTAATTTCAAAAATGTCCCTAATATGGGACTAATTAAATAGCCGAAAGTAATTTGGGTTTTAAAAATATAGAATAATTACCAAAATTATCCAAATTAATTTTAATATGTAAATAAAAGTATATAGATAATTATAAAAGAGAAAATTGGATTTTTGGTATTTTTCTAGGATTTTTATATATTTTTGTTGGATTTTAGAGTTTTATGATTTTTATATTTTTCTTTTTCTTCTTTTAAGGTTTTTTCATTTTCTGGACTAAATATATTTATAAATATACCATATATAATTTTTTTAGTATTTTTTCAAAAGCATTTTATAATTTTTTTGTACTTTCTCATTTAAACAGTATAAAAATAGCTCTTTTTTCATTTTCAATAAATAGATAAAATGCCCAAAATTACCAAACAAAAATACAGCGTGCATCTACAAGGT
Organism: Ottelia alismoides; assembly: GCA_037367405.1. NCBI lineage: Eukaryota > Viridiplantae > Streptophyta > Magnoliopsida > Alismatales > Hydrocharitaceae > Ottelia > Ottelia alismoides. Next base: position 305,383 of record JAZKJV010002510.1, on the reverse strand, counting down.
ATAAGGCATCTACCCTAATTTTTGTGAATTTTTAGGAGCTAGCTAAGCAATCTTAATAAATACATAAAAGACACAAAAATTAAACAGCCTGACAGGGGCATTTTTGCAAATAAAATAAATCGCAGGGGGCAATGTGCAAAAATACCTACAGAAATAAACATTTATTTAATTTTTGGAACTAATTTACAATTTATAAAAATCGCCAGGGTTTACATGCAATTTTTCACGTGCCTCACGTGGGACTGCCCGTGAGGCGCGGAAGGACCTAAATGTAATTCTATAAAGCACAGGGTCCTACTGCAAAATTTAAATTTTATTTACAATGTGCGAATTTATTTACAGTATTAAAAATTAATTACAAGAAGGCGGGGGTTGGTTTTGCAATTTACCCCCAAACGACGCTTCATCCGACGACTGAGCTCTATCTTACTTGACACGCGTCACCTTCTCCTTGCCCGATGATGCTTCGCCGATGAAGGGCTGAGATTAGATTAACCGAGCTGATCTGACGGTCGGTGCAGGGCTTCATCGAACGGCTCTAGTGTGATCTGGGGTCCTTCCTGATCGGACGGCGAAGGAGCCGCCTGGAAGAACAGGGAAGAATCTCGCGCGAAGTGAGCTTCGATCGTGAACTGCAGGCTCCTCCGGGCTTCTCCTTCGCGTCTAAGGTTCTCTGATCGTTGCTGAAGGTGTTCCGCGTCGGATGGTGGTCTTAGCTGGGCTCCTTGAGGTCCGAGGAGGTCAGGCGAGGTTGAAGAAGCTTGGGACCTCCAGGAACCTCTTCCTGGTTCGATTCGAGTCCCAGGGGACTCGTTTCTTTGTTGTACCTGCACAGGAAGAACAAGGGCGACGAGGGCTTTCTCCTCGACCCTGGGTTTTGAAGCTGCAGCGCAAGATGAGGCGAGGCGGAGGATCTCCGACGAACGGCGGAGGTGGAGCTCCGATTCGCGAAGACCGAGGGTCTTCGGTTGAACAAAGGCGATCGGGAGATGGAGCATGCGATGAGGAATGAAGTGGGATGGTAAAGGGGGTCGGACACAGTCGATAACAACGTGGAGAAGTCGCCGGAGCGGAGCTCCGACGAACTTCAATTTAGCTAACCTAGGCTATACTAAGGATCTAATGGCGAAATAAACGGCAAGAATAAAAATCAGAGACGAAAATCTACCTAAATGACATAAAGGGACAGCTCTTATACCTGGGGGCCTCCAGGGAGCAGGACGGACGCCGGAGCTCCGCGCAACAAAACTTTCCTCCTCCTTGGGCCGATTCGAGGTGCTGGGAAGCGCCTCCTGTCACAAGGACTCGTCCAGGACTCGATTCAAGCCTTTTGGGGGAAAGAGAAATTGGCCAAATTTGAGGAGGAGGACGGAGCTCCTTATTTATAAACATTGCAGTCGGCCTTATTGATCGGTGAATATCAACGAATCTGATGATTGTACAAGCAATCCAAATGGGTGGCGTGAATCATGATATTCCTAGGAGAAATTTTCCGTGAAGGGATCGAGGGCGATTGATCACTGTATCGAGCGGGAAAAATGGAGGAATATCGGGGATTGGACAATTCTGACAGAAGTCAGAGGCGCAGGGGGAAGTTGACCGGGGTCAACATTCCCTGGCTTCTGATTGGGCCACGTCAGCTCGATTATTGACTCATTAATTTAACCCCCTAAATGATTTTTATTGTATTTTGCTCATAAAATAAAAAATGTATATTAATTAATGTAGTATTTATTTATGATTTTTATTTAATTTTTTGATGTATTTTATTATGGGTTTATTTTAATAATGTATTTATAAGTGTATTTACATGTATTTTGTGTATTTTATTTTTATTTTGTATATTTTATTTTATTATTTTATTTTCTTATTTTATAAATTTATAACTTATTTTTATGAGTGTAGATTTATTTTTGTTTAATTTTTATGAGTTTATTTACATATTTAAATAAATAGGTGTGTGTGGTATGTAGGTGTTTTAATAGGTATTTTACCTGTATTTTATATATCTTTTATTTATTTAATAGATTTCATTGGATTTTATTTTAAATTTGTATTTTTAATAAATTATAAGTAATATGTACATTATTATAAAAATATAAATGAATAAAGAATAAAATAATGAATTCCCCTTTCATTTTATATGTATATACAACATAGGTATTTTGCCTATGTGTTGCATAAGCTTTTTTTATTTCACAAATTCTTTAATGAGTTTTATTCTAATTTCAATATGTATGTGTATTATATATATTATTTACAAGATTCTAAAATTATCAATTTATAGAAATAATAAATAATGAATAGAATGAATATTTTAATCAGTACTATATACAATGAGGGCCAAAAACCTAACTTTCACAGATGAACTCCGAAATTTATGAAAATAATTTTATTAAATAGTTCTTGGAGAGCTATATACAATTAAAGGTGATTTTGGGTGATTTTGAGTTTTTATTTGCAAGATATGGGTCTGTGAAGTTGAGATTCTGGCTTTTTATTCTCTATATAAAATGTACACTGTATATTATTTTTGTACAAACTCAATTTTATATTTTTATTCACATTATTATCTACAACTTTTATGTACAAAGTTTCTCTATTTGATGAATGAATAATTATAAACAAAATAAGTGTCAAAAATACATAAATAAATGAATAAATAAATGAGGTATTTATTGTACTATTGGCCCTTATCTCCCCCTACTTTATTCCTTGTCGACCAATTCCATGCTGGCATTGGTCTCGGGGTTCGGGTCATAAAATATTTGCAATATTTTATTCATTTTTCTTTTCTTCTCTTTATTCTATATTTTTGGCATTAAAAACCTTATTCAATGTACAATTAATACAATAAATAATGAATGCTATTATGGATAAATTGATACTATTTACATGCATTTGCTGGGATCTTTAAGGCCAAAATGATAGAATAAAGGTGATGAAATGGAGATTCATCACCCCCCCTATACTTGCCTTTGCTAGTCCCTAGCAAATACTTATGCAATAAGTTCAAAAAGAATAAAGAATCAGAAGAAAAGAAAAAGAGAATTGAAGAAGGATAGAGTGAATAGGGTTGCTTTCAGTGCAATATTTGTCCTTACAAAATTGAAATTTGGAGCTTCTGCTAGACCTCGGGTGTGGATGTGTGTAGAACCTAGTCGGGAACCAGCTTAAAACACAACAGCCTTCGAGATTCACAGAACTTGGTTCAACCCACCTCAATAGCCTGGTCAGAACTGGTCTACATCATACGCAAACCCTTATGACTATGAAGCTGACTTGTACAATGTAAGTGATGGTGGCTCTTCCCAGCTGAAATGACAAAGAGACTAGCTTCTCCAGAATGACAACCCAATGATTCTCCAATCCAACAGCTCTTTCCTCGAGGAGCAGGGTATTCCCTTCTAAGTTCAAGTGGCAACCGGCTCAAGAGGAGGGGGTGAAGAAAAGAATGGACGGTAGCCAGTGTAGCCACCTATCCTAGGATGCAAGACCAGTGTAGTCAAGTCATCCAGCTGCAGGCTCACATATTTGACTTTGGAACTCAAGCTTTCTTATTGGCTTTACAACATATGTACATACTTTGCAGGCATTTTATTTTTGTACATGCCTGACCATTTTTTTTCTTTTTTTTTGAAATACTATTCACAACAGCATTTACATAAGGAGTTTTTCCTCTTGAGCCAGTAGACTATCCCTCTTTTGAAGCTTTATTGCAACCCACACTCTCCTGTCGTTAGACCTCATGGCGACTAGACCAGGTTGGGGTGCACTTCCCTCCCTAGACGAGGATGAGTGTTTCCACCCGTGTGCGTCTCAGACTGGCAAATCCAACCCCCTCACCACTCCAACTGAGTTGAGCCAAGTGAAAGGTGCAAGTGTCCAAGTTAGGTCATGGTCGACAAGAGTCATGCGTGTGTCTCGAAAAGTTCTAGTTAGTCAGTTGAGGTGACTTGAACCCAGCCCTGATTCCTCAAAGAATTAAAGCTGCATAGACCTGAAGTACCTTAAACCTAGTTCCCATAAGGTTCCAGTGCAGTTAAGTGCGGTAAGGTCTAACCAAGCTCCAATTTTAGACTTTATTGGACCGGTTCAATCATCAAGCTCACTCAAAAAGAATATGAATGATATGCTCATGCTATGCACAATGAATGATGCAATTTTTCACAAAGAATTTACAAAAATCAAAGAATCTTTTTACACAAAGATTTTTTTTGCAAATAAAAAGCTTGACACGTACAAAAAGTACATACACTTATTTACACGGCCGTGCCGCTTTATTTACAAAATTTATGGATTTTTAAAGACTTTACAGATTTTAATGAAGTAATTCATTCAGGTTATCTTTATATACAGAAAGAATTTTATGTATTTTGTTTACGATTTACATGTATTTGTAGTGATGCTTTTATTCCTCAAATTTATTTTGAAAAGAATTTTTGCAAACTATAGTACACGATAATTTTTACAAGTATTTACACACATTTGAAAACTATTTTTACAAAGATTTGTCACACTGTATATATACATTTTCCACAATAGTTTTTACAAGCATTTTTCAAAACATTTGCACATAGGTTTTGAAATCCTTTATTCCACACAAATAAAAAATTTTCAAACAAAGCAACTTTAAACATATTGAAAACATGTCACAGCAAGTTTTTCAAACGGTTCACACTATTTTTCAAATCATGCTGTAAAGGTATTTAACCTGATTTATTAATCAGTATATACAAAGAAAAACTGTATTTTATGTACAACTTGGTTTAGGTTCTTACAAGTTTTATTTGGAATTATTGCTTATTTTGTATGAGAGATTTTTGTGCAGACTCCTCAGACTTAATCGAGAATCATTTTCAAAAGATTTTTGAAGACTATAGTCCAGAATAATTTTAAAAACATGTACACGCATTTGGAAATGATTTTTGCAAAGGTTTTTCACACAGAATAGGTAGGTTTTTCAAAACAATTTCTCAACCAAATCTTCCAATCATTTGCAAGCTAATTTTCACACATTTTTATTTCACTCAAAGAAACTAAATTTTACAAACGAAACTTATTTACACAGGTTGAATACTTGTACACACCATTTTCAAGCATTTTTTCAAAAGATTTTTCAAAGAAAACATTTTGCACAAAACACTTTTCCTGACTTATTAATCAGTGTAAGTACAAAGAGTCTGAGGAGCTCACAATCATCTTTTATTATTATGGAACTACTTTTTACCTTACTTTTTAGCTTGAGGTGATGTTTTATTTTCCAGTATGAGTTATGGCTTATAGTATATACATGGTATATACGACCTCCCTATACTTAGCTTGAGCTATGTCCTCATAGGTCGAAGAGAAAAGATAAGACATAACTTGTACTAAGTATAGACAAGTCTAAAGAATATATAAAGAAATGAACGAATGAGAAGTTGACCGTCCCCCCTATACTTAGGATCAAGTAATCCTAAGTATAGCAGACTGTACATAAAGCGGGAGGGTCAAGGGTGGGAATACACATATCATACTCAGATTGTCTCCCCCTATACTTGGGGTAAGATACTCCTAAGTATAGACAAGAAGAGGAGACAATGGAGAGGATCTGAGACTAAAAGAACTCGAGGTGCATACCCCCCCTATACTTATGACAAAGTGTGTCCTAAGTATAGAAGACTGACAACACGGGGCAATACTTCGTGACAGAAAAATGAAGATAGAAGAGAAAAAAAAGAAGAAAAGAAGGAAAGAAGAAAATCAGATAAACAGTTTTTGTGGTGCAACGTCTGAATCTTCTGATGCTGCCAATGTTGTGGATATATCATCATGGTGTGCGAGCTGAATGGAGTCGACAACGGCCAAGAATGTATCTGGTTCGAGGTAAGGCTTCAGGAGTTGACCGTTGACAACGAGTGGCTGTGCGTCAGGAGACAATTCTGATATAGCAATACTTCCATTGTCACGCACTTCACAAACTCGGAATGGCCCTGTCCACTTACTCTTTAATTTGCCCAGGAAGATCCGCAACTTTGCATCAAATAACCACACCTTCTGTCCAACATCAAAGGTCTTTCGTCTGATATGCCGGCCATGCCAGCGTTTCACCTTCTCCTTGTACATTGATGTGTTATCGTATGCATAGTCTCGGAACTCCAAGAGTCTGTTCAGATCATCCTTTCTTTTCTGACCACTTTTTCGTGAGTCTAAATTGCACTTGTTAATTGCCCATAAAGACTTGTGAATTAATTCAACGGGCAGATGGCACGGCTTCCCATATATAAGATGATAGGGTGACATACCCAAAGGAGACTTGTAGGCGGTTCTGTAAGCCCATAGGACCGAGTACAAGAGTTGGGACCAGTCTTTTCTGTTTGGCCTAACAAGTTTCTGTAGGATCGTCTTGATTTCTCTGTTTGATAATTCTGCCATGCCATTGGTCTGAGGATGGTAAGGAGACGCGACACGATGATCGATGCCGTACTCCTTCATTAATTTCTTGACCTCTTTGTTAATAAAATGTCTACCCCCATCTGATGTGAGAATTTTCGGTATCCCGAACCGCGAAATGATGTTCTTATTCAAGAACTGACATACTGTTCGGCTGTCAGCGGCTCGAGCGGGAATAGCTTCAACGCAACAACTCATGTAATCGACGGCAAGAAGGATGGGTGCTCAAAACCTTGACTGTTAGGAAAGGGTCCCATGAAGTCAATGCCCCATGCATCGAAAACATCTGCTATCTGAATGATTTTCAGGGGCATCGATTCTTTTGCAGTGAGTGTACCCTTCAATCTTTGACAGTCGATGCATCGTTTGACAAATTCTGTTGCATCCTTAAATATTGTGGGCCACCAGAAGCCACATTGAAGTACTTTTGCTACCGTACGGTCTCCAGAGTGATGTCCACCAGATTCGAGCGAGTGACAGTGCTCGAGGACACTATAATGCTCCTCCTGAGGAATGCACCTGCGTCAAATGCAATCTGCTCCTTCCCTGAATAAAAGAGGATCCTCCCAATGATAGAACCGGATGGTCGACATAAATTTATTCTTTTGATTCTTCGTCCAATCCGATGGTGTTACCCATGAGGCGAGGTAATTGACTATATCAGCATACCAAGGAAGGGAATACATTGCTAAGATTGATTTGTCAGGAAAGGTTTCTGTAATGGGTGCACTGTTCAGAGGAGGCTCATGCTGCTGAATTCTGGAGAGATGGTCTGCTACCACATTCTGAACTCCAGGCTTGTCCTTGATTTCCAAATCAAATTCCTGGAGGAGAAGGATCCATCGAATCAGTCTCGGCTTGGCATCCTTCTTCTGCTGGAGGTATCAGATAGCAGAGTGGTCTGTAAAAATGGTGACTTTTGATCCAAGCAAATAGGATCTGAACTTCTCAAGGGCGAAAACCACGACCAACAACTCTTTCTCTGTCACTGTGTAATTTCTTTGCGCCTCATCTAATGTTCTGCTGGCGTAGTGAATGGCATAGGGCACTCTCTCTTTCCTCTGTCCAAGAACAACCCCGACTGCAAAATCTGATGCATCGGTCATGATCTCAAAGGGAAGAGACCAGTCCGACGGCTGTAGGACTGGAGCCTGAGTAATAAGCTCCTTCAGCTGATTGAAAGCAAGGAGAACCTGTTGATCTACGTTGAACTATGTTTCCTTGCATAGCAGGTCTATCAAAGGTCGGGCAATCGGCTAAAGTCCTTGATGAATCATCTGTAAAATCCCACATGCCCCAGGAATGACCTTACATTTTTCACTGACTGAAGTGGCTCTAGATTGGAAATAACATCCACCTTTGCCAGGTCGACTTCCATGCCACGTTTGGAAACGACGTGGTCCAGTACAATACCTTCTGTGACCATGAAGTGGCTCTTTTCCCATGAAAGTACTAAATTGACTTCCCGACATTTCTGAAGCACTCTGTCTAGATGCTTAAGACAAGAATCGAAATTATCACCATAAACAAAGAAGTCGTCCATGAACACCTCGAAAAAATTACCTACCATCTCGACGAAGACTGCTAGCATGCATCTTTGGAATGTTGCAGGTGCATTACATAACCCAAAGGGCATTCTCTTGAAGGCGTAGGTGCCGAACGGACAAGTGAAGGTAGTCTTCTCTTGATCTTCAGGAGCGATAGCCACTTGGTTGTACCCGGAGTACCCATCCAAAAAGCAGAAGAACTCCTTATCTGCTAGTCTTTCCAGAACTTGATCAATAAATTGCAAGGGAAAGTGGTCCTTCTTAGTTGCTGCATTAAGACGGTGGTAGTCAACACACACCCGCAAGGATGTTGGTACCCGAATGGATATTTCCTCGCCTTTGTCATTGGTAACCACGGTAAGCTCGGATTTCTTTGGAACTACATGTAGTGGGCTTACCCATTTTGAATCGGAGATGGGATAAATGAAGCATGCTTCACACCATTTCGTTATCTCTTTCATGACGATGTCCCGGAGGTTTGGGTTCAGCTTTCTTTGGAATTCGCGGGACGGCTTGACATCTTCTTCCAGATATATGTGGTGTGAACACAAAGCTGGGTTTATCCCTCGGAGATCTGATACACACCAACCAAGTGCCTTGCGGTTCTTTTCTAGAACCTCTAGAAGACGAGATTCCTGATCCGGGTTCAGCCTGCTGCTGATGATCACCGGATACATGTGTTCTTCACCCACAAGGAAAGCATACTTCAGGCCTGCAGGAAGTGGCTTGAGTTCGGGTTTTGACCTGTCCAACTTGTTGGTCACTTAAGACACTGTGCGGGTAGTAGGATGTATTTCTTTGAGGAAGCGACCATCCTTAGCATTCTGTTGAGATCCTGGTGAAGTACCGAACGGTTATGCGCTAGGCTCATTGTGTTCGGTCTGGAGTAAATACTCTGGATCAAAATGATGCGCCTGCATCTGAGAATCTATCTCCCAGGAATCATCGGAGCATAAGGTAACTGTGCTTTCCAAGTCCTCCTCAAGAGTGAGGATTTCTCGGGTCCATGAATCATTCAATGACAGGGATGAGTCTCTGATCTTTGCAACAAAGTCACAGTCTGCTTCTGATGCTGCATGGCTCTCATCAGTCGTGGCATTCGGCTCTCTGATCATGTTTATAGTGATCTGCTTGTTGTTCGAGCTAAAAGTAATCTTGCCAGACCCGTAATCAACCACGTCACCTGAGGTACGCAGGAATGGTCACCAACGATGATAGGGGTCTGGAGCAGAGGTGCTGGTGAGTCCATATCAAGGACTACAAAATCAGCTGGAAATTGCATCTCCTGTACCTTAACTACAATGTCTTCCAACAAACCCCGGGGCCGCTTGATGGATCGGTCAGCAAACTGAAGGATCATTCGTGTCTGCTTGAGCGGACCCAGCCCGAATTCTTGCATTATTGATGATGGCAAAAGGTTGATGGAAGACCCACTGTCGAGGAGAGTGCGCTCGAAGACTTGATCGAAAATCTCACAACTGATAAGAGGTGCTCCTGTGTCTTGTTTCTTTTGTGGGAGGTTGCTGATAGCTGCAACAATGGCCATGGAGAGCACGTGCTTTTCTACATCTTTGCGTCTGTTCTCCTGTGCTGGGCGACGGTTGCTCGTACACGCCTCTTTCAGTCCTTTCTTAACAGCTGGCATGTATTCCACGGCCTTTAGTAAGGGAATCTCAACAGTTAAATTGTCTACTATTTCCACAACTCCAGGATCAGATAAAGCACTTTTTCTTTTTGCAATTTTTTTAGATTTTTGTATTGCATGAGGGAAAGGAATATGTACATCTATAACATGAAAAACATAGTTCTTATTTACATCAATATCATCGCCCATAGAATGTTGTACATCCAGATTACAAAAGGAGTACACACTGTATCCTGACATACTGTTGCTGAGGGGAGATCAAAAAGTATAGCGTCTGCTCTGTCGGCTGGCGATGGATCGACTGCTGCTGGCGGCTCCTCCAAGGCTGGCGCAGCTTCGCTTCAGCTGCAAGCTTCTTTTTGTTGTTTTTGATTTTGCTGATTTTTTTTGTATTTTTAGTTGGGGATGTTGGCACTGCACGACGACTGGAATGGCTTCTCCTTCTTCTTCCTCCTCACCCGCCCTTGTAGCTGGCAGGCTAATGCGGAAGATGACGATCCTACTGTTTCTTCATCCACCCCATTCTTGGTAGCAGGCGGAGGCAAGGCTCTACCGCTCCTGAGAGTAACAACATTAGAATACATAGTAATATAATTTTCAGACATGGACAGGACGTCACATTCTACCTGCTCTTTCTTTTTGAAGTTATTGGGGTTGGCCTCGACCTGAGCTGGAATAGTGGTTCTAGTGGCGGTTAGGTCGTCGAGCCTCTTGGTCATATCCGCCAGGCCTTTGACGAGTTGGGCCAGACAATCCATGGTAGGGTTCACAGGAGGTACCTCAATGGGTTCAGCGTGCAGACCACGCTGTTGTTGTATGTGTGGGTGCTGAGGTTGTTGCTGGTGGTGCTGGGGTGGTGCAGGAAGTTGAAGCTGTTGATAAGAGGGGGGAGGATACTGCTAATACTGCTGAGGTGGAGAAGCCGCATACTGATGAAACAGTTGTGGGTGGCGGTATTGCGGCTGCTGGTATGGCTGATTCTGCCTCCATTTATTTGCATATTGAGGAGGCTGATGATACTGTTGCGGTGGTTGAGAGGACTGTCCAAAGCGACCATCCTGAGGTTGGTGGTATTGCCGGTTGGCAAGTGGCTGACCCTGAGGTTGTCCCATAGGACGGGTCGGCTGTGCATCGTTACTCCATACCCCGTTTACTTCCTGAATCAGGGGTGGTGGTGGGAAGACTGGATCGGATCCGGAAAGAAACTCTAGTTGGTACACAACCATCTGTTGCTGCGGCTGGCCCTGATCGGTCGCCTGCACGTAGTACACGTGCTGGACAGCCGGTGGCTGCTGGCTCGGCTGAGGCTGATGCTGCGGTTGTTGTTCGTCTTTCTTCTCAGCTGGAGCTTCTGATGGTGCTGACGGCTGAACAGAGTTGATGGTGCCCACCAACAGTTCAAGATACTTGGTGATATGATCAAGCTTGTCAAGGTTCTGAGTCCTCTTTTCGATCACAGCAAGTTTCTCAAGGTCCTGTGATCGCTTCTCAATGATATCGACTTTCGAGAGATGACCCCGGATAATACTGAGATTGGAGCTCTCATCTCTCTCCGCCTCGCGGGACGCTGCCATGTGTACTTGTTTCTGGAGAATCTGGGGCTGCTTCTGGTATGCTTTTGATGAAGAGAGGGCGGCCTCTCCTTCGGCCATTTCTTCGAATATCTGCCAGACCACATCTTAATCCTTGTTGAAGTGCGAACCCCCAAATGCTGCGTCGACGAGCCTTTGGCTCTCGATGTTCAGTCCCCCAAAGAAATGCTAGACCAAACTGGTCTTCGGGATCTCATGGTGGGGACATTTCTCCTGCAGATCGGTGAATCTCTCCCATGCTTCATGTACGGACTCGTGGGCTCTTTGGGAGAAATTGCTGATTCGGGCTCGCATCTGGTTGAGCCGGTCGAGAGGGTAAAACTTATGCAGGAAAGCTGACTTCAGTTCCTCCTAGGTCATCACAACCTTCCTCAAATGGTTGACCCAATAAAGGGCCTTGTCTTGTAGGTTGAAGGGGAACGCCATCATTTAACAATGTCCAAAGGGACATTGGGATAGTGAGTGGTGCGGCAAATGCGTGAGAACTGCTGGAGTTGAATGTATGGCTCTTCGCTGGTGTTTCCATGGAATGCTGGAAGAAGAGCAAGGAACTGGGGTTTCAGCTCAAAGTGAGCGTGTATCGGTGGAATGAGGATCCACTCGGTCATCTGGCTGTCTCCCGGATTGTACGTCTCTTTTAGTGTAGGCTTGGGTGGCGGTAGTTTTGGTTCTTCATCATCAGGGTGACCACCACCTCCACCTCCGCCTCCGCCTCTGCCTCCTCCTCTGCCTCCTCCTCCCTCGGCTCGGTTCATCACATCGTTCAACATATCCTGAAAAGCTGTCTGCGTTAGGGCTTGCTCTGTCAGCTGCTGTTGGATGACTTGGATAGACGCCAGCAGTTGTGCATTAACCTGGTTCTGATCTGGCAACTGTCCTTCTGGTTGGGGTGGCTGCTGACCCTTGCCCTTTCCTTGAGGAGCCATATCAGGGTCTGAATCTGACGAAATGAACTCCAGAGTAGTCTCCAGGGCTTGCTCTGTCTTCTATCTGTAGGACGAGAGAGTCCAAATCAGACCACTTGCAATATTGTACAGCTGTAGTATGTTGTGAATGGGAAAAAATGTGGACTGTAATCGACTCCCATTGACAACGGCGAAAGTGGGACAAAAGTGATCCCGGCTTATAGGTGGTCAAAAGAAAAGTAGAAGACGAGGAGTCTGGAGATCGATCCGCAAAGTCTGGATCGGGTTCTCGGGAATCGCCTCGAATTTATTAGCGGAGTTGAGTCTATGGAATCGATGTGGGTGTCGGGGAGGTCCCGACAGAAACCATCCATGGATCAACTTCGCAAAGCACAAAAGAGAATTGGATGTTGGAAGAAGGATACGATGGTCAACGAGGAATGAAAAGGAGTGCAAAACAGTAGAAAGGCTCGGCTGAGCGGGGTGGTCAAAGGAGAATGACACATCAAAATTTGCGCAAAGGCGCGTGACTCGATCTTTGAACCTTAATCTAGATCCATACAAACGCCATACAAAATTGGGTTCACCAACGCACGCCATGTGAAACCGTAAAGGTTCGGCTATTTATTATCTTTTCAGTTTTAGCATTGTTATTTCAGGCAAATCTTTTAACAAGTCCTTAGCACGCTAACCCTATAGGAGAGAGAGTACTACCAGAAAAGAATCCCGTACTTGTCCTCCTCCTTTGTAACATGTAGTCTTTACTTTTTGAGGTCCTTATAACCCTTCCTGGATTCCTACTCAGCCAAAGAAATAGAGAGAGGAAGCCGATAGACGAAACCACTACTTCGGTTCTCGCTCGCAACGGAATCACCCGTGAGCGTGCAAGAACCTACTCGGACGTAAATCAATGAGACAGACACCCCCGTGAAGGCGTGGCCTATGCTCAGTACTTCAGACCAAGGAAGGCCGTATCGATATCGATATCGTATCAGTCCGCCCGAAAATGGATATATCGGGATATATCGACGATATATCGACGATATCGGTGGAAATGTCGAAAATGGCTCAAAAAAGCCAATTTTTCGCCATTTTTTCAGAAATTAAGATCATCCAAGATATTAGAACAACAAATAACCTACAAATACACACTTATATCACACATATCGGTAATTTATACACCATATATCGCACATATCGGTATCGCTGGTATCGCACATATCGGTCGTGTCGATGTTAATCACTTAATGTTGACTCTTGACTTATGAATATTGGAAATGGATTCCATTCAAGTTATTATAAGTTTGTAACATGAAATACTACAAATATACACCTCATAACACATAGATAATTTATGAGGACTATGGTCCTTAAACTGCACATATCGGTCATATCGATGGGAATTTACGAGACAATCATTGTTTAGCAATTGGCAAAAAGATTTATGATTTATCTATATAAAAGCTACAAGTGCAACAACAAATGACAAATATCCAAATCAAGTTGACAATGTAAAAAGAGATGACCTAGGGTAGCCTAAAACCAAGAGTTTCGCGGTGGATCTGCATTGCCCCCCCTTCCTTGTTGTCTCTCATAACGCATCGCAGATTCAATGAACTCACAGTAGTTCTCCCATGTCATGTACAAGTACATGGCCTTGTAATCCATCACATACTGCCTGTATTGGTGGTCATCGATGCCTATGAGTATCCCGAGACGAGGATAAGCAGCACTAGATCCAGTATCACGAGTGGCACGAGGAGGCCGCGAACTACTAGCTTGAGATCCTCGGGACGACGACGACGGAGTAGGAGAAGATGTTTGCGGAGGAGGAGGACCTGGAGGAGGAGCGAAATACTCTGGGAAGAAACTGAAACTGTCATCACCAAAGAAGCTGCCCTGGCTGAGCTGGCTCTGCTCGGGTTGGCTACCTTGGTAGTTCTCCTCACCGCTGTAGCTGCTATATCCCCCATACCCACTGTTGTAGCTGTTATATCCATAAGATGGAGGAGTATACGCCTGAGGAGGAGGAGGAGGAGGTCCAGGCGGAGGAGCAGGAAAATATTCAGGGAAGACCCCAAATGATCTCTCATCTTGGGAATGGGAGGATCCATATCCACGGTATGGGCTGTCAATGTCCATAGAACCTACAGATGATATCAAATCCGACATGTAGCTATCTGTAGGATGATGGCCACGTCGTCCATACGCATCGTAATCCATAGGTCCTGGACTCGGACTTGGGACAAACTGCCCATGTATGTTTCCATGTCGTTCCCTGTATTCCTGCTCTGACTCAAATCTTCTATCATCACGTGGTCCACGACCACCTGACCCCCCTGAATATGTCTCCCCGTCACCTGATCCACCACGGCCAGCAACAGCGTCATCGTCATCATCATCACTCCCACTGTCATCTTTTGATTTGGATTTGGATTTCGATCCAGTAGAGAGGATGTCGTCGACAATCGCATCAAGTTCTTCCACCCCTCCAAGAGGGTTCGTGATTCGCCCAGATCTGGCCATGTAGTCGCCAACATCTGCTCCCATTTGTTGGATTATATTCTCATTCGGCCTTCCTCCCGGTTGATCGAGCAATGGAGCACCGTTGGAATCCAACCACCTCTGCAGAACATCTTCATCTGCATCGTCTTGTGCATCTTGAAAATATATGCGAGATCGATGGGGTCTGTGTAGTCCTCTTTGTCATGCCCCTCCCTTGCATGTTTCATCTTCAACCTCAAGTTGTAGTGCACAAAAACAAGATCATGTAGCCTCTGTTCTCCCAACTTGTTCCGTCTCTTCGAATGGATCAAGTTGAATGTGCTCCAGTTTCTCTCACAGCCACCGACAGATGCAGTTTGAGGCAAAACTTTCACCGCCACTTTCTGTAGGTTGGGAGCATCCATCCCATACAGTAACCACCACTCGGCTGCGGAAAATCCAAAAAGAGATTAATTAATAATAGTAGAATTGTTATACATCACATCTAATAGACTTTTTCATTTTAGTCCTTACCGGGAAGAGTAGTGCCTCGTCCATTAACTGCTATAACTCTACCGAAAGAACCCAAGGCATCCCTAAAGTATTTGATCTGCACATAATGTTCGTAGTAAATATTTTGTTACTCAGTCTTGGCAACTATAAAGTATACATTGTACATTGTAAATCAAAATTACCTCACTCATGCACGCAGTCTGTGCCTTCTCGTCTTTGACGAGCTTCTCCACCACAACTTGTACAGCGGCTAGAAGGTCAGCATTTGTACCAAGACTGTTCTTGTATTGGTACTTTGGATTCAAGTAATATGCTGGAGATGAGAAATTCTCTAATATTAATCTTTCTAAAGTGAAAATGGGAAAAATGATTTATTAGATAATAAATACATACCAGCCTTGTGAAGAGGATGTGAAAGCATCTTTGACCATCGTTCGTCTATAATGTCCAACCATGCTTTGAATCCTCTTTCAATTGCTTCTCTAACCTTCTCCCTCATGCAACGTATTGCCTCGTAGATCACTCCCATAGTTGGCTTCTTGTCCCCATCTACGATACGCAATGCGGAGACAACCAGTTCCATTATCTTCGTGACCCTTGTCACGTCATCCCAAAAGTGGAGATCATTGATGATTGTCTCCACCCTCCGTCCTCCTTCGGTCCGAGCTTCTGGGTTCTCGAACCATTCACCTTGACAACACATGGTTTTCAACCCTGTCTTGTGTTGTCGGAGGCTTTGCAATGCAATAAAATTGGTTGCAAAGCGTGTGATGCCAGGCCTCACCAGCTCACCATTGCACGTCCGCCTCATCAAAGCCAACACTTTGGAATGGTTGTAAATGAATGTGGTGATCGTCTGTGCTTGTTCCACCACCTTTGTGACGAGCTTCCTCTTGCTGAAGTCCTTTAAAATTAGATCTATGCAATGCGCAGCACACAGTGTCCAAAAAATACCGTAGCTGCTAGACTTCATTAGCGTTTCACCTGCTTTCTTGAAGTTGCTACCATTGTCCGTCACAATCTGTACAATGTTCTCTTTCCCAACGTCCTTAATGACATCCTTCATCAACTTCAGCAGGTACTTGTAGTCCTTCACCTGTTCAGATGCATCGACGGATTTAAGAAAGATGGTCTTACCGTCGCAGTAAACGAGGAAGTTGATGATCTGCTTCCTCGTATAGCTCGTCCAACCATCACACATCAGCGTCACGCCATACTCTAGCCATCTCATCCTCATCTCAGAGATGTACTCATTGATCTCCTCCTTCTCCTGTGCAAGGTACTTGTTCATTAACTCCTTGGCAGTGGGAGCCTTCACTCCCGTTCCCGCTGCAGCGATCTCATCAATGGCGTGCTGCAGAAAAGGTCCACTAGCAACGTGGGCCGGGATGCTCTCCCCCAAAGAAGAGCTTGCCGATGGCTCTGCCCACTCTCTCTCGGGCATTGGTGAACATCCCCTTCACCGTCTTTTGCCTCGGATCCTTACTTGGCTTGTACTGCATGGACCCGCTCCTTGTCAAGAACGGTTCCAGTCCCTTCCCCTTGAGTTTTTTGGAGGGTGGTGGTACTGGTGCACCTCCAGAACCACTCCCACTGCCACCAGCACCAGGGAAGCCGCCACGTGCACCACCAAGTTCTCTCCTCTCAAACTCACTCCTCATGGACTCTTTTGTCGCCCTCCTGTATGCCTTTCTCTCCGCTGCGGTCTGAATGTCATCAGGATATACAAAGTCATCATCGTCAGAATCTGAAAGGACATTGAACTCCTTCTCAAACATGAATTCTTTGAACTGTTCATCCCTCCTGGACCTCTCGATGCCCTTGTCCTTTTTTCCCTCCATGCTGGCCTTCACCAAGTCCCTCACCTCTTTTGGACAACGAGGGCACTTGGCAACATTTTTATTGTCGCCAATAAGATGGTGCTTCAATCTAGTTATACCTCCTCCTCCCAACCTCTTCCCACAGAAGTTGCACTGCGGTTTGGATTTGTTGCCATCTGGAGCGGTTTCATACCTCCAGCCAATCTCTCCACCATCCAAGTCCAACTGTCCACGAGAACCATCAGAGTCTGCACCGGAGTGTGCCATGATCTCAATCTGAAAAGAATATCATATGGTCAACTAATTCAATATTTAACTTTAGCTTTAGCTCCTAATACTATCTAGAACATAATTCAATACAACTAAATATCAAAGACAGACCTACACGATGCCATGCCCTTTTTTCCCTAAAAAAATATATCAAAGACAGACCTCAACATCTTTCTTCTACATTCTCCATCAACAATAGGAGGGTATCATATTAATAGCTGCTTTGCTTCATGGGAGAAGATACTCAAAAGGCCAATAATTCTATTATGATTTTTTCATTAAATCTATAGTCCCACAAACACATCTTGAGAAACAATTACTATGCAGTAATGGATCTAGGAAAGGATCCAACAAATCAAAATCTAGATACGTAATACCGAACACCCCAGCCAGAGCAAGTACGGCTCAGCTTGTAATAAAAGCAATGATGGTAGTATCCTCACTGACCTTGAGCGAGCGATGATGCTAAAACTCTGTGGACTTGGTGAAGATGGGGCACAAATATTGAATGCCACTGCCCTTTTTAATGGCACAATCTCCTGTCCCCATCCTTCCAAAGGAGCATCGTATGGTATCTCACCCCTCCCACTACACCTCGCTGTTTTTAGTACTATGGATTAAATATCCAGAAAAAAAATACGGAAATGCTGGGAAAAATTGAAATTGATATCCGAATCTGAAAAAAAACATGTGTATGCATGTCTGGCAAGAAGATTACATATCCATATTTTAGTTGAAGAGTGATTCAATAGCAGATAGATGCAATATTTGATTGCATTCCTGTAATAAACACACATTCTGTTTAAAATCCAGACACATATTCATGTCCGTAAAAAAGTTATACTAAAGTTTCTATTTTTCAATATACTAAAAAAGGTATCATATTTATAACCATGTTTAAAATAGTGAAAATGTGTACCGTCATTTATATATGATTTTGTATCTATATATATTTATATAAAGTAATAGAAGATAAATATAAATTTTGTACTGAAATATCAATAGAAAGTAACAGCTAAAGTTGCAATATTATTTAAAGAAATGTTCCCTTCTCCAGACTCCAGTAAGATGCATGTAGTCAATCCTGAATAGGGTATTCTTTGAATTAGGCAACATTCGATCGAGCAAACGTCCATGGAAACAAGCATCAACAGTTTTATCTATCTCTAATCCTGAAAAGCAAGACATCTACAATTCAAAGGCGAGAATTAAACCTTAAAACCTAATAGCTTCGGATTACCAGAGATATCGAGATGGAAGAGGAATAGAATCCGGGAGGAGGAATAGATTGGAAATTTGGATGGCCTCCAACTCCAAGCTGTGTGCATTAGACTGCTGCCCACTGCCCTCTTTTATAGCCAAAATTGCAAATATATCTATTCAAGAGAATCAAGAGATATCTTGCAAAGTTGCAAATGGAGCAAAAAAGACAATCAAAGTTGATTCCCTTGGTCGGCTGGTGGGGCTGCCCATATCGATAGGGGCAACATGGCTAAAAAATGTACCCATATTTGCCAAATGGAAGCAAAGATGCCAAAGAATATTCCCTTTGTCGGCGATATATCGCCGACACCGATATATCGGCGATATATCGCCGACACCGATATATCGGCGATATATCGACGATATATCGTCGATATATCAACGATAGGGTGTAAAAAGATATCCTGCCCAATATCGATACCACGTGCCTGGCGATACCGATATATCGGCGATATATCGCCGAGACGGCCATCCTTGCTTCAGACCATGTCGATGTTCCACACAAGGCGGGAGCACCATCGCTGACAAGGCCCTACTCGGTCACGTACGATAGAAGCGCCATTACTTCGGAAATCCATGTGATACACAAGGCAGTTGCAGACTAGGATTTTTGGCTCTATTCCTTAAGGGACGTGCCTCGCTCATGGGAGTAGGGTTTTGGTCCCCCTCCAAAGGTACCTGAAAACAATGAGGGCTTTATGAACCCGGTACAATGATAGTCCATTACGGATTTTAGTTAAGGTCAAAGTTTATTTAGCAGTCTCCTTGTTTTAGCTTTTTTGGATTTTCACTTTTTTTGAGTCTGTTTTCATACCAACGCCTAACGTTTTTGTAGATTTTCGTTTAAGTCCTAGGTGCTCAAAATCAGAGGGAGATAGCGGAAAAGCCGTGCAAGTGGTTCCATGATGGAAATCTCACCATTGAACCGAATGATGCATGTTGAGTTAGAAGACTTACAGTGCATCCCAACTCTCTCCATGTGGTATGCAAAACAGAATTTTTAAACCTATCTACATGGCGGTATGCAAGCGTCAAAATCGTCCTAAACATTAGCTGCTATTAGCGTGAAGAACCACAAGTCGGTCACCGCCCTTCAATCCAGGAGTCCGGTCTAGGCTCACCCTTCCTCCTCTCGACACATCGAGTTCAGGAGAAGCGCTTGGTAGGGAGAGCTCGCGGCACGTTGGCTTGAAGGGGACGAGGCAACTGTTTAGAGTTTGATCTAAGTCCAAGATCGTACTATAGGTACATGTAATATTATTAGGGTGTTTGGACCTAGTCTACTCGATCAAGCAAGCCTATGTCTAGGGGCTCCATGCACACAAAACAAAATAAAATAAAGGCGGAAAACTCAAAATAGCGGAAAACAAAGAAAATAATGCGGAAAAACACGAGAAAGCCGCGACGAGGCCCCCAGGTGAACAGACACCTGGGCACTGGACCTCGTTGTGAAGAGTAGAGTCCAAATTATATTACATGCCAAAATTTCTCTCTATCTCACCATAAATTACAAAAATGATCCTACTTGCTCTAGGCCTATCTAATTTGCATCCCCTTGCATCCTTGGTGCTCTCTCCAGCTGGTCATGAAGTGAACACCAGCCTCCTCCAAGATCGGCTGCCTTGGCTCCCTAAGAAACCATCCTTGCGTGGTGGGCCCTCGCAACAAGGTCACAAAAAGATAGTATTAATATAAGCTCAATCAATGGAATAAAGCAGGAAGGAATTAATCACAACAAATAAATAAATCATGTATGGTGATCAATTGCAAAGAAATAGCTGCTTCACAAAATCAATGATAAATACATTTCCAAACAAGAATGACAAAATGTGATAGGCTATGCTCATTGCTCCCCGGTAACGGCGCCATCTGATAACGGGCATTTTGCAAGGGTCAAAATGTAGTGTCGCTGAGGCGACCACTCACAAAACACCAGTTGATCAGCAATTAACCCACACTACAGAATAAACCAATTAAGTCCCAAAACCGTGAATTAACATTTATTAACTCTACCATAAAATTCATAGTGAATAAGCATGTAGAGGTCGAACCACAAAGAGCAATACAAAAAAAAGAGTAGCCTACGGTGTTCAAGTACAACAGGGTCATCCTTGCATGATTCCTATTTTTGTGGGTTTTTGGGGTTTATAATTTTTATTTTGTTTTTTATATTCTATACATTTTTTATATTTTTAATTATATAATATAGACATATATATAAAGAGATATATAGATATAAGAAGGGAGAGAGATATAGTAAATGGATATATATATATTCAAAGTATATTAGATATAGTTATATTACATATAGTATTATATATATAATTTTATTTTTCTGGGATTTTTTTTCTAATTTTTATATATTTTTAATTTCAAAAATGTCCCTAATATGGGACTAATTAAATAGCCGAAAGTAATTTGGGTTTTAATAATATAGAATAATTACCAAAATCACCCAAATTAATTTTAATATGTAAATAAAAGTATAAAGAATATTATAAAAGAGAAAAATAGATTTTTGGTATTTTTTAGGATTTTTATATTTTTTGTTGGATTTTAGAGTTTTATGATGTTTATATTTTCTCTTTTTCTTATTTTAAGGTTTTTCATTTTCTGGACTAAATATATATAAATATACCATATATAATTTTTTGTAATTTTTCAAAAGCATTTTATAAATTTTTTGTATTTTCTCATTTAAACAGTGCAAAAATAGACCTTTTTTCATTTTTAATAAATAGATAAAATGCCCAAAATTACCAAACAAAAATACAGCGTGCATCTACCCTAATTTTTGTGAATTTTTAGGAGCTAGCTAAGCAATCTTAATAAATACATAAAAAACACAAAAATTAAACAGCCTGGCAGGGGCATTTTTGTAAATAAAATAAATCCCAATGGGCAATGTGCAAAAATACCTACAGAAATAAACATTTATTTTAATTTTTGGAACTAATTTACAATTTACAAAAATCACCAGGGTTTACATGCAATTTTCACGCGCCTCACGTGGGACTACACGTGAGGCGCGGAAGGACCTAAATGTAATTCTATAAAGCACAGGGGTTCTACTGCAAAATTTATATATTATTTACAACATGTGAATTTATTTACAGTATTAAAAGGCGGGGGTTGGTTTTGCAATTTACCCCCAAACGACGCTTCATCCGACGGCTGAGCTCTCTCTACATGACATGTGTCACCTTCTCCTTGCCCGATGACGCTTCGCCGATGAAGGGCTGAGATTAGATCAACCGAGCTGATCTGACGGTCGGTGCAAGGCTTCATCGAATGGCTCTGGTGTGATCTGGGGGTTCCTCCCTGATCGGACGGCGAAGGAGCCGCCTGGAAGAACAGGGAAGAAGCTCGCGTGAAGCGAGCTTCGATCGTGAACTGCAGGCTCCTCCGGGCTTCTCCTTCACGTCTAAGGTTCTATGATCGTTGCTGAAGGTGTCCCGCATCGGATGGTGGTCTTAGCTGGGCTCCTGGAGGTCCGAGGAGGTCAGGCGAGGTCGAAGAAGCTTGGGACCTCCAAGAACCTCATCCTGGTTCGATTCGAGTTCCAGGGGACTCGTTTCTTCGTTGTACCTGCACAGGAAGAACAAGGGCGACGAGGGCTTTCTCCTCGACCCTAGGTTTTGAAGCTGCGGCGCAATATGAGGCGAGGCGGAGGAGCTCCGACGAACGGCGGAGGTGGAGCTCCGATTCGCGAAGACCGAGGGTCTTCGGTTGAACAAAGGCGATCGGGAGATGGAGCATGCGATGAGGAATGAAGTGGGATGGTAAAGGGGGTCGGACACATTCGATAACAGCGTGGAGAAGTCGCCGGAGCGGAGCTCCGACGAACTTCAATTTAGCTAACCTAGGCTATACTAAGGATCTAATGGCGAAATAAATGACAATAATAAAAATTAGAGACGAAAATCTACCTAAATGACATAAAGGGACATCTCTTATACCTGGGGGCCTCCAGGGAGCAGGACGGACACCGGAGCTCCGCCGCGACAAAACTTTCCTCCTCCTTAGGCCGATTCGAGGTGCTGGGAAGTGCCTCCTGTCACAAGGACTCGTCCAGGACTCGATTCAAGCCTTTTGGGGGAGAGAAATTGGCCAAATTTAAGGAGGAGGACGGAGCTCCTTATTTATAAACATTGCAGGCGGCCTTATTGATCGGCGAATATCAACGAATCTGATGATTGTACAAGCAATCCAAATGGGTTGCGTGAATCAGGATATTCCTAGGAGAAATTTTCGTGAAGGGATCGAGGGTGATTGATCACTGTATCGAGCGGGAAAAATGGAGGAATATCGGGGATTGGACAATTCTGACAGAAGTCAGAGGCGTAGGGGGAAGTTGACCGGGGGTCAACATTCCCTGGCTTCTGATTGGGCCATGTCAGCTCGATTATTGACTCATTAATTTAACCCCCTAAATGATTTTATTGTATTTTGCTCATAAAATAAAAAATGTGTATTAATTAATGTAGTATTTATTTATGATTTTTATTTAATTTTTTGATGTATTTTATTATGGGTTTATTTTAATAATGTATTTATGTGTATTTACATGTATTTTGTGTATTTTATTTTTATTTTGTATATTTTATTTTATTATTTTATTTTCTTATTTTATAAATTTATAACTTATTTTTGTGAGTGTAGATATATTTTTGTTTAATTTTTATGAGTTTATTTACATATTTAAATAAATAGGTGTATGTGGTATGTAGGTGTTTTAATAGGTATTTTACCTGTATTTTATATATCTTTTATTTATTTAATGGATTTCATTGGATTTTATTTTGAATTTGTATTTTTAATAAATTATAAGTAATATGTACATTATTATAAAAATATACATGAATAAAGAATAAAATAATGAATTCCCCTTACATTTTATATGTATATATAACATAGGTATTTTGCCTATGTGTTGCATAAGCTTTTTTATTTCACAAATTCTTTTTGAGTTTTATTCTAATTTCAATATGTATGTGTATTATATATATTATTTACAAGATTCTAAAATTATCAATTTATAGAAATAATAAATAATGAATAGAATGAATATTTTAATCAGTACTATATACAATGAGGGCCAAAAACCTAACTTTCACAGATGAAATCCAAAAATTATGAAACTAATTTTATTAATTGTTTTGGAGAGATATATACAATTAAAGGTGATTTTGGGTGATTTTGAGTTTTTATTTGCAAGATATGGGTCTGTGAAGTTGAGATTCTGGCTTTTTATTCTATGTATAAAATGTACACTATATTATTTTTGTACAAACTCAATTTTATATTTTTATTCACATTATTATCTACAACTTTTATGTACATTGTTTCTCTATTTGATGAATGAATAATTATAAACAAAATAGGTGTCAAAAATGCATAAATAAATGAATAAATAAATGAGGTATTTATTATACTATTGGCCCTTATCTCCCCCTACTTTATTCCTTGTCGAGCAATTCCATGCTGTTTTTGGTCTCGGGGTTTGGGTCATAAAATATTTGCAATATTTTATTCCTTTTTCTTTTCTTCTCTTTATTTTATATTTTTGGTATTAAAAACCTTGTTCAATGTACAATTCGTACAATAAATAATGAATGCTATTATGGATAAATTGATACTATTTACATGCATTTGCTGGGGTTTTTAAGGCCAAAATGATAGAATAAAGGTGATGAAATGGAGATTCATCATACACTCCCATCTAGGGATGCAAATGGTTACAGATATATCTGTATCCGATCCGTCATCGTACCTGTTTTAAGTAGATTTTGACACCCGTATCTGTATCCATTTTAAAATGGATATAGATATGGATATCATTTTGATATCCGCAAATATCTGTATTCGTATCCATATATCTGTTTTCAAGAATGTGAAATATGATGAAATGAGGCTATTGTAGTTTTTTGGAGTTTTTGGATGAAATATGAATTAATTATCAATAAATAATGCAGACTAGGTGAATTAGAGAAAAGTAATTTTAATAAATACCAAACATTAATATTTTCCAAAAAAATAATTTATCCTAGATAGGTCTATATGAGAGATATCCATCAATTTTTAATTCCTTAAAATATATGTGAGGAATTAATTAAAAATCAATCAATAAATTCACCATTTCATTTATTTTGACCTCGATATATATGCAAATAAAATGAAATTTAAGCACAATGTAGGATAACCTAAGATCTATCTACTATGTTTTTTTCATAATTTTTAGAGCAACGATTATTTCAATATCAATTTCAGAATAAATAGTGGGTAAAATATGTAATTCTCCATAAAAAAGTAATTATATTAAATCAAACATTGCTCACAAAATAGCAAATAAATATCCACATGACAAAGCAAAATTTGTTCTACAGTGAGGAATTTTTAAAATGACAAAATGATGCTAAATGCATGATCAAATTGAGGTGCAAACACAGGGGCCTATATGCAATACATATTAAATCATAAATAAAAGAAAAATGCTAACTGGACTTGTATGCAATTACCTAGACTCCATAGGATAGGCATGCAATTTATTAAAGGCTACATGCGCAGCACTTGAGTTTCAGCTTGCACGTGATGCGTATGTTTCTCCAGAACCTTAGGGATGGGAGCGTAAATTCTCCAATAGGGGTGTGCGTGGCACGTGGGCATTGGCTAGTGGGGGACCTCTACGTGCAATATGGAAGATGCGGGGGTGGGGGGGGGGGAGGTGCTGCAATTTGTCCCACCCTCACGTGTCGTGCACGTGCAGGGGGGATAATAACAGTGCGCAGCCCGAGGCATTAGAGCAGGCCATGGAGCACTGGAGCTTGTTGATGGTGTGCGGGCTGCTGAGGCACCTAGGGACAATCGTGGGGCTCTAGAGCATGCACGGGGCGCAAGGGAAGCGCACCTACAGGAGCGGGGCAGCCATAGCCTGTTGCGGCTGGGAGCACGACCTCACGTGCGGGGCTGGAAGAGTGACAATGTGTGGCAGTGTGTTGGAGGGGCGCGGGGGCACGTGTAGGCACAACAGAAGGGCGACACGGCCGGAGGATGAGGTGGCTGCTGGCGGAGCTACTCCGTGTGGTGGTGATACGCATCAACGGCTGCACGTGAGAAGGAGAGGCGGTCGCACACATCATTGGACAAGTGCAGGGCGGTACGATGCATGCAGGTTGGCTGCTCGTAGTTGCTGTGATGGGCGGAGGGAGGGGAGTCCTACTGCTCAATGGAGGTGCAACAGCTTGCGGAGGCGACTATGCTTGGGCAATGGAATTAATGACATGTACATATATGGTTGCTCGAGGCACAAGGTCCTCGGTAAGGAGTCACTATTTAAGGAGGGGATGATCAGAGCCTGTTTTGGATGGTGGAGGATGGGATAATCATCAATAGATGTGTAGAGATAGAAAAAAGGTGGAAAGAATGAAGATGGAGGTGTTCTAAGTCGTCAACTGAGTCAAATTTCAGATTCACAAAGTGGGAGAATAATGAATGGAAAAATAAAATAAGTGCAGAAAAAATAGAAGAAAGAGGGAGAAAGAGGTACATGTGGGATATGGTCACCGGAATGTGCGAGGTTTGGTGATCCTCGCTGGTCGTTGCCTCTATCAGCTTCGGGCAGAGTCGGAGCAGAGAAGCTGGACGAGCTTCAGAGAAACTCATGACAGTGGTGCGGACCACCAGATCTCACCTTCGGTCGGAGGTCATCGCTCGACGGTGGTTCTCAGTAGCAGTCACATACAGATAACTGAAGCTTGCTCTCTCCTCTCTTAAGGAAGAACGGCGGATGCGGTAAGATTTTGACCGTGGCGGGGGTTTTATGGGAGTGCGCTTTGCTTGCACGAAAGAGGGGAAAGATCGTGGGGAAGGTGGTTTGTATGGGAGAGCAGTTATGCGCATGAGGCGTGTGGATGATGCGCAAGGGTCGCACGATGCGTGGGACATTTGGAGTGCAACACACGAGAGGAGAGTGAAGGGGGAGTACGTGTTTTGCATGGGATAGTGGTTAGAGAGAGAGAGTCAAGAGGGAGTAGCGGTGAGAGAGAAAGAGGGAAATGCATTTTGCATGGGATGAATAAGGGAGGAGAGAAAGTGAGGAAGAGGGGGCACGTGGGTTTGCATGGTGTGGTGAGAGAGAGAGAGTGAGAGAGAAAATGGAGCGGAGAGAAAGGGATGGTGGTGCCACGTGGCACGCGTGGGGGAGGCCACGTGGCCGAGGTTAAAAAAGTAAAATAAAAGTAATATTATTATTAATTAAAATAATTAAGATAAATAAGTAAAATAATAAAATAAATAATTAAAAATAGGGGTGACACGTGGCGGCTCCAGGAGTTGTCGCATGTCGCTCCTAGAAAAATTGAAAATTATATGTAAATAAAAATAAAAAATTAACAAAAGGGGTCAAATCAAAAAGTGGTTAATAAAGAAGTTGCTTGTCTTGACGAGATCTACAACTTCTATGAAGGACCAAAAATCAAACAAATCCATATGTACAAAAAGTATTTTTGGGGGTACCTTATAGGTATAAAATACCGTATTTTTATCTTTTGTAGATTTTTTGTCATTTTTAAATAAGAGAAAAATAAAATTAAAGAAAATATAAAAGAAATATTTACGAGTATTTTTTTGATTTTTAATAACTAAGAAAATAAAAAGATAAAATAAAGGGTATTTTGGTCAATATGTACAATATACAATAAGGGGCCTGAAACCCAACTTTCACATATGAACTCCGATTGTTATGAAATTAGTATTGTTTTGAATGTCTTTAAATATATATTCCTTTAAAAGTAAGTAGACCTAAATCGAATACTGTATGAGAGAGAGATATGCACATTTTTGTTCATCTATATGAGAATTAAGTTTTGGGTTTATTAATCAACATTTCAAGTTAGTAAGTTTTTATATTTTTCCTTTATTAGTGTTAGTAATATCGACACTATAGAGTTTATTTTATTGGATTTGGAGTTAGTATAAAATAGATATAAGTAGGTGAAGTTATCTAATATATAAGTGAATATGTACAAGAGAATTTGGCTCCTTATTTAATGCAAATATGCATGATAAAATACGAAGATTAATTCTAAATGCATGAATGCAAATAATGCACAATAAATGGAGATACACATCTAATTACTCAGGAGCAAAGCTATATAGAGTGATGAATCACAGATTCATCAGTCATCTCCAAGAAGGAATGAAGGTTGACTCAGCCAAGGTGGTTGTGATCAAGAAATTTGATCCATCAACCAACATCAAGTTAGTGAGGTCTTTTCTAGGGAATGTGAGATTTTATAAAATATTTATTCAGGATTTTTCTAAGATTGCCCGACCACTGAGTGAGCTCTTAGGGAAAGACACTGAATTCATTGTAGATCACAAGTGTCTAGAGGCCTTTAAGATCCTTAAGAGAAATATCTGTGACTTGTCGATTTTGCAGACTCATGATTGTTATCTTTCCTTCAAAATCATGACTAATGCATCATATTTTTCTATAGGAGTCGTATTGGGGTAGCGATGAGATCAGATCACATTTGTGATTCACTACGCGAGCAAGGTTTTGGATTCAACACAAAAAAATTATACAGTGATCGAAAAGAAAATGCTCGCTGTAGTTTAGGCTTTAGAAAAGTTAGGTCTTACATCTTGGGATCTAAGGTGACGATTTATACAGATCATTCAACCATTAGGTATCTCATTGAAAAGAAGGACGTGAAGGCACATCTTTTTAGGTGGATTTTATTACTCCAGGAGTTTGATTTGGATATTAAGGATAAAACTGGAGTCAAGAATGTAGTGGTCTATCATCTACCTAGACTTGAGTTAAAGGATTCCCCTGACTTAGAGCCGATCAGAGAGACCTTGCTATATGAGTCAATTTGTGTTTACAATTCACTTCCTTGGTATACCAACATGGTGAACTATCTTGTCTCAAAGCAGGTTCCCCATGGTTGGACTAGAAGCAGCATTGTTCGACTAAAGTTAGATTCGATGAGATGCCATTGGGAGGTTCCATTACTTTTCTTTGAAGGATCAGATTGTGTTTAGAGGAGGTGTATTCCTCAAGAGGAATACCAAAGTGTCCTCATGTATTGCCATTCTCTTGAGGCTGGAGGACACCATTCATGAAAGAGAACTGCTCAAAAGGTACTTCAATGTGGACTCTTTTGGCTGACCTTGTTTAGATATGCTAATGATTTTGTACGGTCGTGTCATGTATGTCAAAGGATGGGAGGGACAGTTTATTTTAGAGAAAAGATGCTCATGCAGCCTGTGATAATCTGTTATGTATTTTATGCATGGGGCATATATTTCATGGACCCCTTTCCAAATAGCCATGGATTCGAGTACATCTTGTTAGTGGTGGATTATTTGTCGAGATGAGTGGGGGCTATCCCAACCCGAGCCGCAGACAATAGGACTGTTTGTAAGTTCATCAAGGACCATATCATCTCAAGGTTTGGGGTTCCTAAGGTTTTGATTTCTTATGGGGGGTAGCTACTTTGTGAATAGAGAGATGAGATCTTTAGCTAAGGACTACAAGTTTGAGCATATAGTTTCTAGTCCTTACTATCCACAGTTGAATGACATGGCAGTGATTTCAAATAGGGAGGTGAAGAGCATTCTTCAGAAGTTAGTTCATCTTGATAGGAAGAATTGGTCTCAGTTGTTAGACCAAGTTCTATGGACTTATAAGACGGCTTATAAGACCCCTCTTGGTACTTCACCTTTTAGGATGATTTATGGCTAGTCATGTCATTCGTCCGCTGAATTAATTTATAATTGTCAGTGGGTAATTAAGAAAATCAATTGGAGCTATCATCTTGGAAAGCTTTGTAGAGACCTAAACCTTAATGAGATGGTGGAAATTCGTAACAGAGCATATGACAATAGCTTGATTTATAAGAACAAAGTTAAGAAGGTGCATGATTAACATATTAGATGCAAGAACTTAGTCCCAGAACAAAATGTATGGTTGTTTAATGTGAAATTACAGATTTTCACAGGAAATTGAAATCCAAATGGACGGGTCCTTACACAATGAAGGACGTGCATGGAAATGGCAATGTAGAAATTGTAGATATTTCATATGGTGCACGTTCCTTCTTGGTCAATGGGCAGCTGTTGAAAAATTTTGTGGAATCCAAAGAACAGTTGACCCCTGTTGAGATTGTTGAATTCATGTTAGTTGAGTCCTTGGTAGATATTTTAGATCCATTATGAAGTTACAGCTTGAAGATTCACACCAGCTAGATTCAACATCACACATATTCTGATTCTTTCTAACTCTATTATTTTAGTGTTTTGTTTCTCCTATCTATAGATTCTTACTCTTAGGCTATTTTCAGCCTAAGTATATGGGAAACTCGAACCTATTTGTATATTCTTCAAGTTCCCAACTGTTGGTCACTCTACTTTATTTTTTCTTTCTTCTTTATACTTAGGCTATTTTCAACCTAAATATAGGGGTGCCATTTCATTCTACTCATTATTGACTTATTCTTCTTACTTCTCTATACACCTTACTTATCGATTCAGTTTTTGTACATTTCTTTATATTTAGCATGAGCTATGGCTTCAATCATTTTGTGCTATGAGGACATAGCAAAAGCTAAGTATAGGGTGTTGTACCGTATATATTTCATATATAACTTTTCCATAACTCGTGGTTTTAATTTTTTCAAACTTTTTGGGGCTAAGGACATCAAATTATATTTGAACTGAGTTTTGTACAAATTATTTTTAAAAATATTTGAAAATTTTTATATACCTATTTGAGGGCTTCCAAATAATTTTACATAGGTTTGTGAAAATATGGTATGATTGTTTTGAAAATCTTTGAAACATATTTGGAAAACCTATATTTATGTAACATGGTTTGTAAAAAGTTTCAAAAAATTATTTTCAAACTTTAAGGATGTAATTGGAACTAAGTTGTAGTTAAAGTTAACCCCCGTGTCTCTTCAGTTTCTACTTTTTGTCTTGAGTTTGTGAGAGGGTGTGACGGTTCCCTGAATCATCAGGTTTTTTGTGTGTATATCTCTCTCTCCATATATATATATATATAGGGATGTGTAGTCTTTGGTCTTTGGCAGAGCTGAGCATCAAAGAGAGTATCGATCTAAACTCTATATTTTGGAAGATCAAGTCGATGAAAAGTTCTTTAAAAAAGAGTGATACTGCTTGAGGAAGATAGTATTTTGCTACAGGAGTTAGATATGGAGGAGCCTACACCTTTCTTCGAGGATATTCAGTTATCTAAGTGTCATCTTACTTGTAAGTTAGGTTGTCCTCTTGTGTCTAGTTTTTCTGTCTTAAGGAAAACCCATAAGTCTGCTCCAGGAGCCAAGGGTTGGATATGTCCCCCCTCTATTTTAGAGAATTTTAGGTCTTCCCATGTTGATATGGATATTATATTTGAGGAAGAATGATATCATTCTAGGCGATTCATTGTTCAAGTCGATAATCTTTTTCATTCAGATTCTAAGTTTACTCTGTGAGGAAAAAACAAGTGAAGCATAAGGCAGCATGCGATTTCAAACCCCGATGATTCAAGTCAGACTTTTTATAAGAGGAACTGACGTTGTGTTATGTTGTGTTTGGGTATACTGGTGTCGTCAGTCTTGTTTCTGTCTTTATCTGTTCTTATTAATAAAACTTCTTCAAATAATATCTAACTTATTAACCTGCTAACTTATTAGTTGGTGTTTCTTCCCTGACACTTCCATTTTGCACTCAAGGCTTAAAATGTTCTGTAACACTTGGTTTATGAGGTCCAGAGACTTCAAGTTAACCTGTCGTAATCATTTGGGTCTTATACTGAAAAATTCAAACTTCCCTAGTTTGAAATATTTGTGTGCTATATTGGATGCTTAATCTCTTACTTAAAGAATATGACTTTCGCTTACTTGCACGACTACATTCATGATTGGGATGAGTTGATGTTTCACTTAAGGAATTGGGATTTGAGATTCAAGGTTGGACCTGATTTTATGATGCTCGAGGATGGATAAGATTAATGAAAGCTTCATGAAACCTGATGCCTAGCTAGTATGGGACTTGATTCTCATAGTATTCCCTTGAATGAAACCTAAGTGCCAAGGTGTGATGACATCTTATTAATTTGTTGATCAGTGTGCACCAATCCTTGGTAAAAGCAGTGGAGCTAGCCAAAAGAAATATAAAAAATGTAAAAAAATGTTGATGAAAAAAAATCTCAAAGCAGTAGGAAGTTACATCATATGAGCTAATAAATATGGTGAGTGTTTCCAACCTTTAAGTGTTCATTTGGATCAACTCATTAGGCTTTTATGAGTCGGGCTACTACCTCAAATAGGGCTCTGCATCGTTAGCGTTACAAGTCTAGGTGCAAGTATATAGATACTTTGAAAAGACGTATCCCAATGTGCTCCCAGGAAAACAAGTACATAAAGCTCAACCTCTTTTGATGGACACACTGATTGACATTAAAAATATACAATTGTGTTGAGTATTGGCACTTAAGAGAAACCTTGATCCATGAGAGGGAGAGAAAAATTGACACAATCTTATTACCTCCATCATCTGACTTGTCATCTTCACTTTGAAGTCCAACAAACTAAACTAACAGTGGATTGAATCAAGACTAGATTTATTCCCTAGTGTTGAGGGTTGGGTCCTTGTGAGAGTCTCTTATATTGGAACTTTGGGTGACATCTAGACTCTATTCTTGTGAATGCAGTCAACACATTAAGTCATACAACTTATTATTTATGTATACTTTGAGAGTCTGATAATTAGAGGAGTTGAATTCCTTTTGACTAAGACATGGTTTAGCTTAGAGTCATAGGATTTCTAAAACCCAATGTTCTAGGTCAATCAAGCCATGTATAGTCACATGCACATGTCAGGGAATTCACTAGTTAATCTAACTCTCTAACTAATTCTTTATTTATTAGCATGAGGATAAGCTTAGAGTAAGTATAGGGGGTGATAAACCTCACATTTATCAGCATAAAATAATTTAATTATCTCTCTTGTTTAAGAAAACTACCAAGACTCAATAGAAATTAACCTTGATTATTAATTTATGTGTTGTAAATAATTAACCCTAATTACATTATATTATATAACCTATTATTGTGTTATTATTTTATGTATTACTTTATTATTAGAAATCAAATAAAAAATAGAATAATATTGTACACAATTAGTTTAACACTAAATATAAATTAAAAATCGAAAAATCGAAAATAAAATAAAAATAATTTGTTTTCATTGTTTTTAATAATTGTTTAATTATTTAGCATGCATAAATGACATTATTTCTCTTTGAATTTTACATGAAATTTGTAGATCTCATCGAGATCTACAACTTTCATGTTCATCATTTTTTCTAGTTCCCCCTCTTACTATATCCTTTTGATTTCTGAAGTATTTATTTAATTTCTAATTATTCTATTGTGTCACGTGGAGCCATCTTAGCACACCACGTGGTTAGTCCTTCTTTTCTTTTCACCGAAATTTCTCAGCCGTCAATCCTTATTTCCTCTTCTTCCCTGTCGTTCCTTCGCGCTAGACCTTCAGTCGTCTGATCGTTGATCAGACTTCATCTACATCTCTCTTCTGCGCTTCGTCCTAGATCCTTAGATCATCAGATCCAACAGACACCTGCCATCGTCAACCTTTAGCTCTGCAGCTAAAGTGACCTGATGCTTCACGGCCATCTGCTTTCTACAGTTTCTTCTAACAACCTCCAACAAAACATCTTCAACCCCCACCATCTGTCTCTTCTTCGATCAATGGTCTTCCTCTCTCAGCCTTTGAGCACATCTCTCTCGCCACGTGATTCTCCAAAGCGGTGGTTGAAACCATCACCGTGCTTTGCCAACCTCCGAACCTCCGCCTTCTCAAAACCCCATCCTCAACCACCGTTAACTGTCATCCTCCCCTAGTGAGCAACCCCCTAGCCTCCCTACCTTTCGGTGACAACGAAGAGGATCTAAGATGAGCAATGATGGAGGAGTTGGTTCTGGTGAGATCCAAGGTGTTCATACCCATTGATACAACACTCACTGTGGCTGTTTGAGCTTAGAACTTTAGCCAAGTTCTTCATGTGACGATCCAGAAGCTTCAAGCTTCGACTAGGCCTTGATTCATCACTCAAATCCTGCATCACCTTCAGGCAAGAACTTTGATCTTAACTTTTATTAAACTTCATTTTTTTCATCATTTTCATTCTCACACTCAATCCACTGTTTGAGTTTATCATCAACTCCGCTAGTAATGATACACTCTCGCATGACCTCCAGTTTAATCTTTACATTGCTTCATCACCATGATCATCTTGTTCCTCTTCCTCTTCCACATGAAGAAGAAGATACATTAGGGTCTACTACTCCATTGTACATGCGAGCCCACGATGAGCCATCATGCAATAAATGTTAATGAAAATATCATTCTCTGATATAAAATGAAGAATAACTAATTTGCATAATAGGTCCCTTATTATAATTAGGGTTATGTACCATAACCATCTTAATGATCATACAGTTATTGATTCAATAATTGAATCATAGAGGCTGGTGCTTGGATGAATACCTAAAGAGTTAGATTGAGGACTCATCAAGCACTGTCAAATGATTGTTAAGAGATGATCACCAGCCGGAGTAGGAGATGGCAATCTTTTCTCATTTGGCTAATATTTGACCGACCTCTTGATGCATGTCCTTGTTGGACATGCGAGCCCACGACGAGACATTATGCAATAAATGTTATTGCAAATATCATTCCCTGATCTGAAATGAAGAATAAATAATTTGCATAATAGGTACCTTAGTACAATTAGGGTTATGTACCATGGCCATCTTGATGATCATACAGCTGTTGATTCAAGTATTGAATCATAGAGGCTGGTGCTTGGATGAATATCTAAGAATTAGATTGAGGACTCATCAAGCACCATCAAATGATTGTTAAGAGATGATCTCCAGCATGAGTAGGAGATGGCAATCCTTTCTCAGTTAGGCTGATATCTGATCGACCTCTTGATGCAGGTCCTCTGCATAGGAATAGAGATTCAGAAGTATCAGATTAGTTAGGTCAAAGAGTTGACTTAACGAGATCGAGATAACCAAAGTCCTATATCGTATGTTGTCATAATATAGGCACGCATCCTCTGACCGGATACAGATGTGTTACTATATGTCTGAGTATGTACATTTGACAAACCAATAGGTTGATGACCTAATCAAGATCTATACACCGACGCGCTGGTGTGCATGCAAGGGCATATGAGTAATACGATCTCTCAAAGCGATCATACAGGTTCATTACTGAACCGGAAGACATGAGCTCACTCATGAGATATTGGGAAGATCAAATTCCGTGCACGGCCGTCTCGCTTTGGAAGCTTGACTGAATATGTAGGTTTGATATATACTTTTGGAAAGTATATGATCAACACCTAGGTATGATATATGCTTTTGGAAAGTATATGATCGATACCAACTCCTAATGATTGAATGAGAAACTTAATGATAAATCCCTGATCTTATACTTTGGGATTATTCTAGGTCTTCTAGTATGTTGAGATGTACATGTATTGGGAATACCTGAGGGTGATGTGATCATAAACGGTTGTATAACCATGACGCTTCCATTCTTAGGGAGTGATGAAACGGGTCTGGATTTTAGTGACTCCTCTCAGTAGAGAAGTAATCTGATCTTAGTCCAAATGTTGGACATTGATCTGAATGTGATTCGGATTCAATGAGAAGATTAGTTTGCGGTTTTGATTTAATCAAGCATCTATGGGAGGCCCGAGATCTGGATTTGATATGTGATCTCAATATCCAAGTCACTATACATGGAACAATACAATCGTCCTGTCCTTATCTCCAAGTATTCGCGGAGAAAGTGCATTATCCTTGAAAGAGTTCATGGATAATTCTATTGTTGATATATGTATCCATGCATTTATCATGAGTAATATGAATTTGATTCATATTATAAGAAGAGTTATCTTACATAATTAAATGTGTTTTGATTATCAAAGATGTGAATAATGTGAATGTGATTCATATTATTTGGGCACGTGAGAATAGAGATCCAAGATGATTAAATGTGATTTAATTATCATGGATATGGATAATGTGGATAGCACTATCCATATTATTCATAATATATTATAAATGTGATTTATAATGTATTAGATAGAGATAATTGTAATTTATATTTGTTAATTAATTATTGATGTGTATTGGATACATATTGTGTAATTAATTGAAAATGTAAATTATATTTTGTTTTGGGTTGTGAATGTGATTCACAATTTTTCAATGGCAAGATTGCAATATTCTCAAAATTAATTATGAAATATTTTTGAAGAATAAATCACAAGAAAAGTTGTTGGAATAAATAATGGAGATTTTCATGGAGATATGCAATCTCATGAAATCTCATGAGATTGCCTCCAATTGGAAACAAGTGGTCGTCCGCCTTGTTCCAATAGGAGATGCAATCTCCATGATGATTGTCTCCCTTATTTGATTGATTTAATTTAGGATTGATTTATATTTGATTTGTCAAATATATTTGATTTAAATTAGATTATTAGTTGTTGGTTTTTACCAACAACAATCTTGACCATTGGATTAGACATAAATCAATCTCATCCATTGATTTTATATGTCCCATGGATTGATATCCATGGATCCCAAAACCCTATAAATAGAGAGGCATACCATGCTCTCAAGGACATGCTATTGAAGCACATCTCTCTCTCTCTCTACACGTCTACTCTCTCTCCCTCTCATATGGCCGTCTACTATGGATGGCTTAGAGGGAGTCTCCATCGCTACAGCGTCGTCGTTATGCTGCGCGATCGTTTGCTCATGGATCTCTGTCTCCTTTGGTGCGCCTCGCTTGTGAAGAAGACGTCGGATATCGTGTGTCGAGATCAGGAGATCAACCGCTTGGATCATCAACATGGATTGCGAGAAGCATGCGATTCATCCCCGCGCTCCCAAGCGTCTCCTCCGTCGGATCAGACTTGAGACAGGAGGTCTCTTCATTTAGAGACTCGATCGCAACCACGCTTCAAGAGGTAATCCTATTACTTGTTTGTGGTTTAGACAAAACGATCCGCGAAGTGTTCTTGGATCATGTGGTTTCGTCATGAAAATTTTTTAAATTCCGCTGCAACTAGTGAGACTAGTCGTTCCTCGTCGTATTCGATACGACGCTCACGCTTCCGTGATGCGCTTGAGTATTATCCCATATCCTTCAAGTGGTATCAGAGCCTTAGGTCGAAGGTTTCAGATACGATCCATAAAACCAAAGGTGACTTGGGTTCGTTAGAGTTGCGAAAGTTTTATCGTATTTCATTTTCGCATCTCTGTTTAGTGTAATTTTTCGGTCCTATTTAAATTGTTTAAACACGAAATAACACTTGGATTTTGTTCCATTAAATAAGGAAACCATAGGATCTGAGTTTACGTACTTTGGATTCCGTTTGCTCAAGATATGGTTGTTTTAATGAACATGTATTCACTGTTGCGGGAACTGCGAATCTTAACATGATTAATGAGTTAATTACTGCTTTGATCCGCCTTGAAATGCATGAAATATCACTAAGGTTCTGTCCTAAATCAAAATAGCAATCTTTGAAAAATGATTTTGTCTAATTTGGATTTAAATTGATTAAGATGTGTTGATTTTAGTAAGTAGGGGTCACTGCTGAAATTACAGTCCTAAACAAGAATCATGTGATTATCAATTAGTGAAATTAATTGTTAATTTCATGAAATAATTATGGAAAATATTTGAGAAATATTGAATGTTGATTATTTCCTTAATTGACTTAGCCTCAACCAATAAATTGATTAGATTTGATCTAGATCATAATTGGAAACACAATCATCAAACTCTTTGCTTGAATAGGATTGGGAATTTGTCTAGCAAATTTCCTTATAATAAAAAATGTCTTGATTATTATTATATGGTATAATTTTGGTTGAAGAACCGATGATCATCTCTAGTACAAAGTGATTGACTCTGTATTATTTTTTCCTGAGGTGGATATGGTGTCTAGTCGGGGATCGCTGGGGTAGCGGGTTACATCGAATGCGGTCCGTCCCACTCCCGCCGGTATTGGCCATGACAACGGGTAGGGAACGAATGATGCCTGAGAGATCATGGTGTATTTTTCTAATTATTAAATTCGAATCAATAAGTATTTTGAGATAATACCATGTATTCAAGTAAAATCAAGTTTGTTGATTGAATTGGATTGATAATTAATTTAATATGATTAAGTTAATTATATCCAAATTAAAAAATACTCTATTATGAATAGTTGTATATTTCCCTTGGAAGAATTAATTATGTGAATATGATTCATGATAATTAATTGAAATTTGAATATGAGGTGGAGGATCACATAAGTGACATCCATGGTCTCCCATTAAGGCGAAGGATTCCGTCGCCAGATATTGTATGTAGGAGACGCCTGTCCGAAGTGACAGCTCCTGCATACGATCCATTTGGATCGGGCTCGTCGCTTCTCGAAAGAGTAAGGACGTATGCGTAGTGACCCCAATATCGGGTCCTCATATTATTGGGGCGATATTGGATTGCGCATAGCGAGTTGTATTCCTGTTGACGGTTGGTTCAATTAATGACGGGTCAACATCATCTTAGGGGTGGTGGGCCCGGGTGTTAAAGACCGAATTGGAAGATGCAAGTTGGACTTGCAAGGCGGAATGTGTTCCCGCTTCTTTTTATCCGAGTTACATGTTCTCATATTATTGGGATGTAACATAGATAAGGAAGGAGATCCCAGATCTTACTTGAGATATAATGGTAAGTATATGTAACAGTTTGGTTTTTTTAAAACTAATAATAATAATAATAATAATAATGGGTGTAACCAATTTCCGATGATAATGTGGTTATTATTATTTTATTTTGATAAGGAAGAGATAATGAATTAGGACTATTATCCATTTATTATACAATAATTATCCCTTGCTTAGTCAAAACTATTATCCCTTGATTAATTCAAATTATTATTGTTATTTATCTCATTATTGGTACCTATAAAAAGGACATGAAGCCCTCCATTAGTCTCACCATACTCCATACACGTGAGGAAGAGAGATTTATAGAGAGAGAAAGAAAGAGGAAGACAGAGAGAGAGAAAGAGAGAGAGATCGTCGACGGCATATTCCATTCCGGCAACAACAACCTTCGTCGTCGGCATCGAAGTTGTGATCTGACGAGATTGAAGGAACAAGGACGTGGTCGACAACGTCCGGATTGGTGGAGTCTTGGTCGACGAATTTCTTGCATCGACGAGGTATGTGTCGACCACTTTTAGGAACACGATACCGTGATAGAGTGTGTAATGTGGTTTTCATTTATTTTGAATAGCCACCCAGGAATTCCTAATTATATTGATCCATGTTGACGGTAAGAAAATTGGTTGGGTTGAAAAATGCCTTGCATTATTTTATTCCTCTTCACCTTAAATGCATGTCATTGGATATTCGTGAGTATGCATTTTTTAAAATCAAACGCATATATGCAAATTCAAATAACATATTTTCATTATATAATTTTGTTGCATGTGATAATGGCATGGAAATTTATCTTAATTATTTTAGTTGTAAATTAATCACACATCAGAAATGTACAATTAAAGTGATAGGCATGTAACCTTTATATTAGTACACACTATTTACCAAATTATCAAAGTGATAGTGATGGGCTTGTAACATTTACATTAGGGCCCTTTATTTTTCCCTACCGGCCATGTAATCCATTGTTACTGTTAATTCATTAACATCTAAGTACAATCAAGAAAGCTAAATTATTCCATACAACTGTGTATGGTACTGTTATGCTATGTCACCAAAATCCTTGTAGTTTTCATATTATCATATATTATACAATTTCATGTATCATCGCATACATCATCGATATTTACTTTGTTATTCTTCATGAAAGAATACCAAGTTGATGATAGCAAGAAGTAATTGTTATATTCTTCGTTGATAAATTAAAATGTTAAAAAAAGGTCATTATAATTAGTGTTAAAATTTTGGCATCGACTCGAACTAAGGGGTCGAAAGGGCCTAAAGGGTCAACGCCTTCCGGGGGTGTGAGGCAAAAGATAAGTCCTCTACAGTTGTAGCTACACTGTCATGTTATGTATTGATATGAACCGCTTGTGCCGGCGGTAAGCCATCAAAGCCATCAAAGCCGCCTAAGAAGTAACAATCAAGACCACTCTAAACATGAAAAATGTCATGGACATATGTGCAATATATGTTAATGTTATGTGCATATATGCAATTATGTTACTGTTATGGACTTATATATAAGTTCCGTTAAAGTTAAGTGCACGTATGAAACTTATGTTACATATATGCAATTTATGTCAATGGTTTGTGCATATTTATCATTTATAGTAATTTTAAGGGTACACGTGCAATTATGTTATTGTTAAGTGCGTAAGTGCAATTTATGTGAATATTATGGACATACATGCAAATATGGAAAAAAAACTGGCGGGTATATGTTCAAATATGTTATGTGATTCATGGTTATGAAGGGAATTTTGTTATGCATTAAATAAGTTTATTTGATAATGACTTTTGTGACTTGTTTACTACGCTACCCGGCTTGACCATAACTCAGCACATACTGAGCGTTATGCTCATAACATATTTTGCCAACCTTTTCAGGAGAACGAGAGGATTAGATCATTAGCGGTTTAAGGGAGACGACACAGTCTTCAAGAAGTAGGATCGATATTAAGCTGTTGCGGGTTTGCTTTGGAAGGACGCCTTTTATGCCCACTGGAATAAGGAAATCGTGGATACTATTTCATCTACTTTATTTATCTTTTCTTTAATTAAGGAACTCTTGGAATTGTGAACTTATTATGATTATGGAAAAGTTCTTTTTGTTGGTTCTCTACTGCTCTTTTTAGCCATGATTGATGCTATGAGTAACGTTCCCGAGATGTCCACCGAGTTTCTCGCTTCCGCAACATTCTCGGACGATCGGGTTCGTTACAGGTGGTATCAGAGCAGGAGTTCCTCTGGGCATAAGATATCTGACCAATTCAAACTTAGGTCCATTAGTTTTAGAAATAGACATTTGACAGCAGGTTTCACATGTCATCATTTCAGATGGCCCCTTGACGTGGGAATGAGACGAACGGAGATCGTGACTCTTCGTCTACCCAAGATATGGCTATGGACACGCAACGTCAAATGTTGGAATTAATGACTATGATGGCTCAACAGCAAAATCACCAAGGGCTTGGTTCTGGTGGATTGACCCTGAAGACTTTCATTCAGCATGATCCACCTATCTTTAAGGGAGAACCTGAGCCAGATAAAGCTGAGCATTGGTTGAGGGAAATGAAACTTGCCTTTGAGGCAACCGATTGTCCGGAAGAGAAGAAGGTGATATTTGGCACGTATCGTCTACGCGATAATGCGAAGGAATGGTGGATTTCTTGTAAAAGCATACACTTTGCTGATAAAACCACCATCGAATGGAAGGACTTTAAGGAACGTTTCACCGAACTTTACATTCCTCAGCATGTTCGAGATGCAAAAAGACTGGAATTTATTGAGCTTCGACAAGGGAGTTTATCCGTTGAACAATATGCTTCCAAATTCCAAGAGCTGGAAAAGTACGGAAAAGGAATATGCGAAAATGAAAGACAACGTGCTAGGAAATTTGTCGAAGGCTTGAATTCAGGGTTGGGCATGAAGATGCTCACTAGAAGCCCTCAGACTTTTTCGGATGCAGTTTCAGCGGCTGTGGAGATCGACTCAGCATATAAAAGGATCCAACAACAAGGTGGTGGAAAACGTTCCCATTCTGCCGATAATAAGAAGGGTAAGTATGATAAGGATAAAGGAAAGAAGCACAGAATCGAGAATGCCGCGAAAGATAAATCAGTATATCCTCTATGCCCTCACTGTGATAGAAGGCACTCGGGAGAGTGCTATAAGGTTACAGGAGCTTGCCTGATTTGCGGACAGAAGGGGCACTTTATTAGAGATTGTCCCAAGAAGAAGGAACAGAATTCTGGAGATCAAAATAAGCATGTCAAAGGACGGGTGTTCGCTCTACCTTCAGGAGAGGAGGAAGATGGACACGCCACAGTGGAAGGTACTCTTTCTATTGCGGATCATTTGAGCTATGTTATATTTGATTCTGGTGCATCACATTCTTTTATCTCTCATCGATTCACCAACAAGTTGAATTTTGTGGTTATTGAACTTCCATATACACTTAGTGTGACTTCACCAATGGAGGAACACTCTACCTTGGGAACCTACATGGCGGATGTGCCTGTCCTTGTTGAAGGACACAATCTACCAGCCAACTTGATATTACTACAGATGAATAACTTTGATGTTATTCTGGGTATGGACTGGCTTTGGGAGCACTATGCGGCTATATATTGCAGACAAAAGAAGGTGGTTTTTAATAAACCACATATGACCGAATTGGTCATTCACGGATACAAAAAGAGAAGTCAGATGATTATCTCAGCTCTAAGAGCACACCGATTGATAGCTTTCAGGTGCACAACTTATTTGGCTAGCATAATAAGTACAAAACCCTCTATGGTGCAACTTGAGGATTTGGACGTCGTACGAGATTTTCCGGATGTTTTTCCAGATGATTTCCCGGGTCTTCCACCTAGAAGGGAGATCGACTTCACTATAGACGTATTACCGGGTACTACACCCATCTCTAAGGCACCTTACAGAATGGCTCCTGCTGAGTTGGATGAGTTAAGAAAACAATTGCAAGAACAATTAGATAAAGGGTTCTTGAGACCAAGTGTTTTTCCTTGAGGTGCTCCTGTATTATTCGTGAAAAAGAAGGATGGATCCCTTAGGCTCTGCATTGATTATAGAGTGTTGAACAAAGTCACCATCAAAAATAAATACCCGCTACCTCGCATCGATGATTTATTTGATCAATTGCAGCAAGCAACGGTCTTCTCCAAGATTGATCTTCGATCCGGTTACCATCAACTCAGGATCAGGGATGAAGACATATCAAAGACAACATTCAGGATAAGATTCGGGCACTATGAATTCTTAGTGATGCCTTTTGGCCTCACAAATGCGCCTGTTGCATTTATGGAATTGATGAATCGGGTATTCCAAGAATACCTGGATAAGTTTGTGATTGTCTTTGTTGATGATATTTTGATTTATTCACCAGATATCGAACAACACCGAGTTCATCTTTGATTAGTTCTTGAGACATTGCAACAAAACCAGCTTTATGCTAAATTATCCAAATACGACTTTTGGCTTGAGGAAGTTGCATTTCTTAGTCATGTTGTATCCAAGGATGGTATTTCTGTAGATCCCGCGAAGGTGGATGCTGTTTTAAATTGGAGTCAGCCCAAGAATATCTCTGAAATCCGCAGTTTTCTAGGACTAGCATGATATTACAGGAGATTCATCCAGAATTTTTCTAGGATCTCCCTACCTCTGACCCGGTTGTTGAGAAAGGATGTAAAGTATGAATGGTCTCAAAAGTGCGAGCAAAGCTTTCAAGAGTTAAAGGAAAAAAATGATGACTGCTCATGTACTCACGCTACCATCTGGTAGTGGTGGATTTGTGGTTTACACTGATGCATCAGGCTCCGGATTGGGATGTGTCCTCATGCAGTGTGAAATAGTTGTGGCTTACGCATCCAGACAGTTGAAGGAAGCTGAAAGAAATTATCCGACACATGATTTAGAACTTGCAGTGGTAGTTTTTGCACTAAAGATCTGGCGTCATTATCTATATGGAGAAAAATTTGAGGTCTTTACTGATCATAAAAGCCTCAAGTATATCTTCTCTCAGAAGGAACTGAATTTGAGGTAAAGGCGTTGGTTGGAGTTTCTATCAGATTATGATATTTCCATTGACTACCATCCAGGAAAGGCAAATGCAGTTGCTGACGCTCTAAGTAGGAAATATGAAGGAAATCTCGCAAGTATGAAATTGCAATAGCAGCAAATGAAAGATTTAGAGGAATGGAACCCTTTTATTGACAGAAAGACCAGAGTTCTTATGGCTGGAATGAAGATCAACTCATCATTGGTAGAGAAAGTTATTTTGGCTTAGAAGGATGATAATAACCTTCAAAAATTGATAATTGCTTCTAAAAAAGAAGGATCTGATTTCTCAATTGGGATAGAAGGAGCATTGAGATTCCGTAATAGACTGTGGGGTCCTGATAATAGTGAATTGAAGCAAGAATTTCTTGAAGAGACTCACAGGTCCATGTATACCATTCATCCCGGCACAACAAAAATGTACAAAGACTTGCAACGGAATTTTTGGTGGCCTAAGATGAAGAAGGATATTGCTAAATTTGTGTCGGTATGTCTTATCTGTCAACAGGTAAAGATTGAGCACCAGAAGCCTGCAGGTCCTCTGCAATCACTAGATATCCCCGAATAGAAGTGGGAACATATCACTATGGATTTTATTTGCGGTTGCCAAAAACAAAGGAGGGACGCTTTGACACTATTTGGGTGATTGTTGATCGTTTAACGAAGTCGTCACATTTCTTACCCATCAGATTAGATCAATCTACAGAGTCTTGCTGAATTGTATGTGAATGAGATAGTGAAATTGCATGGTGTTCCGGTATCGATCGTGTCAGACAGAGACACAAGATATACCTCCCGATTATGGAAGAGCGTGCAGGATGCTTTGGGTACTAGTTTGAAGTTCAACACATCATTCCATCCTCAGACTGATGGACAATCTGAAAGAACAATCCAGACATTAGAAGACATGTTAAGAGCTTGTGCCCTTGACTTTGCTGGAAATTG
The DNA here is from genome assembly GCA_037367405.1 of Ottelia alismoides. NCBI lineage: Eukaryota > Viridiplantae > Streptophyta > Magnoliopsida > Alismatales > Hydrocharitaceae > Ottelia > Ottelia alismoides. The sequence goes on along the minus strand of JAZKJV010002510.1, from coordinate 261,047 downwards.
GGATAGACATTTGCCTTTGGTTGAATTTGCTTATAATAATAGCTATTATGCAAGCATTAAGATGGCTCCTTTTGAAGCATTATACGGCCGACCTTGTAGATCCCCTTTGTGCTGGAGCGATGTTGGGGAAAAATACATATTGGGATATGAATTAGTCCAAGTTTGTACGAAGGGTGTGGAGGTAATTCGGAAGAGACTTTTAGCCGCTCAGAGTAGACAAAAGTCTTATGCTGATTGTCGAAGGCGGTAATTGAATTTTGAGGTAGGTGATCATGTGTTCTTAAAGATTTCTCTTACCAAAGGAGTAGTGCGATTTGGCAAAAAGGGACAATTGAGTCCTAGATTTGTGGGACCTTTTGAGATAATAAAGAAAGTGGGAGAAGTAGCATATCAGGTTGCTCTTCTGCCTCATTATTCCAAGTTACATGATGTTTTTCATGTATCGATGTTAAGAAAGTATAATCATGATCCATCGCACGTGATCGAGCACGAAATTCCATACATTCAGCCGAACCTAACATATGAAGAAAGACCAGTCCGTATCGTTGACCATAAGGAGCACCAGTTGCGACGTCGCATAGTTCCGATGGTCAAAGTACTCTGGCAACACCATCAGAGGGAAGAAGCGATTTGGGAGTTAGAGGACGAAATGCGTCAACATTATCCGCATCTCTTTGGTAAGCAACTTTTTACAGTATAAATTTCGAGGACGAAATTTCTTTAAGGAGGGTAGATTGTAACGGTTTGGTTTTTTTAAAACTAATAATAATAATAATAATGGGTGTAACTAATTTTCGATGATAATGTGGTTATTATTATTTTATTTTAATAAGGAAGAGATAATGAATTAGGACTATTATCCATTTATTATACAATAATTATCCCTTGCTTAGTCAAAACTATTATCCCTTGATTAATTCAAATTATTATTGTTATTTATCTCATTATTGGTACCTATAAAAAGGGCATGAAGCCCTCCATTAGTCTCACCATACTCCATACACGTAAGGAAGAGAGATTTATAGAGAGAGAAAGAAAGAGGAAGACACACACAGAGAGAGAGAGAGATCGTCGACGGCATATTCCATTCCGGCAACAACAACCTTCGTCGTCGGCATCGAAGTTGTGATCCGACGAGATTGAAGGAACAATGACGTGGTCGACAACGTCCGGATTGGTGGAATCTTGGTCGACGAATTTCTTGCATCGACGAGGTATGTGTCGACCACTTTTAGGAACACGATAACCGTGATAGAGTGTGTAACGTGGTTTTCATTTATTTTGAATAGCCACCCAGGAATTCCTAATTATATTTGATCCCATGTTGACGGTAAGAAAATTGGTTGGGTTGAAAAATGCCTTGCATTATTTTATTCCTCTTCACCTTAAATACATGTCATTGGATATTCGTGAGTATGCATTTTTTAAAATCAAACGCATATTTGCAAATTCAAATAACATATTTTCATTATATAATTTTGTTGCATGTGATAATGGCATGGAAATTTATCTTAATTATTTTAGTTGTAAATTAATCACACATCAGAAATGTACAATTAAAGTGATAGGCATATAACCTTTATATTAGTACACACTATTTGTCGAATTATCAAAGTGATAGTGATGGGCTTGTAACATTTACATTAGGGCCCTTTATTTTTCCCTACCGGCCATGTAATCCATCGTTACTGTTAATTCATTAACATCTAAGTACAATCAAGAAAGCTAAATTATTCCATACAACTGCGTATGGTACTGTTATGCTATGTCACCAAAATCCTTGTAGTTTTCATATTATCATATATTATATAATTTCATGCATCATCGCATACATCATCGATATTTACTTTGTTGTTCTTCATGAAAGAATACCAAGTTGATGATAGCAAGAAGTAATTGTTATATTCTTCATTGATAAATTAAAATGTTAAAAAAAGGTCATTATAATTAGTGTTAAAATTTTGGCACCGACTTGAACTAAGGGGTCGAAAGGACCTAAAGGGTCAACGCCTTCCGGGGGCGTGAGGCAAAAGATAAGTCCTCTACAGTTGTAGCTACACTGTCATGTTATGTATTGATATTAGGGATTAAAACGGATACGGATATATCCGAATATCCGCTTTCCGTATTTGAAAAATTACCGGATACGGATATCCGTATCTGAATATTAATCGAATACGGATCGGATATGGATATAGGTTGTAAAAATTTTCCGAATACGGATACGGATATGGTAATGGCTTGAATATCCGTACAATATTTGATATTATTTTATATATTAGCTAATATAATATAAGCTACAATCTTATGCTATTATATTAGTATTATACATTATATAATACAATATATTATTGATATTAATAAATTTCTATTTCTTTGGGTACGAGCGCGAACAAAATTTATGAAATCATATTCCCTTTTTGTTTCCGGTCAAGAATACATGTCACCTCGACACTCTCTTTTGTCATGACACAACTTATTTATATTTCATTGCTATTTTTAAAATCATATGAGCTTTGATAAAAAAAAATCAATTCATATTCGTATGTGGTCTTTATTCAATCCGTATTTGGATTCCATGTTTATTGGATCCATATTGGGATTTCACTCTTTATTCAACTCATATTTGGATTAGCTCTTTATTCGATCCGTATTCGGATCCGCTCTTTATTCGATCAGTATTCGGATTCGATAAATATCCGATTCGGGTTCGTATCCGTATTTTTACGGATATGGTTTCCATAATGCATATCCGAATCATATCCGTATCCGTATTCGTATTCGATAGAGGTGAAGCGAATATGGATATGGAAATAGGCATATCCGATCCGTATCCGATCCGTTTTCATCCCTAATTGATATGAACCGCTTGTGCCGGCAGTAAGCCATCAAAGCCGCCTAAGAAGTAACAATCAAGACTACTCTAAACATGAAAAATGTCATGGGCATATGTGCAATATATGTTAATGTTATGTGCATATATGCAATTATATTATTGTTATGGACTTATGTATAAGTTCCGTTAAAGTTAAGTGCACGAATGAAACTTATGTTACATATATGCAATTTGTGTCAATGGTTTGTGCATATTTATCATTTATAGTAATTTTAAGGGTACACGTGCAATTATGTATTTGTTAAGTGCGTAAGTGCAATTTATGTGAATATTATGGGCATACATGCAAATATGGAAAAAAGCTGGCGGGTATATGTTCAAATATGTTATGTGATTCATGGTTATGAAGGGAATTTTGTTATATGCATTAAATAAGTTAATTTATGATTTATATGATAATGACTTTTGTGACTTGTTTTCTACGCTAGCCGGCTTGACCATAACTCGGCACATACTGAGCATTATGCTCATAACATATTTTGCCAACCTTTTCAGGAGAACGAGAGGATTAGATCATTAGCGGTTTAAGGGAGACGACACAGTCTTCAAGAAGTAGGATCGGTATGAAGCTGTTGCGGGTTTGCTTTGGAAGGACGTCTTTTATGCCCACTGGAATAAGGAAACCATGGATACGATTTCATCTACTTTATTTATCTTTTCTTTAATTAAGGAACTCTTGGAATTGTGAACTTATTATGATTATGGAAAAGTTCTTTTTGTTGGTTCTCTACTGCTCTTTTTAGCCATGATTGATGCTATGAGTAACGTTCCCGAGATGTCCGCCGAGTTTCTCGCTTCCGCAACATTCTCGGACGATCGGGTTCGTTACAGTATATCTCTTACATTGAAAGTGATTAAGGGAATGAACTTTCATTATTGACATGGCAAGACAACTTTGATATAAAAATTCCTAAATCAAAGTAAATATATATTTATATATGTTTATGCAAGTTTCTCATTTCAGATAATCCTTCTTTAATCCCACTCAATGTTATACTCAATGATAACCAGTAGAATATCATGGATTGGACCCATTATCCAGATATTGTACTTGCAATTGGACATATAATGTATGTGGTTGCAATATGCAAGTTTCCTCATAATAATGAGAAATGATAATTGAATAGACAATAGGACTAAACCCTAGGGATTGTATGTCTCTATAAGCCTTGATCTCATCGAATGTACTTTTGAAGTGGCATGTCGATAATGATCGTAATTATCAAATAATTCTTATAAAAATCTAAAAAAGATGTTATGGCATACATATGTGCTCTCGACATATAATCATGAATGACATGGTTCTATGCATTGTGCATAATGGTGGCTCTATAGGAGATGATGCATTCAAATTGTTTGAGTACCTACCTGAACCTAAGTTTTACGATTTTAAATGGATGTAGATACGATGAGTGTCATCATTCTACTATATATACTCTAGTCATTCATGAAGCTTCATAATATTCATATTGTATGAACTAAATGAAGCATGTATAAATGTTGAAATACTCATATTGACATTTTTGATTTTAACATAAGAGTTCCTTTGTCTTGAGCAATGGTTGCTTATAGATAAAGGGAGCACAGTGGAAGCATGGGTTGGAACCAAGTAAGAAGTATACTCAAAGAATTGGATGTACTTCTGTGACTTCCATCTAACATCTAAAGAGTTGGATGAATGCCAATACTGCAATAAGTTGATGTGTTGATAATATGACTATCAAATCTATCTAGAATCCTTAGAGAAAGAATCGAATAGTACATATAATCATTGAAATTGACTTACTTATTTGATAAGATAAAGTCTAATAATTGTATCTCAATCTTCTAATGACACTTGCAATTGGTTGCATCTGTATTAGAACATTAGAAATTTGATCTTAAGGTTTAATAGTCATCTATGTTGGAAGTGATGCAATTGTTGCAAAAATTTCCACTGGATCAATAGACTTCATATTTTCGGTGGGAGCCCTTAGTCTTAGAGAATGTCTCCGTGACCTGGATATTAGAATACACTCATAGTTTATTTCTAAATGTTGGAAATAAACATGAATTCTGGAATAAACCTATCATAGAGAGTTATGATCGATATATTTCAGATAGTAATCTAACATCTAGTGGACTCCGCTAAATTAGAAAATTAATGAATGGTTCATTAAGATCTCTAATACTGAAAATTAAACCTTTAAAGATCAATAGGAGGATAAAGATCATTTGACAATGATCTGGCATCGTGTTTTGGACATTTGTCTGTTGATGTGATCAATAGACTGATAAATGATGGAACTTTAGATTGTCCAAAGGTTCAAATCTTACATACTTGTGAATATTGTAAAAGTAGAAATGTCCAATATACCCTTCCTTGGAATGATGTAAGATGCCAAAGTATTCAAGATCTCATACATATTGATGTATGTGAATCATCTATACAGAATAAACATTATGGATATGTGATATCTGTTAATGATTATTTGTGATATGAGATTTCTTCTCTTCACTTAGAAAAACTTTGAAATATTCAAAGATTTCACAATTTTGATTTAGAACCAAAGTTTGAAGGAAGATGATTTTGATCTAACCAAGGTAGCTTGTACCTATTAGATGAATTCAAAGAATACCTTATGGAGATGTGAATATCATTCCTATCTCAATCCTCCTAATGAACCTTAACTCAATAGAGTTGTAGGGAGATACAATTGATCATGTATGACATGATTTGATCAATGATTAATCTTAGCATAATTATCTCTTAGTTTCCAGGTATATATATATATATGTGTGTGTGTGTGTGGTAGAGACTACATTATATATATCCTTAGTAAGGTTCCATGTAATTAAGCTGGAATATGGCACTGGAGAGTGCTACTTCATTAGGAAAATAAAGGATGGTATTAGATACCTACTTTATGACCTTGAGATTCTTAAAGGATCTCATCTCTGAGAATGTGATTCTTAGAGGATGACTCTCTTGAGAATCAAGATGAAAATGAAGTAAAGGAACTCATTCAATCTTGAGAAAATATTGAGGCTCCTGAAATCAGAATTTAAAAGAATAATTGAAGGTGAAACACTAATACTTCTTCAAATAAGTTTGAGTATGTATTCCATGTGTTAGTTAAGACTGAAAATGACCAGACTTCATGTGATGAAGCTCCTGAGGATCATGACATGGAAAGATGGATGTTAGCAATAAAAGTCTAATGTAGACTTCATATACAAGTGTTGTATATAGACCCTCGAGGATCCAACTATATGGGTAAGACCCATTATGATGTAAATGGATCTTCAAGAGAAAGAGGGAACCTGATGAGAAGGTAGAGACCTTCAAAGCACAGTTTGTAGCCATGAGCTACACACCGAAGAGAAGACATCGCTTGCGATGAAACTTGCTCTCCAGTGACCTTGCTTTAACCCATTAGAATATTGTTAACCATAGCTACACAACTTGACTATGACATCTTCATGATGTGAGTTAAGATTGCATTCCTCTATGAATACCTCTCTGAGGATATTCACATGAAGTAGCCCCATAGCTTCATGGTTGAGGAAAGCAAGGTGTGCAAGCTGAAGAACTCCATCTTTGGACTCAGATAAGCTTCTTGTAGATGGAACATAAGATTTGATGAAATTATAAATGTTATGATTTCAAATAGAATCTTGATGTACCATGTGGTGCTTAGTGGGAGTGTCATTGTGTTCATCGTGATAAATGTAGATGATATCCTAATCATTTGGAATGATATAAGGATAATAATAAGTGTTTTATAGACTGGCTATTCCATACATTGAGATTTGATCTCAAGGATACCTCTTAGATCTCAGTTCTGATGATGTTCAGAAGCAAAGAAAAGAGGGTATTGGGACCGTCACATTAATGGTATATCTTGGACGTTTCTATTTTCTGGAAAATTCCAATAAAGGATTCTTTCCCTCAAGATATGGTACTGACCTATCTAAAGGAATATCACCTCAAAGAGTTGAGGATGTGAATGCTAAAACTGCTTGCCCTTGTGCATCAGTTTCGAGAATCCGGGTGAATGCTAGATGTGTATGAAAGCCAGATGTCTGCCATACAGTGGGAGTAGTAAGCTGTTACTAATCCTACTATGGAACAAAACACTTGATTGCAGTAATAACAATATCTTCATAGATGATGAAACTTAGAGATAGTGATCTCAAAGTCTTATCTTCAAAAGTTTAAGACCTTGTAGATGGTGATCTATGAGGGTCTGAACTATAGATACCTTAGGAGATAGAGATATCTAGGAATAAAGGTATTCTGATAAGGATTACAGGCATACTAGTTATAATAATTATCAAGCTATAGTGTCAAGGACACTATAACAATATTGAGTATTGGTTGCATAAGATGCAACATTCGCATTGGATGCGAGCACTGTAACTAGGAGATATGCAAGTACCGTAAAAGGATTTGGCGTAGTCTCTCAGGAACAGAGTGACTGATCAGCTTATCTAGCTATTTTCTAAATAGCCTATGATTGCCACATGAGTATGGGTTTAAATGATTAGCCAATTAATGGCTCTTTGAGCTAGTGGGAGATTGTTGGACATGCGAGCCCACGACGAGCCATTATGCAATAAATGTTATTGTAAATATCATTTCCTGATCTGAAATGAAGAATAAATAATTTGTATAATAGGTCCCTTAGTACAATTAGGGTTATGTACCATGGCCATCTTGATGATCATACAGCTGTTGATTCAAGTATTGAATCATAGAGGCTGGTGCTTGGATGAATATCTAAGAGTTAGATTGAGGACTCATCAAGCACCATCAAATGATTGTTAAGAGACGATCTCCAGCCTGGGTAGGAGATGTCAATCCTTTCTCAATTAGGTTGATATCTGATCGACTTCTTGTTGCAGGTCCTCTGCATAGGAATAGAGATTCGGACGTGTCAGATTAGTTAGGTCAAAGAGTTGACTTAATGAGATCGAGATAACCAAAGTCCTATATCGTATGTTGTCATGATATAGGAACACATCCTCTAACCGGAGACAGATGTATTACTATATGTCTGAGTGTGTACATGTGGCAGACCAATAGGTTGATGACCAAATCAAGGTCTATACACCGACGCGCTGGTGTGCATGCAAGGGCATATGAGTAATACGATCTCTCAAAGGGATCATACAGGTTCATTACTGAACCAGAAGATATGAGCTCACTCATGAGATATTGGGAAGATCAAATTCCGTGCACGGCCGTCTCGCTTTGGAAGCTTGACTGAATTTGTAGGTTTGATATATACTTTTGGAAAGTATATGATCAACACCTAAGTTAGATATATGCTTTTGGAAAGTATATGATCCATACCAACTCTCAATGATTGAATGAGAAACTTAATGATAAATCCCTGAAGTAGACAGTGTAAAATTGATCTTATTCTTTGGGATTATTCTAGGTCTTCCAGTATGCAGGATGTACATGTATTGGGAATACCATAGGGTGATGTGATCATAAACGGTTGAGTGATGAAACAGGTCTGTATTTTAGTGACTTCTCTGAGTAGAGAAGTAATATGATCTTAGTCCAAATGTTGGACATTGATCTGAATGTGATTCAGATTCAGTGAGAAGATTAGATTTACAGTTTTGATTTAATCAAGCATCTATTGGAGGCCCGAGATCTGGATTTGAGATGTAATCTCAACATCCAAGTCACTATACATGGAACAATACAATCGCCCTGTCCTTATCTCCAAGTATTCGAGGAGAAAGCGCATTATCCTTGAAAGAGTTCATGGGTAATTCAATTGTTGATATATGTATCCAAGCATTGAGAAAATGGATAATTAAATGTGATTTAATTATCATGAATAATATGAATTTGATTCATATTATAAGGAGAGTTATCTTAGATAATTAAATGTGATTTGATTATCAAAGATGTGAATAATGCGAATGTGATTCATATTATTTGGGCACGTGAGAATAGAGATCCAAGATGATTATATGTGATTTAATTATCATGGATATGAATAATGTGGACAGCACTATCCATATTATTCATAATATATTATAAATGTGTTATATAATGTATTAGAGAGAGCTAATTATAATTTATATTTGTTAATTAATTATTGATGTGTATTGGATACACATTGTGTAATTAATTGAAAATGTAAATTATATTTTGTTTTGGGTTGTGAATGTGATTCACAATTTTCCAATGGCAAGATTGCAATATTCTCAAAATTAATTGTGAAATATTTTTGAAAAATAAATCACAACAAAAGTTGTTGGAATAAATAATAGAGATTTTCATGGAGATATGCAATCTCATGAAATCCCATGAGATTGCCTCCAATTGGAAACAAGTGGCCTTCCACCTTGTTCCAATAGGAGATGCAATCTCCATGATGATTGTCTCCCTTATTTGATTGGTTTAATTTAGGATTGATTTATATTTGATTTGTCAAATATATTTGATTTAAATTAGATTATTAGTTGTTGGTTTTTACCAACAACAATCTTGACCATTGGATTAAACAGAAATCAATCTCATCCATTGATTTTATGTCCCATGGATTGAGATCCATGGATCCCAAAACCCTATAAATAGAGAGGCATAACATGCTCTCAAGGACATTCTATTGAAGCGCATCTCTCTCTCTCTCTTTCTCTCTACACATCTACTCTCTCTCCCTCTCATATGTCCGTCCACTATGGATGCCGTAGAGGGAGTCTCCATCGCCGCAGCGTCGTTGTTATGTTGCCTGATCGTTTGCTCGTGGATCTCCGTCTCCTTCAGTGCGCCTCGCTCGTGAAGAAGACATCGGATCTCGTGTGTCAAGATCAGGAGATCCACCGCTTGGATCATCAACATGGATTGCGAGAAGCACGTGATTCATCCCCTCGCTCGCAAGCGTCTCCTTCGTCGGATCAGACTTGAGACAGGAGGTCTTTTCGTTTAGAGACTCGATCGCAACCACGCTTCAAGAGGTAATCCTATTACTTATTTGTGGTTTAGACTAAACGATCCGAGAAGTGTTCTTGGATCATGTGGTTTCGTCGCATGAAAACTTTTTAAATTCCGCCACATAGAACAACTAGTGCGACTAGTCGTTCCTCGTCGTATTCGATACGACGCTCACGCTCCCGTGATGCGCTTGAGGATTATCCCATATCCATGGGAATAGAGATTCAGAGATGTCAGACTAGTTAGGTCAAAGAGTTGACTTAATGAGATCGAGATAACCAAAGACCTATGTCGTATGTTGTCACGATATAGGCATGAATCCTCTGACCGGAGACAAATGTGTTACTATATGTTTGAGTATGCACTTTTGGCAGATCAATAGGTTGATGGCCTAATCAAGATCTAAACACGGCACGTTGGTATGCATGCAAGGACATATGAGTAATATGATCTCTCAAAGGGATCATACAGGTTCATTGCTGAACCAGAAGACATGAGCTCGCTCATGAGATATTGGGAATAATCAAATTCCACGCGTGGTCAATTCGCTTTGGAAGTTTGATCGAATTTGTAAGGTTTGATATATGCTTTCGGAAAGTATATGATCAACACCTAGGTATGATATATGCTTTTGGAAAGTATATGATCCATACTGACTCCCATTGATCGAATGAGAACCTTAATGATAAAATCCTAAAAGAGACAGTCTAAAAGAGATCTAAAACTTCGGATTTGTTCTGGATCTTCCAGTATGCATGATGTACATGTATTAGGAATGTCTGAGGGTGATGTGATCATAAATGATTGTATAACCATGACGCTTCCATTCTGAGGGAGTGATGAAACAGGTCTGGATTTTAGTGACTCCTCTCATAGAGAAGTGATCTGATCTTAGTCCAATTGATGGACATTGATCTGAATGTGATTCATATATAATGAGAAGATTAGATTTGTGGTCTAGATTTAATCAAGCATCTATGGGAGGTCTGCAAGATCTGGATTTGAGATTTGATCTCAATATCCAAGTCAATGTACGTGGAACAATACAATCGCCCTGTCCATCTCCAAGTATACGCGGAGAAAGTGCATTATCCTTGGAAGAGTTCATGGATAATTTCATTGTTGATATATTTATCCTAGCATTGAGATATTGATAATTAAATGTGATTTAATTATCATGAATAATATGAATTTGATTCATATTATAAGGAGAGTTGTCTGAGATAACTAAATGTGATTTAATTATCAAAGATGTGAATAATGTGAATGTGATTCATATTATTTGGGCATAAGAGAATAGAGATCCAAGATGATTAAATGTGATTTAATTATCATGGATATGAATAATCTGGATATCACTATCCATATTAATCAGATATATTATAAATGTGATTTATAATATATTAGAGAGAGTATATTGTGATTTATATTTTTTAATTAATTATTGATGTGAATTGGATTCCCATTGGATAATTAATTGAAAATATAATGTACATTTTGTTGTGGGATGTGAATGTGATTCACATTTTCCAATGGCATGATTGCAACATTCACAAGATAATTATGAATTATTTTTGTGAAATAATTTACAACAAATGTTATTGCAAATCTTGGAGATATCATGAGCTAATGAGATCTCACGAGATAATGTGATCTCATGAGATTATGAAAAGATAGACCCATTCTATCTCAAAAGGGTAACCGTCCCCTTTTCTTTTGGGAATGTAGTCAATCTTCTCATTATCTTCAAGACTAGTCAAATGATTTAAATTTAAATTTAACTATATTGATTTATCAATATAAATTAATTTAATTTAATCAATTGTTGTTGTGTTTTTACAACAACATCATGGCCATTGAAAGAAATACAAATCAATCTCCACCACTGATTTTGTGTTGTCCATGGATTGAGATCTATGGATCCCAAAACCCTAATAAGAAGAGGAACCCCTTGCTCTTTGAGTTACATGATTACAACATCAAAATCATATGCTCTCCCCCCTTCTTTCTCTACACGCCAAGTCTCTCTCCTTCTCTCCCATTGTGGTCGTCCACCATGGAGCCATAGAGAGAGTCGTCATCACCGCAGCATCATCGTTATGCTGCCAGAGTATTCGCTCGTGGATCTCTGTCTCCTTTGGTGCGCCTCGCTTGTGAAGAAGATGTCAAATCTTGTGGGATGAGATCATAAGATTCATCTCTTGGATCATCAACATGGATTGCGAGAAGCACACGTCTCATCAATGCGCTCGCAAGCGTCTCCACCATTGGGTCGGACTTGAGACAGGAGGTCTCTTCGCTTAAAGACTTGATAGCAACCACTCTTTAAGAGGTAACCTTAATACTATTTTGGTTTAGATGAAACGATCCGAGAAATGTTCTTGGACCATGTGGTTTCATCATATTAAAAATTTTTAAATTATGTTGCATCGAGCAACTAGTGCGACTAGTCGCTCCCGATCGCATACGATACGATCCTCACACTTCCGTAATGCACTTAAGGATCTCCCCATATCCTTCATACTCCACCCTAGATAGCCCATTGTTCATCCTCATATGAATTCCAAAAGATTCGTTGGTGTTTTGTTTGATTATTAACCCTTGCAGGAAATCCAATTGTTCATTGATCGGAATTCCGTAGTGAACTTCGATCTTGGGATTATCCTTTGATGAGCATTAACTAAATAGAGGATCCAAATTTGCTCAAGGCTTTGTACCTTCACCAACCTTTTCACGGGGCTTTTAAGAAGGTTCTCTGACATTTAGGCTGAGCAGGAGAGCATAGAGCTATCAGATCAATTGATTTTGGGCGTGATCTGATGGACAGGAGCACACTACGTAGCCACCCGAACCCCCACTTCAGACTAGAGCTTCGGGGTGCACTAGCCTGTTACAAAACCTCAAGAAGGTGACATCTAGACCGAGCCTGAGATTCCAAGCCTAGCCCTGTCATGTGCCCTCTGCACATGCTTGAGGGATTATTACAGGCGCACCCTCTTGATTTTCAGTATTAGTAGATAAGTCCCTATCGTGCAAAATTTATGCACATATCCTAACAGTTTCTAGAAAATATTATTCACTACCAGCAAGTACTCATTTGTGATAAAAAAATAATTATATTTTCTTTCAGTTATATCCATGCATTGTGTTAGCAATATTTTGTGATCTATAAATCTAATTTCAATAAACGTGGTGTCGTTGGAAAGCTCATTTCATCCTCTTTAATCTAATGCATTAAAATCATATAGTTCATCTACATTTCACGTATTTAATTTAAGAGAATCAATTTTGAATATTCAACCATCATATTGAATTTATTTAAGTTATTCTTTGGTTGAATTGATTTTGAAGGACACTGGATTTTCACTAATTCATCTAAATAAAATCACAAGTATTTTAATACTTAATCAGAAGCATGTTTTTGGGTTACGTATCTTTATTTGATCATTGCATGATTGTTTGTAATATTATATAGATGCATTATAAAATGGTTTGATAAATATGCATTTGCCTTTATGTGTATTTGCATTGAGCTTAACCTAGGATCTATAAATCAATTAATTAATTAATCATTAAATCTGATTAAATATTTTTTCGTGTCCCTGTGTTTTATCCTGGACTTCCCAGGTTATAAATTATAAACTGAGTCATCTTCGCGAAGAAATCCGAGTTGGTTATGCTGATTGCGAATTGGCTCGTGCTACAACTAGTGCATGTTATCTTAGCCGATTTGCATACCACCACTTTTTAATTAACTTTGATGTAGATGATTGATGAATCTCGGATTCATCACTCTAAATCTCATTTATTAAGTTCAAATCCCTCAAAATCATCAGCATTTCTTCATTTATTCTACATAATTAGCATTCACACATGTTTTCATAAGAATTGCATTTTATCCCTTATTTTTTGCACAAATAAGAAGCCAAAAATCCAACCAAAATTGACATGTAAATAGCCCAAACTTCCCTCATTTTTAATTAATTCATGCTAACTCCGAATGACCCGAAATCACCTCCACTGTGTACATATCACTAACAAGAATAAATGAAAAATACAAAAAAAATCACTAACCCAAATAAGTGGATCAAAAACCCAAACCCTAGTTTTAGGATTTTTGGACTAAAACCCTCATATCTTCCCCATACAGTGTCTGTTTTGATCCCACTCACTTTTGAACCAATGTACATTCAATTACCTTCTAAATAAGACCAAGTTCAAGTGATTCGGAGCTTATATGTGAAAGTTGGGTTTTGGGCCTCTTTTGTACATTTTGTATTTTAACGGTTTTTGACCTATAATTTTAAGTACATAATTAACCTATTTTAGTTTATTATTTTTCATTTATCTTCTTTGATAAAAGTTTTTTTAAAATGCGTAAAAATCTAAATCCAAACTGAGCTTGAAATCAAAGAAACAAATTGAGTCCAAGTCTTCACTAACTGGTTGTACAAAAATGGTCGGTTTCATGTTTTATTTTATTTCTTATTTTTCTTAATTAATAAAAATATAAAAAAAAATAAAAAAGTTATAAAACCCAAAAATCAAGGTATTCTATGTACATGGGATACCCCAAAAATATCATCTTGTGCAATTGATCGATTTTGATTTTGATGTCTTCATGAAAGTTGTAGATCACATCGAGACCATCAATTTTTGTGAAGAAACGTTTTCGATCCGAGTCTGTTTACTATTTATTTTGTATTTTACAAGACTTTTATTTGTCGATTTTTATGGTACTGACACGTGGCCGCTCCTGGAGCCGCCACGTGTCAGCCATTTTTCGAGTTTTAATTTATTCATTTTTATAAAAAAATTAAAAAAGATGCACGTGTGGGGCACATGCCTACCTCGCACGTGCCACGTACGTGCCTTTCACTCCCTCCGCATCTAACCGCCACGTGGCGCTACAGGGGTCGTCCGATCACGCTCGATCGGACGACACCTGTGCGTCTTCTTCATCAACTCCTCCTTCCCCAAATTAGCCGATGTCGCCTCCCCCGATTTCGCCGTCGCCCTTCAATTTTGGCCATCACCGATCTTCACGAATCTCGCATACGCCATCAACTTCATTCGATCGTCCCAAATCTCTGCCACCTCTTCAATCAAAGATATGATCTCGTCGAATTGTTCGATCCTTATCGAATCCCCCATCGACGACCCTTTCCATCTCCGGCTTCTCCCCAACCCTATTTAAGAATCTCTGCCGCCTCCTTCGAACCCATCCGTCGATAGCCCAGGCGAAGCCCGGTGGTGACAGCTCAGAGCTTCACCATCAACGAGATCCAAGGTGCCATCGCCGCCTTGCCACAGAGTTGCTCCTAGCATACTGCCCCTGCTCCACCTTGGCGTCGAGCCTCCGACGACCCCCTCCGACCTTCATCTTCGACTACCAACGCAAGCAGCTTTGCCGTCCACGGTCATCTTCTCCGCCATAGCCTGGAGCATCGACTACTATAATAACCTTCATCATCTTCAGCTTCGACACCGCCAATGATCCCTTCATCTCTGACATTAATCGACTTTGCTCCCACGACGCATCTCGCCCATCGCCGGTCACCACACCTCCGCAACATCACCGCCGACTGCAGTTTGCTTCGCTAGAAAGTCGAGCCACTCCGCTCCACCGTCCCCTTGGCCGTGTGTCGGCCAGAGGATGGTAAACTCCTCTACGATGATCGGGCCCCCTCTACCTTGGATGGGCTGCCTCCACCTCCCAACCGCCAGCTCCGGGTCAAGCCCGAGACCCCCGCCACGTGCCGCGCACGTGGGGGGTGCGGGGACGTTAGCTTACATCATCCTCCAGGGGTCACGTGCGATGCACGTAACCTACTGGGAACATTGCACCGATGCCCCTGCCGCTCCTCCTATTTGCGCTCCAGTCCACTGATAAGGCTGAAAATCGGTTTCGCGACTTTTTTTAGAGGAAACATGGTCGATGTAGAAAAAGCCGCGAAACAAGAACGATCTCAACTATATCAAACAAATTCGGTTTTCCTTCGGAAAAACCTACACTAAATTTTTAACCAGGCAAGTGTTCGTGGGTCGAACTCAAGGAGGCAGAATAGAATCCTTTGATTTTTTCGGTTTTATCTTTGTAATTTTATTTTTTTATCTCTTCTTCAAGTCAAGAACCCTTTTTATTGATTTTTTTATTTTTTATTTGATTTTATTCTTTTCCAATTTTTATTTAATTTTCAAAAAGGGATATTTTTCAAAAATATTTATTTATTATATAATAGGTGAATATTAGATAGATGGCAAAATATAGTAGGGTGAACGTGGGTCGAGCAGCGAGCTCGAACAACACAAGAAACCAAAACAAAATGAGGCGATTTTCGACAAAATCAAAACACTACGAAATCACGCTGAAAACTTTCGAAAACTTTATACTAGATAGATGGGGTAGTTGCGTAACTACCCTAAAAAAATCGTCAAGAAAGAAGGTCAAACGAGGTCAAAACAACACCTACAGCCCAGGGGCATAAGCGTAAAAAAAACTAATTAAAATTGCTTGCAAAGAGGTCCTTCAGGGACTGTTTTGTAAGAAAAATAATAAAGGTATTACATTTAGGTCCCTGGGAGGGACCTAAATGTAATTTCTGGGAACCGGGGGGGCGGAGATCAAATCCTGAAAGCTTCCTGGGTGTATGATGCAAAATTTCCACCGTTTCACTTCGGACGGATGCGATTAGAAGTTCCTGCGCCGATCTGACGTATGCGAATCTGACACGTGTCGCGAATCTGCACACCGTATGTTCTTGAGGTTGTTCGAGTTCTAGTGAACGGGGCATTCTTCTCTGCTTTTTCCTGGATGCACGGCGCGATCTGGGCGCTCCGACGGGGCCAGATGGGTGGCTCCTCCACCCCTCGAGCTCGCTCGCGGTAGGTGGTGGTTGACGATGAATCGAGTCGACGACGGATGTTCTAGGAAGATCACGGTCTCGTTTACCTGGAGGTTGTTTCAGTTCTGGCGACCTTCCTTGGAGGTGGACTCTGATGAAGATGGAAAGCTTCCAGATCCGGGAAAGGGCTCCCAATTGAAGATGGACCTGCAGATGAATGATATTCGTGCTCGATTCACGAGGAATCAGCCTATAGTTGATAGAATGCAAGATCACAAAGTGATGAAAATTTAGGTTTCCATATTTATTAGGAACTGCGTGAATATGGCAATGAAATGGATCGCGAATTGAGATGGATTCGAACCGATTAAGAAAGAGGATTTATGAAGGGCATCTAACCTAGATGATTAAGCGATCTAAATCAGGGATTAACGTCGCTAATCGACGTATGCAAATCGAGAAAGAAAATTGAGAACTGAGTGAATAAGGTCTGGGGAGTCAAGGTGTAGTACCTGGACAGATGTGCTCGATGGTCGACCTTTGGCCGGAGCTAGACGCGCGCGGGGCGGCGATGCAAGGCGGCGGACCTCCTTGGAACCTCCTCCGATGTCTCCTCCTCCTCGCAGGCACCTTCAAGCGGAGCCGTCACCTCCAGAGCGAGCGGCACGAGGCTATGAAGATTTGGGAGTCGGGCAACTGGAGCTGGAGCTTAGGTTGTTGGAGAGTTCCTTTTGCGATGGAGGAGGTTTAGGGGTATTTATATGTGGGATTTCGTGAGCTCCAAGTCTAGATCAATGGCTGGCGTTGAAGAGGGTAGTTAGGAGAAGTAGAGCTGCTAATTGAACTGAATTATTCGTATTCGATTCGGATTCGTTCGATAAAAATTCGAAAAAAAGTCGATTCAAAATCAAATGAACTGAATTTGAATATAACTTGTGGATTCGATCCCCAAATGAATCGAATCTGAATTCACTTGGATTCATTCGATAACAATTCGATTCAATTCAATATATACACATATATGATATAGTATGAAGCATTACATATATGATGCAACCTGAGGAACCCTACAAATATCTACTAATTTGTTTCTGTCACTTATTTGTGTCTATAATTTTTTCCATGGGTAAAAAGAGATTAGAAGGATATTTTTCCATGAGTAAAAGGTCCATTAATAAGGGCCTTGTCGTAAATTTTCCATGAGTAAAAGGAAATTAATTTCCCTATTCCCCGTGTGTGAAATCGAAGCCCTAACCCTCACCCCTCCCCAACCCACGCCTCATCCCCCCTCGCCGTCCTCCCCTCCCCACTGCAGGTCTGCAGCCGCGCCTCATCGCCTCCCCAACGCAGCTCATCGCCTCACCGCCCTCCCCTCCCCAATGCAGCTCACCGGCCCTCCACCGCGCGCCTCCACCACGCGCCTCATCGCCTCGCCGCCCTCCCTTCCCCAACGCAGCCGCGCCTCATCGCCTCTCTAACGAAGCCGCACATCATCGTCTCACCGTGGGCCTCCACTACGTGCCTCGCTGTCCTCTTCCCACCCATTCCCATCTACCCCCTAGCCTGCAATGACCTCCTGTGCAATCGCCTATCCCAAACCTCCTGTGCGGCTGTGCCTCTAGACGTCCCCCCTCTAACTTAGCACGTCACCAAACCCTCCTGTGCCGCCGCCTCTCGCCAAACTTCATGTGATATGCATTGTTTTTGTTTTTTTTGATATTACCTAGCCAAACCTCCTGTGGATTGCTTTGTCTATACAATTTGTTTGAAAGTAATGAGACTTAGTTATCCTTTTATGGTCTTGATGGAATTTAGTGGTTCTTTTATTTCTTAGATATCACAGAGATAGGTCACATTGAGAGGGAAGATATGGAGGATTTTTCAGAGAAACGTGAAACACAATCTTGAGGTTATTATTTTAGACAGGTATATCTATTAATCTATATCCTTTATTTTGAGATTGGTATTGAATTTAAAATATAGTTTTGAGTATGTGTTTCCATTTTATTTTTAGAAGTCTAATTCCAGCATTCCATCTTCTCAAGATAGTGTAGGGTTATTGAGCATGACGATGATATTAATAAAAAAATAGAAGAAGAGTATGAAAGAATAGAAAAATTGAGTCCTGAAATAACTAATAAGATTGTCAGAAAGAAAAGATCAATGGTTTATCAGTCATTTACCGAAGAGAATGAGAAAATTAGTAGAGTATCAGTTGAAAGGTGGAAATGCATTGATTGCAAGAAAACTTTCAAGGTTATGCAAAGTGGAACCACTTCTCATTTAAAAAATCATAGAGAACGATTTGTATCATGTGAGATTCAGGAGATAAGAAACAAAGAACATCATCTTTTGGCCCTTCGTCGTCTGACTCCGAGCACTTGAATGAAATGGCATTATCATCTTTGAAATTTGATCAAATGAGAGGAAGAGAACTAACTGCTAAATGGATCATCGTCCATGAGCATGCTTTCCTATTATGGAAGAGTTTTGGTTTAATGCGATCCTAAAATATTTCAATTTCAATTTTAGACAAGTTTCCAAAGCTACAATAACAAATGATTGCATGAAGCTTTTCTTTGTAGAAAAGGAAAAACTTAAAAAGAGTTTTCTACATGTGGACATGATCGGTCTCACAACTGACACTTGGACATCAAATCAAACAATAGGGTACATGTGTTTGACTGCCCATTATGTAGATGCCAAGTGGAAGTTGCAAAAACGTGTTCTAAATTTTTGTGAGTTGGAACCACCACATAATGGTATTGTTATTGCTGATGCTATTCTAAATTGCTTAGTTGAATGGGGGATTGACAATAAGATTTCCAGTATTACGCTAGATAATGCTAGTACTAATGATGTCGTGGTAAGGACATTGAAGGACACATTTGCTGGAAGGGGTTGTTTGTTATTTAAGGGAAAACTCTTTCACGCGAGATGTTGTGCACACATACTTAATCTTATGGTTCAAGACGGCCTTCGTGCATTAGAGAATACTATCTCTAATATAAGAGAAAGTGTGAAGTATATCAAAAAAAGTAGTTCACGTTTAAAGAAATTTGGTAAAATTGCAAAGCAATTGCATCTTTCTACTTCAAGAGGGCTTTCTATGGATGTGCCTACTCGTTGGAACTCCACTTTTTCCATGCTTGATTCTACACTTTGTTATAAAATTGTATTTTAAAATTATGCTAGAAGAGATGAGAGTTACAAATGGCTACCATCAAAAGAAGAATGGGAGAAAACTGAAAAAATCCGCCCTCTTTTAAAGCAAGTTTTTGAAGCTACACAAGTTTTTTCTGCTACTAAGTTTCCAACGACAAATTTGTTCCTTCCAAAAATTTGGAAAATAGCTGAAATTTTGAAAGACAATACACTTTTGAGTGATGAGTTCATTAAAGAAATGGCCATTGTAATGAAATTGAAGTTTGATAAATATTGGAAGGATTGCATCCTCTTGATGTCTATAGCCTGCCTCCTTGATCCGAGATATAAATTGAAGTCTATAGAATTTATTTTTGATAAGGTTTACACTTATATTGAATCCCAATAACAATTGATAAAATTGAAGAAAGAACTGTCAGGAATATATTCTTTTTACTCACAAAGAATGAGCAAGCAGAATGATGCAAGCACAAACTTTAGTGGAAATAACGGATCTTTGAATGAATTTCCTCTAGAATTGGCATGTGAAGCTAAATTGGATGATTATTTGGATAATGTTGAAAATGAAACTCCTGAGAAATCTGACATGGAGAGATACTTGGAAGAGCCAACCCTGAGATCTAGAAAAGGAGATCCTTCTTTTGATGTCTTAGATTGGTGGAGAACCAATGCTTTGACATTTCCCGTGCTATCTATTATGGCTCGTGATATATTATCAATCCCCGTTAGTTCTGTTGCCTCAGAGTCAGCTTTTAGCACTTGAGGGAGAGTCCTCACAGATTATAGAAGTTCATTATCCCTTAAAACAATTGAGGCCCTTGTATGTACCTCTGATTGGATTCGAGCGACTCAAGACATTAATCTTTCTTCGAACGTGAGAACACCTTACTTGAATTCATTTCAAGAATATCATAGTTATGATGAATGCTAATTTTGAATAAAATGCAGTCTTTTGTTTGCCAAGATGAGAGCTTGAGGGTGGTGATTTCAGAATAGATACGATCTTCTCATGGGAAATGTTAGTTATTAGCTCAAATGTACATGTAAATCCAATTCTACTAATGTAGTTTTGATTCTAATAATTTTTATTTATGTGAAGCATGTGGAAGTGTAGATGTACTATTTATGGACGCGAACAACATCACAGGCATGCATCAAGAAATCTAAAAGTCCACATTTGTTCAACATTGTTTTTTGAAGAAAATTCTCTTGCATTTATTTTAAGTGCAATGCATTTATTTCTTGTTTGTTCAACAACTATAGTTTCATGTTTGTAACCTCATATTTTGTGTACCCTGGAATATTTTCAAGTGAGGTGTAGAAATTTTAACCCTTTCTCATCAACTTATTTTATTTTTTCCTTCTATAGTATGGATAAAGGAATTTTATTATGTAAACTATTTGTAGGTTGCATTTTTACTTCAAATATCGTGCTTAATTTGTAGGATTTTCTATACGAGCTTGGTTTCGTCGTTCATCATCATGCAAAGGTAGTCATAATGCGTTCAATAATTCATCAATAATGTATATCGTATTAAATAAGTCTAATCTAATTATTTTTTCCTTTATATTCTATTCATTATAGGTACAAAAAGGGAAAACGAGATTGCAAGAGACATGCACGAAGGACAAAAGTTAGGTATTTTTATGCAATTTATATTATCTATTGAATTTTATCATTTATGTTAATTTTTTCTTATCTCAGTAATTTTCACAAATTAGTATCACAAATTCTATTCAATTCTTTAAACTTAGAGTTTTATTTATATAATTTTTTTCTTATTAGTAAAATGATAATAAAAATAATGATTCGATATAAAATGAATCGAATTTGAATATTCAAAACTCCAAACGAATTGAATTTGAATTTAGATTAGAATCGAATTCGGATTCGAAAATTTAATAATGAATTGAATCTGAATCTAGGTGGATTCGAATGTGTTCGATTCGATTAGCACCTCTAAGGAGAAGGGGATCGAAGGTTTAGATTGGCTGGAGAGGTTAGGAGGTAATCGGAATAAATGGAGGAAGTCGGCTAGTCAGTGCAGGCTTGGCGCAACTGCTTCTTGGAGAAGATGAGCCTAGGTGCTGACAAGTGTCAGCACCTGGTTGGTCCAGAAGCTGAAATTCAATGTAAATACAATATTAAATAGTAAATAACTTTATTTTAAATAGTTATAAATACAAGAAATGTAAATAAATTAATTTTCTAGTTTATGGAATAAATACTTTTTATAAATAATAAATATTATTCAAGATATAAATATTATATTAATAAATATGTATTTATAAATAGGTATTAGATTTTTAATTTAGTAAATAAATAAATAAAAATTAATTTCATATATTATTAATTATTAGAATATTAAATAAGGTTTATGTGAATTTTCATAGATTTTAATAAGTTAATTTGCATATTTTAATAAATAGAGGTATAAGTTCTTTAGTTCTTTTGTACCTATATTTTAAGGTTTTTGATTTTATTAAAATAATAAATAAGGTTCAAAAATTATGAAATAATTTAGGGTGAAACTACAAGATCATGAAATAATTTAAAAATTATAAAATTTAGAGAACTATAAATAATGTGTGTTACATAAAATAAATAGCCCCCCGTTGTCTTTTGGTCCCAAAACCGACTTTTTGCAAACGGACTCCGAATTCGATGAAACCACTTTTATAAGAGAATATTTTTTTTATGAACTTTAAAGGTGAGTAGAGTGAAATTGGAGTTCGTATGAAGAAGTTATGATGTTCGGAAGTGGAGATTTTGATAATTTATAGGTTGGGTTTCTTGGCGTATATACAGGGTAATATTTTTAACTTATTTTTATATTTTTATATACATTTTTAGAAATAATTAGGAAAAGGATTTGGTGAAAAATATGTTCATATGGATTAATTAAAAATCTTTGAAGTTTTGTATTTATTGTATAAATAGTAGAATGTGTATGTGTGTGTGTTAATTTATTTTTTTAGGTTTTCTTTCCTTATCTCCCCCTACTTTTCGGTTTGTTGACCAATCCATGCTGACTTGGTCTCGGGGGTTGGGTTATAAATATATCTTATAGCTATATTTATATTTTAAGTCATATTGTATATATATACATATATTCAATCTACCTTTTCTTTCTTTTCTTGTTCTTTATTTATTTACATGATTTTGATGGTTAAAAATGAATATTTATACATGAATGATGATTTGTTAAAAGATGAGAATTAATGGATATTTACACGTATTTGTTAAGGGTTTTAAGACAAAATGCGACAGAAAAGTTAATGAATCATGGATTCATCAACCCCCTATACTTAAACTTTGCTAGTCCCTTAGCAAACACTTATTTTGAAAAAGTAAGTGAAAAAGAAAGAAAGTTAGAATGAATTTGTTTTCCTAAACCAATTCATGAGAACAGACAAAGGACAAAGCTCGATCGGGCCTGAAACAAGCATTTTGTCGGAACCTTAACTAGGATTAGGATTTTATCCTCAACAATCCTCAAGTTCCATAAATCCTTACTCAAGATCACTTCATCGGCTAGTTCAGACTCACTTATTCATATCGCAAATTCTATCATCCTTGAAGTCAACTTGTACAGTGTGTGAATTGATTTAGCTCTTCCTGCTTAGAGAACCGAAGACACCATCCATCCCGGCTATACACTTCTATGGCTTCCTCATCTCGCTACTCTTTCCTCGGGGAGGGAGGTATTCCCTTCTGAGTTCAGTTTTGCTATGTCCACAATTGAATATAGGGAGAAGTTAGAAGAATGAGAAAAGAAGTGGAGTGCGACCAGTGTAGACGCATCTCCTTGTGAAGCCCAACCGGTGTAGCTGAGTCTCCACTAAGATGTGCATGCATTTTTGGTGGAAGCTTGGACCATTGTGGTCTTATTTGGTGGCTTCTGCATTGCTTTGACTTTGTAATTTGCTTGCACTGCATTCATCTTTTGTGCCTCGACGGATATAGCATCTTTTAAGTCTGTCCCTTTTTTGAGGTCTTAGAAAAATTGTGTCAGCAGATCCTTCCCTCATTTGAAGCAATTATCGCAACCCCAATCTCTCCCGTCTTTAGACGTCAATTGCCGCAAGGATAGAAACACACTACCAAGGTGTACTGCCCTTCGGAACTCCATGCGAGTTGAGCTAAGTGCAGAGTGCATGTGTTCAAGATTGGTTCACTGGTGTAGAGTTGTACGGATGACTCCAAATGGTCTACTTAAGCACAGATGACTTGATTTTCCGAATATGGTCTTTCGGAACCCAAAGATTTTAAGTCACAAGACCTAAAGAGTATAAATTCCAGATCCTAATCAGGCTCCTTACAACGAGAGTTAAAGGCCGTAATCAAGCTCCATCCTTTAGACTAGACTCAGTCCTTAGTTCTAGAAATCAAACTTATTCTAAAAAATACGAATGCAAATTCAACCATGTTTTTGGTGAAGTATATTTTCTGAATTTTACTCATTTTTAAAAATTTTAAGGTTTTTGTAATTTTTATGAATTTTAGGACTTTGTATTTTTTATGGATTTTATGATTTTTATAAACAAGATTTTATTCATAAATTTTACAAGAAATATTTTATTCGAGTTAAGTGTCTAATGTATTTTACAAGTTTTATCTACAATGTATTTTACAAGGATTGAATTGTTTTTACACATGTTTTAATAAATAGGACTTTAATTAAGTATTATACACATTTTAAGTAAAAATTTTAAATATAAATTTTAATTACAAGTTTTGATACAAGTTTTAAACATATTTTACTTATTTACAAGGATTTTATAAATAATATATAAATATAAGTGGATTTTAAATTAACCCTTACCCATTTTTTATGGATTTTATAGATATAGAAAATACATAAAAGTTCGAGTTATGGACGAAAGTATATATACAATATATACACACCCCCCTATACTTAGCTTGTGCTATGTACTCATAGCGTCAAAAGAGAAAAAGGAGGACATAACTCGTGCTAAGTAAAAGTGGGTGAAAAAGGATATCGAGTACAAGTCAGTCAATCCCCCCTATACTTACGATCAGGTCATCGTAAGTATCACAGGAGAGCAAAAACGGGATGACTGAATGAAAAAAATAAATAACGAAAGTTCAAAAGGAAAAGAATACGAAATCATCGAAATCACTCGGTCCCCCCTATACTTAGGATAAGGCATCCTAAGTATAGAAAAGAGTGTAGCCAAAAAATTGGAGACCAGTGATTTGTGAAAAAGAAAGGCTATACAAAAGAATCAGTACAAAAATTAAAATGTAAATCAGCGAACAATCGGTCCCCCCTATACTAAGGATCTGGTATCCTAAGCATAGAAGACGAGCAAAAATGGGGACGATTGTGGTCTACGAAGAATATACAAGTATTGTAGATCTCCAGAAACGAATGGCTCAAAAGAATTTGTACAAGAAGAAGTGAAAGAATGATCATGATTCTTGTACAAAATAGATCACTTCGGCCAGGATCATATTGAATTTTCTGCTTTTTCTGTGCGTACTGCTCCTTGGCTGAAAAAGTAGAGCTTTCTCTGTAAGTGGACTCTGTACATGGCATGGCTCTCTTTTCTGAAATATGCGTCTCTGGAGTCGGACTACAGAAGGTGTGTATATGTGTAGGCATTACACCATCCGACTCTCTATGCTGAATAGACTGTATGATCTTTGCAATGTATTTGGTTGACTCTTGTGCTGTAATATGTGTACTTTCAATCTGCGGCACAGAGATATCTACTGCAGGTGATTGCTCATCTGAGTCTGATATGAACTTTGTTTCTGTATGTGAACAATCATCTGAAGAACTAGGTACCAAGTGATCTACCCTATCCTCGTGTAGGATATCTTGGGTATCAAAATAAACGCTCTCAAGATCAGGAAATTGTGTCTCATCTATGTTCAGACAATCTTCTGCAAGACTTGTGTCCTCTGAAGTGAATGACAATACTGATCTAGGACTGCTACATTCTCTCTCCATCTCAATGTGTATCTCTCCGTTGTCTGTGCGGAATGATACTCTCTCATCATCATAGTCAAAGAGTGCTCTTGCTGTCTGCAAAAAGGGCCTCCCGATAATGATTGGAGCAAGGTGTAACTGCGTAGGGCATGTCATGTCTAGGACCGTAAAGTCCACGTGAAACTGCAAGCCCTGAACGATCACGATAATGTTCCTCAGTACACCTCTAGGTCTCTTTATAGATCGATCTGCAAATTGGAGTATCGCTCGTGATTTGTAAAGAGGACCTAGCTCGAGCTTATCGAGTAAGGAAGCATGTATAAGATTGATCGAGGAACCGTTATCTAAGAGAGTACGATTGAATGTAATGTCTTCAATCTGATAGTTGACATAGTGAGCTCCCAAATCTTTCTTATGCTTGGGTACCTTGTTCCGAATCGCACATGAAGTTGCCTTGGTCAATATATGTTTCTCGACTCGTGATCTCTTTTTCCTACGTTTAGTACATCGGTTCCTCAACTGATTCTGGAGCGTAGGAAAATGATCCAAGGCATCGTGGAGCGGGATTTTCAGAAAAATGTGATCTTTCAATAGTTGTTCGGTTTCAGGAGTGACAACATTGTTTTTGGTATTTTTCTTTCCTTTTCCAAACAAAGCATCGGGAAAAGAAACGATCTCAGAAGTTAGAAAATCAGAATTTTATTCATCTGAGAATTAGCTTGTACATCGAGAGTCTCAGAATTATTTACAAAACTCTCTAAAACAGGGGAAGAAAGATTTTTGTCGGGGCTCTCTGCCTGATCTGGCGTGATGTCATCATCTGAGTCGCCAGTGTCCATATCTGATGTGTTGGCATTGCTCCCGTCTCTTGATTCTGCATAATGGTACTCATCATCTTGCGGTTTCTCCTCCTCGGCTTCAGGATCATGGCTCTGCTCATGCTCCTCTAGTGCCCTCTCCTCTTCTCCAGTAGGTGCTTGTGGTGATCTACCGCTCCTGAGACGAATGAAGTTAGATAAAAATTCAGGAAACAAGATCTTACATGTAGTATATACTTGCTCTGGATGCCTCCTCTTGTTGTTCGGGTTCATCTAAGGCTAGGCTGGGAGAGTGGTCTTCGGCACGGTTAACTCGTCCAGACGACGGTTAACATGATCCATCTCATTCTTCTGTGCGATCTGGAGCGTACTCAGCATGTCCATGATTTGGTTGAGCGCCTGGGCCTGTGAAGACATCTCTGGTTCAATGTGGTGGCCCTGGCTTGCTCCTTTCTCCTGCCTTGGCGTGTACTGCTGAGAGGTGGAAGGCTGGGAGTATCGCTGAGGTGTGGAGGAAGACTGCTGCAGCTGCTGATAAGGATAACTCAGTGAGTAGTGAGCAGGGTGCTGATATGAATGCTGCGGTCTCTAATGGTAGACATTCGGATGAGAATGTTGCGGCGTGAAGCTCTGACGGTGCTGGAAGTTCGGACGTCCATGCTGTGGATGACCGTACGGCTACTGCGGCTGCTGATTCGGTATACTCGGCTGCTGCATCGGAGTATACCAAATCCCATTGATCTCGAGAGTGGATTGTGGCTCCACCTCCATCTCGGCGGTGCTGGTGATCTGGCCGGGATTGGCATGAGACTGATCCTCATGCCAATCGATTTGCGGAATCTCGGACTCGCTCTGAACATGAGACTGATCCTCATGCCAATCCTCCGTGCTGGTTGTGCATTCGAAGAAGTATGGCTCTGCTGGTACTGGATCTGAAGATCAGCGACCTTCTTCGAGTGATCACTCAGCTGCTGAGGTAGAGATGAGAGTTTCTCTAACTCTCGCAACGGCTGTAGGTCTTGGACCTGCTTGTGAATCACGTCCACCAACGTCAATTTCTCGTTAATAAAGCCCATGCTGGTGTTGGATTCAGAGTCTGAGATATTCGCTACCTTGTGATGTTCTCGTTGATGTGGTGGTTGTGGGGCTTTCTGAAATGCCCGAGTAGAGTCTACGACTCTCGAGTTCTCGGCCATCCCTTTGAAGATGGCCCAAACTAACTCGACGTCCTTGTTCAAGTAACTGCCGCCACATGCGGCACTAACTAGCCCCTGAATTTCTAGATGGAGTCCTCCGAAGTAGTTTTGCACGAGCACCTACATCGAGATCTCATGATGCGGGCATCTCTCCGTTAGGTCCTTGAATCGATCCCATGCCTCATGGAATGATTCGTGCGGCAGTTGCGTAAAGTTGGAGATCTGACTCCTCATCATGTTCGTCCTTTCCAGAGGAAAATATTTACGCAGGAAGGTGGACTTCAGGTCGTCCCATGTAGAGATTTCTCTCCCCAGATAACTCAGCCAATAAAGGGCCTTATCGGCTAAGGCAAAGGGGAAGGCCTTGAGGCGTACGGCCTCCTGCGTCACTCCTGGATAACAAGTCGTTCCACAAATCATCTCAAACTGCTGTAAAAATGTGAATGGCTCCTCTGTGGCAATCCCATAGTACTTGGAAGCAAAGAGATGAAGGACGGTCTGAGTTCGTATGGCCCTTGATTCGGTGGTAGCCGAATCCAATGGTGAAGCGTTCTTGCGCCCGGTCATACTCGTCCTGTAAAGTCGCGGGAACCGCAGGCAGTAACTGGTTCTCGACCCCTGCTCTCAGCGTGGCTAATTCAGCCTGCAACTCAGTTTGATCTCTAAACTTTTCTTGAATCTGTAAGTTCATCTGCTGAAGTGTATCGAGAATGCCAGTTGTAACATCTGCGTCTGCCCTTCCTTCGTGTTGCTCCTCAGCTGGTGGCCTCTCGTCTGTTGCTGGTCCTTTGCCGCGAGCCATCTGATCGTCTGTGAAATGAAAACTCTCGTAAAAACTCAATGAAAAGTATGCGGGAGATCTAGATGATCTATTGAAGCGAAGGTCTGCCTCAATAGTCTGGCCAGGAGGCAAGGGAGTCTGGGTCTGACTCGCCTCGAGATCTGATGGGACCAGCTCAGGAAGAGGGTCATCCCGAGCCTGTGAAGATATATGCTTGACGGTGGACGGTCGAAAGCTCACAGAGTCTGAGCCGAAAAGCCATTGAGACGTCATCTTCGATGTCAAGAGGAATAGTCGGGAGAGTACGTTTACGATTCAAGTGAGAGAAATGCGAAAGCCGCGGAAACTCACGCCCCGCAAGAAAACACAAAGCAAACCCCGTGTTCACCAACTCAACCCGATGAAGACCGTAAGAGTTCAGTCTTTTTATCTTTTCGATTTTAGGGTTGTGCTTAGCAAACAAGTTTTTCGGTTATCGCGGGCTGAGCAAGCCAATAGGTGCCCGATGGTTTCTCCAAAATACTGGCCCAAGTCCTTACAATAGACCTCTCGCACTCAGCCAATATGGGAGTAAGTACGGACCGTTTCCGGCTACCCGTGCTACTTGAGGACGGAGCCTTGCGCAGTGTCCTCTAAACCTCCCACTCTGCTAAGTAAACCCGGACAGTTTCCGGCTACCCGAGCTTACCCACTGAGGAACAGTGATCAGGTGTATGAACCAGTAGTATCTCACGAGAAATACAGGGTTTGGGCTCTATCCTTATGGGTTGTCTCTCTAGCTCGCGTACTCTGATTAAGAAAGAGGATTTACGAAGGGCGTTTAACCTAGATGATTAAGCTATCTAAATCGGGGATTAACGTCGCTAATCGACGCACGCAAATCGAGAAAGAAAATTAAGAAATGAGTGAATAAGGTCTGGGGAGTCAAGGTGTAGTAGCTGGACAGATGTGCTCGACGGTCGACCTTTGGCCAGAGCTGGACGCGCGTGGGGCGGCGATGCAAGGCGGCGGACCTCCTTGGAACCTCCTCCGATGTCTCCTCCTCCACGCGGGCACCTTCAAGCGGAGCTGTCACCTCCGGAGCGAGCGGCACGAGGCTATGAAGATTGGGGAGTCGGGCAACTGGAGCTAGAGCTTAGGTTGTTGGAGAGTTCCTTTTGCGATGGAGGAGGTTTAGGGGCATTTATAGGTGGGATTTCGTGAGCTCCAAGTCTAGATCAATGGCTGGCGTTGAAGAGGGTAGTTAGGAGAAGGGGATCGAAGGTTTAGATTCGCTGGAGAGGTTAGGAGGTAATCGGAATAAATGGAGGAAGTCGGCTGGTCAGTGCAGGCTTGGCGCAACTGCTTCTTGGAGAAGATGTGCCCAGGTGCTGACATGGAGGAAGTCGGCTGGTCAGTGCAGGCTTGGCGCAACTGCTTCTTGGAGAAGATGTGCCCAGGTGCTGACAAGTGTCAGCACCTGGTTGGTCCAGAAGCTGAAATTCAATGTAAATACAATATTAAATAGTAAATAACTTTATTTTAAATAGTTATAAATACAAGAAATGTAAATAAATTAATTTTCTAGTTTATGGAATAAATACTTTTTATAAATAATAAATATTATTCAAGATATGAATATTATATTAATAAATATGTATTTATAAATAGGTATTAGATTTTTAATTTAATAAATAAATAAATAAATAATAATTTCATATTTTCTTAATTATTAGAGTATTAAATAAGGTTTATGTGAATTTTTATAGATTTTAATAAGTTAATTTGCATATTTTAATAAATAGAGGTATAAGTTCTCTAGTTCATTTATACCTATATTTTAAGGTTTTTGATTTTATTAAAATAATAAATAAGGTCCAAAAATTATGAAATAATTTAGGGTGAAACTACAAGATCATAAAATAATTTAAAAATTATATAATTAAGAAAACTATAAATAATGTGTGTCACATAAAATAAATAGCCCAGAAACCTCGTTGTCTTTTGGTCCCAAAACCGACTTTTTGCAAACGGACTCTGAATTCGATGAAACCACCTTTATTAATTAGATAATATTATTTTATGATTAAAAGAGAGTAGAGTGAAATTGGAGTTGGTATGAAGAAGTTATGATGTTCGGAAGTAGAGATTTTCACAATTTATAGGTTGGGTTTCTTGGCGTATATACAGGGTAATATTTTTAACTTATTTTTATATTTTTATATACATTTTTAGAAATAATTAGGAAAAGGATTTGGTAAAAAATATGTTCATATGGATTAATTAAAAATCTTTGAAGTTTTTTATTTATTGTATAAATAGTAGAATGTGTATGTGTGTGTGTTAATTTATTTTTTTAGATTTTCTTTCCTTATCTCCCCCTACTTTTCGGTTTGTCGACCAATCCATGCTGACTTGGTCTCGGGGATTGGGTTATAAATATATCTTACAGCTATATTTATATTTTAAGTCATATTGTATATATATACAGATATTCAATCTGCCTTTTCTTTCTTTTCTTGTTCTTTATTTATTTACATGATTTTGATGGTTAAAAATGAATAATTATACATGAATGATGATTTGTTAAAAGATGAGAATTAATGGATATTTACATGTATTTGTTAAGGGTTTTAAGACAAAATGCGACAGAAAAGTTAATGAATCATGGATTCATCATCCACCGACCAGAGGGCACGTGCCACTTACGTGCCCCTCTGGCAAAATTTCAGAAAAAACCCCAGCATTCTTGGTAATTACACTTAGGCCCCCACTTTATTTTTTATATTTATTTTATTTATTGTATTGCAGTTATACCCAGTGTTCCCCTGTGTTTTCTGACTCTTCTCTGCATCATTTTATTTATCAAAAATTGGCATTTTGTTCCTCATTTAATTATCTACATTTTGACATATTGTGGATATTTTAGTGATCATTGGTTAATTAATTATTAATTGTTCTGTGGAAAATTATATACTTTCCTCAGTTTGGGCTTTAATGTTCATAATCGATTAACCGTTGCTCTAAAATTTCCCGAAAAATCACATATTGTAGCTTGACATTGTGCCCAAAAAGAATTGCATTTGCATGCATAGTTTGCTCTTTAAAAATCATTTTGCATAATTCAATATTCGATTTTTTATAAGTATTAAATCTCATATTTTTGAGGATTAGGATTTTTCTGAGATCCATTACCTAGTGATAAATCTTGGATAATTATAACCCTTGAAATATGTAGGTTTAATATTTATTATAATTAAATATTGAAAATTTTTTGTTTGTATTAAAAATCCATAAAAATTCATCTTGCATCCAAAATTTCCCAAAAAAATTACAGTGCATTCATTTCATCATAGTTTGCATCGTGGCCATGTTTCATATTTTTCGGACATCGTTTGAGCGTAATTGATATTTTGGCCCCTAAAATAGGCCAAAATTGCATTTTGCATCCTTTATTGCATTAAAAATTACAAAAAAAGACCGCCTCGAAAACCGCGCACGAACTTTGATAGACATAATTCTATGTTGTTCCTTTACCTCTTTGAGTTCGACCTTGGGACTTGCCCAAGTAAAATAAACATAAACCGTATTAATTAAATTTGACAATTACTTTTGTGTGGTTATTTTCTTGACCGATTTCGATTGCTTCCTACAACGAAACGACAAATCATTTCTACGCACGATCAAATACATTTATTTAACAAGCACAATTCCGGACTCATCAGATGGCGCCGTTGTCGGGGAGGCAAACGACTTAATTTTGTGTTTTGAAAATTTTCGTTCGGTTTTCCGCATTCGGGTAGTCTGACCCCCGAATTGTTCATTGCAAATTCCATTTTTTCCTGCATTTATTTTATTTTATTTTCAGCATTTATTTCTCTTATTTTTTTATTTATTTTTGAGTCACTCTCTTATATTTTCTCTCTTATTTTTCTTACGAGGTACCCGACATACGTGGAGCGATTTTTCAGGAACCGACGTACCTTCACCGACTTCGGAAAAAGCTATAATTAATTTAAGATCGAGTCGAGTCGTGAGAGAACGTAGAGTCTAGGATTTTAATTTCAGCAAATTTTTATTTCTGTAATTAATTGCTCATTTATAGCAGTGTCCGTTTTGACTCTCGCATGTGTAAAAAGACCTTGAACTCTTTCTGTGGTGTGTCGTGGCATGTTTCACTCTCCGGTGAGGATGGGGCCTGATGAATCCCGTATTCATCATGCTAAAATTGGTCATTTAGGCTCTACTCCCCAACATTCATATACATTTAATCATTAATAGAGCATTATTAGCATTTATACATGTGTTAATAACATTTGCATTTCATCATGCATAAATTGCATTAAAAATCCCATGTGTAAATTAGCCCAAAAAGCCGCTAACTTCTCACATTTGTAAATAATTCATCCTAACTCCAATTGACCCAAAACTACCTCCATTATATAGATTTTACTAACTTCATTAAATAAAAAATAAAAAAATACTTACCCCAATAAGTGTCAAATAATCCCAATGTCTAAATTCACATCTGACAGACTAAAATGAGCATATCTCCCACATGCAATGTCCGATTTTGGTCTACTCACTTTTAAAGTACTCCATTTTCAAATACCTTCAAATCAAGACTATTTCATAAAATTCGGAGCTCATATGTAAAAGTTGGGGTTTGGACCTCTTTTGCGTATTTTGACTTTTTGCTATTTTTGACCTGAGTTTTTATGTACATAATTATCCCTTTTAATTTTATTTCTTTTTCATTTGTGTTCTTTGATAAGCGGCATAAAAATCCAAATCCAGATTAAAACTGAAATCAAAGAAACTGATCGAGTCTAAGTGTCCGTTGTGAGTCTGTACAAAAGTTTTGTTTCTTACTTCTATTTTATTTTCCTATTTTCGTATTTATTAAAAATCCAAAAAAAAATTAGATTAGTGTGTAATTATTTTTCTTGTATTTTGTCGTAATTTTTTAGATTTTTATCTTCTCTAAAACCACCAAAAAAATTACAAAACCCTCAAAATCCAGTTTTCAATACACATGGAGAACCACCAAAAATACCACTTCACACATGTGACCTTTTTTGCTCATGAGTCCTTCACGAAAGTTGGAGAACTCGTCGAGACGAACAACTTTCGTGAGGAAATTTTTGATCCGAGATATCCTTCTATTTCTTTTCTATTTTTCTTTGTCTTTAATTTTTGAATTTGTTTGGGGGCGCCACGTGGCAGCTCCTGGGCTTGCCACATGGCGCCCCCACTATCTCTCTCCAGCCGCCCCCTGGGTCACGTGCCCGGCACGTGACCCCCACCTTCTTCAATCTTCAGCCGTTACCCAACCCCCCGCCGTTCCTCCTCCTGTAATGCCCATCGCCTGGCATGTCGTTCCTCCTCCCGTAACGCCCTCACACACCACCTCCTATGAAGCCCAGCCCCCGCGCGGCGCTCCGACCATCCACCCTTTTCCAAACTTCCCTTTCCGGCCACGATCCTAGTAGGTGACAGCTGCATAGGACGACCGTGCCAGCGAAGATGAGAAGACAACAGTGAGATCCTCAACCATCTCTTGGCCGAGTAGTTGCTTCATCCGCCCCTCCATCTCCGACCTTGCAAAGGTCGGAGCTCTGCTCCCAGTTCTCCCCTATATACCCCCGACCGTTCCCTTCGATTTTTTTGCTCAGTATTGCTAAACCTACAGGTGTTCTACCAAGGAGCAGCTCCTCTGCCGCACGGCACCTCCGCCTCTGCGCTAAGGCGCTACCCTTTCGCTCGCCGCCGCCTCCCCGCCGTGCGACGCCATCTCATCCTCTGGCTTCCACCGCTCGACCGTGTATCAGCCGAGCTCCTCCGCCCTGTCGGCCGCCCGTACCTCCCAAGCGCTTCGGTCGCCCCGCTCCCACCGTCGCCTTGCCTCTATAGTAACCGTTGGATCTAGGGGCGACTCCCAGATCCAATGGCCTAAAGCTCGCCACACGTGCCTCCCAAGCCTCGGCCCCAGCCGTGAGGCTCGGGGCGCCCGAACCACCATCAGATCACCACGTAGGCTTGGGCTTCGAGCCTGAGCCTCGATGCCCGACCCTCCGCCTCACCGCGGAACCTCCGCTTTGGGACCACCGTACCACAGCTTCGCGCCCGAGCCGCAGCCTCGACACCCGAGCCTCAGGGCGCACGTGCAAGGCACGTGCTCTGGTGGATAAATTGCATCGACACCCGTGGAAGTTTCAAATATTGCAAATATACCACCCACCAGGGGAAAATTACGTCCTGGCCCCTCCGACTTTGTTAAATTACAGATAAGCCCCTCGAGGGACTTCTTTGCAAGAAAGACTTTATTTTATTTACATTTTAGTCCTTGGAAGTTCATTTTAGCATATCTTTTTCATACGAACTCCGTTTTAATCATATAATATGTCATTTTGAAGCTATTTTCATGCTCTACAATTTAGCATAGCTTGAGGAGAGATCCGATGTCGTTTATTGAGAATTATTACTTGAGGATCATCATTGACTTTTGCAGGCTAAATTTGACATACTTATGCTTGAGAAATTAATGATAAATCTTTTGCAGGAGTTCGGTTGAGGATTTCAATTTGATTAACCCCTTGTGATTAATGCTGATTATTCCCAATAATTTAATTTTTACAGGGGTTAAATCGAGGATCAATTTATTTAACTCTCTACTTGTTTGATCGATGATAATTTTGAGGAGCATATTACATGGAATTTTTGATAGGATTATTCATTGATTAAATCTACTTTCCCGTAACTTGGAGTTGGTAAATTTTCTGGGCATTAATATCTTTTGATCTGTGATTATCTCTAGAGAATTAATTACTAAATTTCATTGAGGATTGAATTGTATACTTCACAGATCCTAGGCTTAATCCTCTCTGCTTAATTTCTTTGCATAGCATCTTCATCATTACATTGTATATTTTCTCAACACATCAATTAATCAACATTAATTAATTATTTAATTTGATTTAAGATCACAGAACTAAAAATCATCGTTCCCCGAGTTCGACCTTGGTATACTTGCCAAGTAAAAATATTCCACAACATTCAAAGATTGTGGTGTTTTAATCAGTCGATTTTCGCCTCCTATACTACAATTATCGATTATTAAAGAGGTGAATT
The DNA here is from genome assembly GCA_037367405.1 of Ottelia alismoides. Classification (NCBI taxonomy): domain Eukaryota; kingdom Viridiplantae; phylum Streptophyta; class Magnoliopsida; order Alismatales; family Hydrocharitaceae; genus Ottelia; species Ottelia alismoides. The sequence goes on along the minus strand of JAZKJV010002510.1, from coordinate 225,333 downwards.
TTGCGTTCATCAAATGGTGCCGTTGCCGGGGGACGGTGAATATTTAGGGTTTTAAATCATTTTTATAATTAATTTTTGTGAAGTTAATTTTTGTGTCATTTTTTTCTTTCCTTTTGCATTTTTTATACTAACCGCACTTTCTCTCGTTGCAGAGTACTCGGAGCATATTTTGGATTTAAATCAAGGACCTGCGAAGAAGACTTTTTTATTTTAATTTTGGGAGAGAGAGTTAGTATAGATTTAATTTTCCAGATTATTCTAAGGGTCCTTCTCTTTGACCCTTGTAATAATTAAGACTGAACTTTTCTGTAGTGTGTCAGGTCTATTTCAACCCCTACTGTGTGGTTGGGACCCGGCTTGAGTGGCGTAGGACTTAGGCACATATACGATTATTTCTCTATCATCGATTGTGCTCGTAATTCTTAGGGCACACTTTCACTAATTAAACGCACTGTAGATCGTTCCACATTAGCTAAACATTTAAATCAATTCTTCCCGCTAATAGAACTATCTGTTTAGGACGTTTTTCATCTGTGCATATCATTTAATGTAAATTTTAATTCCTTGTCTTGCATCCCGCATGAAGAACGCGAGGATTCACTGTAAGTCTTTCTCTTAAGCATGCATCATTGATTTACGTTTGCATTGGCTTTTCCGATTCTCCTTTCTCAAGTTTTACAACTTAGGATTTAAAGGAATTGGGACTGCTCGTTAGGCGTGAATTTCTATGCTCACATAAACTATAGTGTTGACCTTAACTTAAAACTAGGACTGCTAATCAAGGTGACTGTAAATAAACTGACCTAAAATTAACTTGTGTTTGGTGGAGAGAAACCCACTCATTGTTTGTAAGGACATGATCGCACACCTTAGGACAGAGCCAAAAACCGAAATACTTCATTCAGACTACTGATTTTAAAAACAATTAGCTACTTTTCAGTGAGGGTCTCAGGTAGCCATTTACGGTCCAACTTCCCTTAGCAGAGTAGGTGGTTTAGAGGACACTGCAGAAGGCTCCGTCCTCAAGTAACACGGGTAGCCGTTTAAATGGTCTGTACTTACACCTATACTGGTTGAAAGTAGGTGCAACTAGTTGTATGAACTCGGGACAGTCTTTGTGAAATATTTCGGCACCTAACAGCTCCGCTTAATTTTCAAGATTGTTTTGTCACTAAATTAAAACTGAAAAGATAAGTGGCCGAACCCTAACGTGCCTTCACCAGCATTGAGTGGGTGAATCTGAAAATTTGACTTGTGTTTGCTTTGTGTATACGTTCTTGTGACGACTATCTCAACTCCTCTTAGTATTAGGGTCATCATCTTTTGCACTCCTGCTCCTTCAGGGTTCAGTCAATCCCAGACTAACCCTTCATTTCACTCCTTCACTAAGGAAACTTTTATCCTTAGCAAATCTTCACTCAATTCTGTCACTTAATTCTAAACTCTTTTCTTTTGAAGGTGAATCACAATGCCTCCAAAGAAGAACCCTGCTGACGATGAGAACGACAATGACCCCATTTGGGCACTCTTAGCTAGGAAAACAGCTACCGAACAAACCAATGAACTACTTAGGACACAATTGGCAATAATGCAATAAGGCGAGTCTGCTATGGAAGACACGTATCTACCAGAAATTAATGAAGACTATAATTGGTTGAGACCAGTACCCCCTGAGGATGCTTTCAAACCAAACTACATTTCCTTGCACTGTTGCCGAAGTTCGGAGGCAATAATCATGAAGTACTGTATGTCTTCCTCTGTGACTTCGAGTTAGTCTGTGCTAATCTCTGCCACCCTAAGGTTAGCCAGGACTACATAAGGTTGAGAGCTGTCCCCTTCGCCTTGACTGATAAGGCGGCTTACTGGCTGAAAAATTTAGGGGAAATAGTCACTACATGGGCCACCTTCAAGACTTTGTTCTTAAATAAATTCTACCCAGTATGTAGAATCAATCAGATGAGGATCAAGCTCACAAGCTTTACCCAACACCTGAGTGAACCATTCCATGAGACGTGGGAAAGATTCACATACTTAATCCAGAAATGCCCTGGGCACGGGATAAGTAAAATGATGCTGGTCCAAAGTCTTGTCAATGGGCTGAACCCTGAGACTCAAGGGTTGGTAAGTGCATCTTGCGGAGGAAGGTACATGGGATGCCACGAGGACACCGTCTACAAGATGTTCGAGAGATTGGATGAATCCAACCGCGTACAAACCACCAGCCGGGCTTACAAAGCCGGCTCCAAAAAGATGGTAAATAATCTGATGACCGATCAAAGTGCTGATATGGGAATAATAGTTGATAAGCTGACTATGGTCGAGCAGATTTATAAGAAGGTGGACGAACTCCATAAGTCATCTGATATGGAGAAATTGGCTAAATTGCCTAAGCAAATGGAGGAATTGGCTGACAGGGTATCTAAGATACTAGCCCTAACTTCACCCCCCGCACCCATACACCAAATTCACTACATTCAAGGTCAAGGGGTAGGGCAACGGAGCCACTGGGGTGGAGACCAAGTCTTGTCCCATCAAACTGAAGAAACCTCTACACAAACTGTTTACGAGGAACCTCCACAAGTCATGGAGATAAACGGAGTTTGGTATAACATGGAACCAGTCAACGCTCAGACCAAAACTCTACTCTAAACCCTTGTCCATCGCAAACCAGGCCCACTTACCAGCCTCAACCGCAGCAGCGACAACAGTATTGCACGGGATATCAGAACCCGCAACCTCAGCCACAACAGAACCAACGCCAAGGCCAACATGGCCAATATCAGCGACCTCAGGCCAAGCAGGGCCAAGGGTCATCCTCTTCTTCTATATCTCCGGAACTCCAGCGAGTGCTGGATGAGCTTCATGACATGAGAGTCGACATAAATCGACTTTCTCGTTGGAGAGATGAGGTGACTGCACCCCAGACCATGATTCAAGCCCAAGTCCAGGCTAACCCAAATTGCCTTGGACACAATCAGGTATTAATCTCTGACTATTCCGTACCTGAACTTGAGCCCTCATCAAATAATAACGCTTATCATATCTCTCTTAGGAACGGAAGGATCGTAATCTTGCCTGATCGAGCGCTGGAACCCGGTGACATAGCCCCAGTGTCCATCAATTCATACAACCCTAGGGAAATTGACAAAGGAAGACAGGAGGAGGATGAGGAAGTCCCACCCACACCACCCGGAGAAAATGAAGCGTCAAAGTCTGAGTCTGACGAGGACACACCACAAAGTCATCGCATCACCTTGCCACCAATTTCCCTACTTTTAGTCAAAGTCCTGTAAATAATTTCTCATTCAATAAAAGTGTTGTTTTTTATCACAACAAGTACATCCCTTCCCCCCGTGCTCTTACGGCAGGAAAGAAGAAAAACATAAAAAACCAAAAAATTGATGAAGAGATGGTCCGCATCTGTAAGGAAAATATTAAGGTCACTCTATCCCTAGACGAGATCATAGAAAGAGACTCGGCTTTTCGAAAATACCTTAAGGTGAGATGCACACCAACAAGGGCCAGCAAACAGACTCATAGCCGAACACAGAAACACATACTCTCAGTTGCCACATCTCGTCTTATAAAAAATGAGCTGCCAAGGAAGAAAAGAGACATGGGTGCTCACTTTGTTATTGGCCACATTAAAGACATCAAGCTTGCAAGAACATTATTAGACAATGGTTCATCAATTAATCTCATGCACGCAACTCTATTTGAGCATCTACACCTAGGCCCTCTTAAGCAATCTGCAGCTGTACTTCAATTCGCAGACACATCAACTAAGCGACCTAGGGGCGAGATTCGAAACGTTGTCATCAACATAGAGGGATAAAACTACCTAGTAGATTTCACAATACTTGACATGGATGTCTCTAGAAATTGGAAAGATTCCCAGATGATACTAGGGCGGCCCTTCATTAGGATCGCAGGAGTTATATTTGATTACACATCCGGGAGAATCCAGTTTGGAAAAGTTGAACTTAAAAAGCAACAAACTAGGTTCCAAAGACCTGACACTGAGTCGAGCACCGAGTCTGAATAATCAGAAACTGAGACTGAATTTACAGAAGCAACAGTTAGGCCCTGGAGACAAAACCCAACCACTATGATAGAATCAACCTCATCTGGAGAGGAAATTGTTGATGATTTAGTCTGCCAGCTCATTCATGCATCTACCTATACTCTAAGAAACTCAGAGGCCCCTCTGGACATGTCAGTCCATTCCTCTTATGGACAATCCTTGAGTAAGGTACACAGATCAGACGCGGTGCTTACCACACCACATTCCATCATTAGCGATCCGATCCCAGAAACAACCACGATGGTGGCCAATATGGATACACTGCAAGCATACACATCACAACAAGAAGCATTACTGAGGGGACCAGATTCGAGCAACATCATTGACCTTCCTGAACTCAAACCATTGCCCCCTACACTTAAGTATGCCTTCCTTGCAGGAGAAAAGGGACAGTTTCCGATCATTATCAGTTCACATCTGACCGAAGAGTAGGAGATCCGTCTGCTTAATGTTTTGGAGACAAACCGCAAGGCTATAGGCTAGAGATTGTTTGATCTCCCAGGGATAAACCTAGCCCTGTGCTCACACCATATTTACTTGGAAGATAATGCTAAACCATCCCATGAATGCCAACGTAGATTGAATCCAAACTTAGGGGAAGTGGTTAAGACTGAGATCGAAAAATGGAGTAAAGCTGGGTTCATATATCCCATCTCTGACTCCAAATGGGTGTCACCTTTGCATGTAGTCCCGAAAAAGTCGGGACTTCAGATTATCACCAATGAGGAGGGAGAAGAGATCATGACACAGGTACCTACATCATGGCGTGTCTGTGTGGATTACAGGCACCTGAATGCAACAACGAAGAAGGATCACTTTCCGCTGCCTTTTATTGATCAAATCCTGGAGAGATTGGTAGGGAGAGAATACTTCTGTTTCTTAGATGGGTACTCGGGCTACCATCAGGTGGCCATCGCCCCCGAGGACCAGGAAAAGACTACTTTACATGTCCTTTTGGCACATATGCATTCAAGCGAATGCCTTTTGGGCTTTGCAATGCCCCCGACACTTTTCAGCGATGCATGATTGTGATTTTTGCTGACATGGTTGGGGATTTCCTGGAGGTCTTCATGGATGACTTCTCGGTACATGGTGATTCATTCGATGATTGTCTAGCGCACCTGGATCGAGTCCTCCAAAAGTGTAGGGAAGTGAATCTGGTGCTCTCTTGGGAGAAAAGCCATTTCATGGTGAAAGAGGGCATTGTATTGGGGCATGTCATCTCCAAGAAGGGAATGGAGGTTGACTCTGCCAAAGTTGATGTGATCAAGAAGCTCGAGCCACCTACAAATGTGAAACAAGTACGGTCATTTCTAGGGCATGTTGGATTTTACAAGAGATTTATCAAAGATTTTTCAAAAATTGCCCGACCGTTAACTGACCTCCTAGGGAAAGACACCGAGTTCCTAGTTGACCATAAGTGCCTTGAAGCCTTAGAACTACTCAAAAGGAGGATCATTGAGACCTCCGTCCTACAAGCCCCCAATTGGTCTCTTCCCTTTGAAATAATGACAGACGCGTCAGATTTTACTGTAGGGGTTGTACTAGGACAACGAAAAGATGGAATCACGCTTGCTATTCACTACGCAAGCAAAGTTTTAGACCCTGCTTAGAAAAATTACACTGTGACCGAAAAGGAAATGCTTGTTGTGATTTTTGCCTTGGAAAAATTTCGATCTATACTTCTAGGGTCGAGGGTGACAGTTTACGCAGATCACTCTGCCATTTGATACTTAATGGCCAAAAAGGATGTAAAACCACGACTTCTGAGATGTATTCTACTGCTTCAAGAATTTGATTTGGAGATTAAAGACAAACTTGGTGTTAAAAACGTCGTGGCTGATCATTTATCACGAATCGAACATAACAAAATTCCGAAATCTGAATCCATCCGTGAAACCTTCCCAGACGAGTCAATTTCTGCTATTGACTCACTCCTGTGATATGCAGACACAATGAGTTATCTTGTCACCAAGGAAGTTCCTCAAGGTTGGCCCAGAAACAAAATCGATCGACTCATATCTGAAGCGAGATACTATCATTGGGAAGATCCGTTCCTTTTCTTTGAAGGACCGGATTGCATATGGAGAAGATGTATTCCTCAAGAGGAATACCAAAGTATCCTCAATCTATGCCACACCTTGGAGGCGGGAGGACATCACTCTGGGAAGAGGACCGTTGAGAAGATATTGCAATGTGGATTTTACTGGCCGACCTTGTTTAAAGATGCTTACAATTTTGTCAGGTCGTGCTCCGTCTGTCAGAGAATAAAAGGAACCATTAGTTCCAAAGATGCCATGCCTATGCAACCTGTGATCATCTGTGATGTATTCGATTCTTGGGGCATTGACTTTATGGGCCCATTCCCTAATATTCAAGGATTTGAATATATTCTTCTCGCGGTTGATTATTTATCTAGATGGGTGGAGGCTATCCCTACTCGAGCAGCAGATAGCAAAAGTATTTGTAAGTTTTTGAAAGATAACATTATTTCGAGGTTTGGAATTCCAAAAGTTTTAATATCTGATGGGGGAAGACATTTTGTCAACCGGGAGGTGAAGAAGTTGACTAAGGAATACGGCATCGAGCACCATGTCGCTACTCCTTATCATCCACAATCCAATGGCATGGCCGAGGTGTCAAACAGGGATGTTAAAGGAATATTACAAAAGCTCGTCCGCCCTGACAGAAAGAACGGGTCCCAACTACTGGACCAAGTTCTATGGGCCTATCGGACGGCTTATAATACCCCATTGGGCACCTCTCCGTTTAGAATGGTATATGGAAAGCCATGCCATTTGCCCGCAGAACTCGTACGAAAATCAGAATGGGTAATCAAAAAGATTAGTTGGAACTGTCACCAAGGAAAGAAGAACCGAGAGATGGATTTGAATGAACTGTCTGAAATCCGAAATCATGCTTATGAAAACAGCACTATTTACAAGGACAAGTTAAAAAGATGGCATGAGAAGAACATTCGAACCAAGATCTTTGTCCCAGGGCAGCAAGTTTGGCTATTTAATGCAAAATTGAAAATTTTCCAAGGAAATTGAAATCAAAATGGACGGGACCTTTCATTGTAAGAGAGGTACACAATAATGGTAGTGTTGAGATCTCACAGACCGCAGATAGCACGCAAACATCTATAGTCAACAGTCAGCTACTTAAACATTTTGTCGAATCCAACGAGCAATTAGTACTAGTTGAAAAGATCTCCTTCACTCAGGGCATAGCTTTTGACGAAAGATTTGATCTGCCCAGATAAACCACCTTTCTGATCAAATGCTCTTCTGTATATCCATCTACGCACTCTCAATCCCCCGATACTTAGTTTAAGGGAACTGATTTCATTATTTATACATCACTTCTGTCTTTTGTTTTTAACCCATCTATACTTAGTACGAGCTATGTCAATATTTCACTTTGTGCCATGAGGACATAGCACAAGCTAAGTATAGGGGGATGTGTTTGTATATATTCTATCTACTGTATCCATAGCTCGTACTTTAATCGTTTTTATCTAACATCGGGATGTGTACAAGTAGTGTGTATTACCTGTTTTTTCAAAAAAAAACCCAAAAAAAACTTTTTGCATTAAAAAAAGAAAAAAAAGAAAGAAAGAAAATCATCACTCATGGTCTTGCATTTCATCAAGCATTTCATGCATTCCTTGGTTGATATATTCCTGACACATTCACCATCACTCAAGGCTTGAGGATTTTTGAGGACACTTGATTTCTGAGATCTTGAGATTCTGAGTGAGCATGCCTTAGTCATTAGGATTTTGAACTTAATAATCCACACTTCCCTAGTTTGAAAGATTTGAGCGCTATATTGCACTCTTCATCTCTACCTTCAAAAAAGAATATGATCAGCACAATCACTTCCACAACTACATGATTGATGAGATGAGTTGAGATATCACTGGAGGAACTAGGACTAGAGATTTGAGTTTAGACCCGATCTGATGTTATTCGAGGATGGGATAAAGTTAATGAAGGCTTCAGAAAACCTGAGTGTCAGCAAAAATCTAGCCAGTATGTGAACAAATTCATATGCTATCTTTTTGATATTGACCTAAGTGCCAGGGTGTGATGAAATTTAATGAAAATTATTGATCAGTGTGCGCCAACTTTTGGTAAAAGCAATGGAGCTAGCCAAGAAAAGAAAAGAAAAAGAAATGTCAAAGAAAAGCTCTATCATCCAAGTCAAATTCTAAATGAGCTTCCACCAATGGCAAGCGCTCCCAAACATTTTCAAAGTGTCCACTTGGACCAAGCGCTAATTAGGACCAAGGAGTCGGGCTGACACCATAAAAAGGGCTCTACATCGTAAGCGATACAAGTCTGGGTGTCGAAGGTATCTTAGATACTCAAAAGAGACATACCTCGGTGTACTACCAGAAAAACAAGTGCAGACGACTCCAAATTCTTTTGACAGACACATTGACCAATAAAATAAAAATATACTTGTGTTGAGTAATAAGGCACTCGAGAGGCACCTTGCTCCAATGTAAGGGAGAGAAAATCAGACACAATCCTATGCCATCCATCATCTGGCTGTCCATCTACACTTTCAAGTCTGACAAACTAATGAGATGGTTGACTGAAGCAAGAATAGACTTATTCCCTAGTGTTGAGGATTAGGTCTAGAGGAGTGTCTCTTGGATTAGAACTTTGGGTGATGTCTAGACTTGACTCTCATGAATGCAATACACTAAAAATCATATCCTTATATTATATGTACAAACAGAGAGTCTGAAAATTAGAAAAGTTGGATTCCTTCTGATTAAAGCATGGTTGAGACCAGAATTTTACGATCACTCAAATTAAGGGTCCTCTATGAATTGAGACTTGAAAATTCACATGCACAGTCAGGGATGTATTCAGCTAAGTCATTCATTCATGCTTGGGGAAGAGCATGGTCTAAGTATAGGGGTATGATGAATCCCGTATTCATCATGCTAAAATTGGTCATTTAGGCTCTATTCCCCAACATTCATATACATTTAATCACTTATAGAGCATCATTAGCATTTATACATGTGTTAATAATATTTGCATTTCATCATGCATAAATTGCATTAAAAATCCCATGTGTAAATTAGCCCAAAAAGCCGCTAACTTCTCACATTTGTAAATAATTCATCCTAACTCCGATTGACCCAAAACCACCTCCATTGTGTAGATTTTACTAACTTCATTAAATAAAAAATATAAAAAAATTTACTTACTCCAATAAGTGTCAAATAATCCCAAAGTCTAAATTCACATCTGACAGACTAAAACGAGCATATCTCCCACATACAGTATCTGATTTTAGTCTACTCACTTTAAAGTACTCCATTTTCAAATACCTTCAAATCAAGACCAATTTCATAAAATTCGGAGCTCATATGTGAAAGTTGGATTTTGGACCTCTTTTGTGCATTTTGACTTTTTGCTATTTTTGACCTGATTTTTATGTACATAATTAACCCTTTTAATTTTATTTCTTTTTCATTTGTGTTCTTTGATAAGCGGCATAAAAATCCAAATCCAGATTAAAACTGAAATCTAAGAAACTGATCGAGTCCAAGTGTCCGTTGTGAGTCTGTACAAAAGTTGTGTGTTTCTTACTTCTATTTTATTTTCCTATTTTTGTATTTATTAAAAATCCAAAAAAAATAGATTAGTGTGTAATTAATTTTCTTGTATTTTGTCGTAATTTTTCTAGATTTTTATCTTCTCTAAAACCACCAAAGAAAAATTACAAACCCCCTAAAATCTGGTTTTCTATACACATGGAGAACCACAAAAAATACCACTTCGCATATGTGACCTCTTTTGCTCATGGTCCTTCACGAATGTTGTAGATCTTATCGAGACGAACAACTTTCATGAAGGAATTTTTTTGATCTGAGATATCCTTCTATTTTTTCTATTTTTCTTTATCTTTAATTTTTGAATTTTTTTGGGGGCGCCACGTAGCAGCTCCTGGGCTTGCCACGTGGCACCCCCACTATCTCTCTCCAGCCGCCCCCTGGGTCACGTGCCTGGTACGTGACCCCCACCTTCTTCAACCTTCAGCCGTTACCCCCCCCCCCCCCCCCCCCCCCCCCCGTCGTTCCTCCTCCTGTAACGCCCATCGCCTCGCCAACCGTTCCTCCTCCCGTAACACCCTCGCACCACCTCCTATAAAGCCCAGCCCCCGCGCGACGCTATGACCATCCACCCTTTTACAAACTTCCCTTTCCGGCCGCGATCCTAGTAGGTGACGACTGCGTAGGACGACTGCGCCGGCGAAGACGAGAAGACAACGGTGAGATCCTCAGCCATCTCTTGGCCGAGTAGTTGCTTCATCCGCCCCCTCCATCTCCGACCTTGCAAAGGTCGGAGCTCCGCTCCCAGCTCTCCCCTGTATACCCCCGACCGTTCCCTTCGATTTTTTTGCTTGGTAGTGCTAAACCTGCATGTGTTCTACCGAGGAGCAGCTCCTCCGCCGTGCGGCGCCTCCGCGCTAAGGCGTCGCCCTTTCGCTCGTCGCCGCCTCCCCGTCGTGCGACGCCGCCTCATCCTCCCGCTTCCACCGCTCGGCCGTGTGTCGGCCGAGCTCCTCCGCCCCGTCGGCCGCCCCGCCTTCCAAGCGCTTCGGCTGCCCCGCTCCCACCGTCGCCTCGCCTCTACAACAACCGTTGGATCTAGGGACGACTCCCAGATCCAACGGCCTAAAGCTCGCCACACGCCCCTCCCAAGCCTCGGCCCCAGTCGTGAGGCTCGGGGCGCCCGAACCACCATCAGATCGCCACGTAGGCTTGGGCTCCGAGCCTGGCCTCGGGTGCCCAACCCTCCGCCTCGCCGTCGGACCTCCGCCTCGGGACCACCATACCACAGCTTCACGCCCGAGCCGCAGCCGCGGCACCCGAGCCTCAGGGCGCACGTGCAAGGCACGTGCTCTGGTGGATAAATTGCATCAACACCCCTGAAAGTTTCAGATATTGCAAATATACCCCCCACTAGCGAAAAATTACGTCCAGGCCCCTTCGACTTTGTTAAATTACAGATAAGCCCCTCCAGGGACTTCTTTGTAAGAAAGACTTTATTTTATTTACATTTTAGTCCTGGGAAGTTCATTGTAGCATATCCTTTTCATACGAACTCCGTTTAATCATATAATATGTCATTTTGAAGCTATTTTCATGCTCTACAATTTAGCATAGCTTGAGGACAGATATGATGTTGTTTATTGAGAATTATTACTTGAGAATCATCATTGACTTTTGCAGGCTAAATTTGACATACTTGTGCTTGAGAAATTAATGATAAATCTTTTGCAGGAGTTCGGTTGAGGATTTCAATTTGATTAACCCCTTGTGATTAATGATTATTATTCCCAATAATTTAATCTTTACAGGGGTTAAATCGAGGATCAATTTATTTAACTCTCTACTTGTTTGATCGATGATTAATTTTGAGGAGCATATTACATAGAATTTTTGATAGGATTATTCATTGATTAAATCTACTTTCCTGTAACTTGGAGTTGGTAAATTTTCTGGACATTAATATCTTTTGATATGTGATTATCTCTAGAGAATTAATTACTAAATTTCATTGAGGATTGAATTGTATACTTCACAGATCCTAGGCTTAATCCTCTCTGCTTAATTTCTTTGCATAACACCTTCATCATTACATTGTATATTTTCTCAACACATCAATTAATCAACATTAATTAATTATTTAATTTGATTTAAGATCATGCAACTAAAAATTACCGTTCCCCTGAGTTCGACCTTGGTATACTTGCCAAGTAAAAATATTCCACAACATTCAAAGATTGTGGTGTTTTGATCAGCCGATTTTCGCCTCCTACAACGATTATTATAGAGGTGAATTTCGCGTTCATCAAGGCCCGACTTGAGTGGTGCTTAGGATAGACCTGCACATACGACTTTTAAAGAATTTTAAATTTTTGATTTGTGCTCGTAGGATCTAAGGCCACACTGCATTTTAATTGAGACACGCATTAGATTGTTCAATTTAGCTGAATTTAACTCAATTCTTTCCCGCTAATAGAACTTTCTGATTAGGTGCAATTTTTCATCGGCTTGCATCCATATAGACTAATTTTTCAATTATGTATTTGCATCCCACATGGAGATTGCGAGGATTTACTATAAGTCTTCTAACTGAGCATACATCATTGTTTTCACGTGCATCGGCTTTTTCAGAATTTCTCCCTCCTGTTTTATCACATAATTTTTAAGGAAAATTGGGACTGGACGGTTAGACATGTATTTTTGCTCAATTAATTCTTCAGTGATCACCAAATTAAAATTAGGACTGTTATATATAGCCAATTTCAAATCAACCATAAAATCAAAAAATTTTGCGGGAGAGCAACCCCGACCTCGGATGCTTTTATTTTTCTGAGTGAGCGAGAGACGACACTTAAGACTAGAGCCCAAACCCGGATTTTCATATTGACTACTGATTCTACCAAATGATTAGCTACTTATCAGTGAGGATCTACGGGTAGCCGGTAAACGGTCCAGATTTCCATAGCAGAGTGGGTGGTATACAGGACACTGCGCAAGGCTCCATCCTCAAGTAACGGGTAGCCGTTCTACGATTCGTACTTACTCCCATACTAGCTGAAAGTAGGTGCAACTAGTCGTAAGAATTCGAGCCAATCATTACGAAAGTTTTCGACACCTAACAGCTTGCTAAATTCTTTTCAAGATTATCTTATCACCAATTAAAATTGAAAAGATAATAGCCGAACTCTTACGGCTCCATTGTGTGAGTAGGTGAACCCGGAGTTTGATTTGTTTTTGCATTGGTGTGCATGAACCGATATCGAAGATCAAAAGCCACACATTTGATAAAATTTCATTTAACTATCCCGTGCAATCATCTCTCTCCTTTTTTGATTTAAACCTCATCATGAAACTTTTGTCCAAAAACTCTACGCATCCAGATCATGAAAATCATTGCAAACCCAAACCATCATTCCTTTCATCTCTTTCAAAAATGACCGAACATTTATCTGAAAATCCATCAGAGCTATACTCTGAAAATGAATTTGTCTCGGTTATGCCCAAATCAACTAAATCCTCTTCTTTCAATAGTCCTCCAACATTTGCGAGAGACTTTCACTCCTGGATAAATTCAGCCCCCTCATTGAATTCCTACTCGAATCATCCGACCGCACATGACCACCTACCAACTTGGACTGAACCGTCTTATTCTCGGTTTCTCGCTAATGAACCATTTCAAGATCAAAATACATTTGAGTCTCATGACTGGCCGAGAAACCAAACTCAGATGGAAAGACCCGCACTTAATGATCATCAGCATTGGATTGACCGCAACGATCAAATCCCTATTGACCAACCCGAATATCACTCATTTTATCAGCCTATACATACAGAGGACCACATGGATGATATCGACACATATGCACCCTGTATGACCCTATTATTTGAGGATACAATCAATCATGACCATGGAAGTAGACTCTACTCAAATCAGGATGACATGCCCGAGTCACGGCATGTTGAGTATGAGACCTACACATTCCCGCAAAATCCTTTCACTGAGCAGCCTCCTTCCATAATTTTTTAGGAGAAATTTTCAGAAAGTAATGATCATATATCGGATATTCCAAGAAATTGTCCTCTCAGTACATACAGGAAAATGGAAGATGAAATTATTGAATTTTAAATGCAAAAACACACACCGACTGCTCCGATGATTGATCATGAATAGCATTTTGAGGATGATATTTCGAGGATAAATAAAAGATTCGAATTAATGGAGGATAGATTTTCAAAAATTTGCCGACCGACTAATTTCACTCTTTGAGAGCTTAGATATAAAATGAATGATGAATGATTGGATCTCATTTTGACAAATTTGAGGATATCCAGAAACCTAGGGATGACTCTGACAACAACACTTCTTCTTATTATTCCCCTAGACATGACTATGCATTTGACTCCTTCTCAGAACATCAAAGACCCTACTCATCTACGGAAGACACCACACCACCACACCACACAGAAAATACCAAAAAATTGGAATATTCGAAAACACCTAAAAAATCGAAAATCCAGAAAATTACATAAAAATTGAGACTGAAGAAGATCTGAAGAATTTGGATCCTGCTGTACGAGAAGCACTGGAGAAAAGACTGATTTTTGAACTTCCCTTTATAATGGCCACTGAACACTTCCCTGACCTTAAAGGATTTGTAATGGACAAATTAACGATGAAAAAGTCAGGAATGATTAGAACAAAGACTGAAAGACATATCTTGTCAATAGCCTACTCCTTGGTGTTTAGGAGAAAAACCAAGAGCCACATAGTGAAGCGGTTGCCCAGATTTGATTGCATGATCAAAGACACAATTTTCACCCATGCTCGAATTGATGACGATTCACCGATCAATATCCTCCCGACCTCTATATTTCACGAACTCAAACTCGGACCGATCAGGAAGATACGAGAGACTGTTCAATTGGCTGACCGATCAATAAAGCAGCTGAGAGGAATCATTTCTGTCATCATGAAATTCCAAGGTGCTCCGCTCAAAGTAGAATTCACGATCATTGATATTGAGCATCAAGGAGAATTCACCCAATCTCCAATTATTCTCGGAAAGCCATTCTTAGCATTGGCTAAGGCAATTATTGATTGTGAGACACGGGAAATCAATTTTACAGCATTGGAAGCACTTCGATCTGACCCTATCTTTGAGGAACCATGATTTTTTGGGGCAATCCACGAAGTCTCCGATAACCGTAACCATGAAGCGGTAGAAGAGCCCTACCCTGCTGCTACACCTGAGATAGCGGTTGTTGATGAGACTATTGGTTTAGAGAATCTCCCCCCTGCTCCATTGCCAGTTGCTCTCACCATGGAGAATCAAGTATATGAATCATATGATCCAGAGGCTTATGCATGGGCACACCCGGGGTCAACCTATTCCGACTACATGGATCACATCAACTTGACACAGGAATGTTCTAATGTCAAATCAATTGAGAACGAACATGCAGAGACTCTCCCCAGTTTTTCAATTCCCGTGGATTTCAAAATAGATGAATGTTTCTTATATGATCCTGATACATATGCATGGTTGCATCCTGGAGCAACCTTCTCATAATACCTTGATCAAATCATCCCAAATCAAGAGTGCACCAGCATTAAGAAGACTAAGAACAAACACGTAGGCCAATCAACAACCAAGAGAAGAATTCCAATGGTTATTCATCTGGATACTCAAGTGAACCGACACCTTCACGAAACAAGAAAAAAAGTCACCTTTGACCTTTCAGAAGTGGAATTAGCTGATGATCCCTCATCAGGTCCGGAAAAGATAATCTACATGAGGGAAGTCTATTCGGCAGCTCAAAAACTATATCTTCGCAAGGATCCAAACTTCAATTCCCTTTGGACAACTCCCGTTCCTCACTATTATTCATCCAAACTTGATGCTCCTGTCCTCTTTAAATACACTGGAATTATCTCTTATGAGCTAATTGAGACTGGTACTTCAGAGTATTCATCCGAGAACAAATCACTTGATCCCAAGAAGGAACGAATTCTGAGAAAGCAACTGAAGAAACAAAAAGGCCAGAATATTTGGAGTATGTTCACTTTCAAATACTATTCCTCTGAGGATAACTCTGATGATGGCTACCTTTCATCTGACTCAAACGCTTCATCTACAATCCATCATAATTTTTCTGAGGATAGCTCTGATAATAGTTGGGAATCATATGCTTCATCGCCTTCTCATCATTATGATCTCCCATCACATGCTCACAAAAAGATTAGCCGAAAACCGCCTTAATCATCGGCTACCCACCCTCCCTTCCGACCACATCGGTCTCCTTATGCATCTTCTTCCTCTACTTAGGACAAGTCCTAAGTATAGGGGGGGGGAACCTGATGCCATTCTTCCCATCTCACAATCGCTCCATTTCCACCCTTCTTCTATACTTAGATTGACCAGATCCTAAGTATAGGGGGAACCGACGCTCATCTGTATATACTCTCTTCATCCACATATCCCGACCGCTTCATTTTTTTCTGCTCTTCTTCTATACTTAGACTGTTCACAGTCTAAGTATATGGTGACGGACCTGTATATCTTGTTCTTTTTCTTTTCCCTTTTCACTCTCTTACGCTTAGCCCGAGCTATATCTTTTTTACGCTTCTTGTGCTCTGAGGACACAACACTCGTTAAGTATAGGGGGGTCTGTATATATACTTTGTATATATTTTACCCACATCTAGTACTTTTGCGTAAGTCTATATGTATTTACGGAGTGGGTAATTATTTCCAAAAAAAAGAAAACAAAAAAAAACAACAAAATAAAAGACCAAGAAAAAAAAGTTTTGCTACTAATTGTGTCCAAACCAAAATTTTTGAAAAAATGGCTTCTTATTCATTTTTGCTTAGAAAAAAACCAAAAAAAAACAAATCTTGCATAAAAAACATCAAATCACAAAAAAACAATTTTTCTGCATTCCACACACCTACACTTCATCACATTCATTTTCATCCGTGAAATGTTTTTGGGTTCTGAACCGAGTTGTGAGCAGAAACCGAGAGTTGTCTGGACTTGACCTTAATCCACCTAATTTTCAGAGGAACTTCACCGAGAAATAGGATTTTAGAAACTTCAGGTCTTTGACTTAATTCTTTAAGTTCCACATGACAATGTGCAGCATTTGACTCTTAGTGTCTAACCTGGTCTCTTCATTCTAGGTACAACTCTGGAATAGGGAATTAATTTGTACTCTCGCACTATGCACTTAGCTCAACTCAGACGGGATGTTGGAAGACTATGTGAGTTTCTTTTCTGATAGCGTGGAAATCTTAAGACCGGAGTACTGGTTGAAATAAAGCTTCAGAAAAGGGATGGACGACTGGGCACAATTTTTTCTAAGACCCCAAAAAATGTACGGAAACAAAAAGATTCTATATCTGTAGGGGTACAACAAGATCCAAGCAGAACCACCAAAATTCCAAATACAAAAAAGCAACTACCAAATAAAATCTAACCAAAAAGGTCCAAGCTTCAAGAAAACCTACAGATCTTGATGAAGACTCGGCTACACTGACCCCATCTTCACAAGGAGAGATGACTACACTGGCCATCCTCCAGTTCTTTTCCCCTTCTTCGAACTTCTCCCCCCAATTCGATTGTGAACACAGCACGACAGACCTTAGAAGGAAATACCTGACTCCCCGAGGACGAGTTACTGGAGAGGATATGAGCATGGTAGTCCGGCATTCTGGATGGGAAGAGCTAAAATCTTTCACACACATGAGTCGATTGTTCAATGTTCATAGGGTATACTTTGGGAAGAGGATTGATCTAAGATGACTTCTGAGCCGAAACTGTAGCAATGATGTGTAGAACTTGAAGGCTGATGATTTTGAAATTCTAAGTCTAATAGAAGTTCCGCCAAACTATTAATCCAAAGGTCGAGTCTAGTTTCATTTTCACCTTCAGCTCAAGGTCTTGATATGGAACCCAATCGCATTTCACCTCATGACATTTCTTTTTGATGCTCAGGGACGAGCATGGTTTAAGTATAGGGGGATGATGAATCTCGGATTCATCACTCTAAATATCATTTATAAATCTCAAATTCCTCAAAATCATCAGCATTTCTTCATTTATTCTGCATAACTAGCATTCATGCATGTTTTCATAAGAATTGCATTTTAACCCTTATTTTTTGCACAAATAAGAAACCAAAAATCCAATCAAAATTGACCTGTAAATAGCCTGAACTTCTCTCATTTTTAATTAATTTATACTAACTCCTAATGATCCAAATCCACCTCTACTGTGTACATATCACTAACAAGAATAAATGAAAAATACAAAAAAATCACTAACCCAAATAAGTGGACCAAAAACCTAAACCCTAGCTCTAGGATTTCAGGACTAAAACCCTCATATCTTCCCCATCCAGTGTCTGTTTAGATCTTACTCACTTTTGAACTAATTTACCTTCAATTACCTTCAAAACAAGACCTAGTTCAAGTGATTCGGAGCTCATATGTAAAAGTTGGGTTTTGGGCCTCTTTTGTACATTTTGTATTTTAGCGGTTTTTGACCTATTATTTTATGTACATAATTAACCTATTTTAGTTTATTTCCTTTTTATTTGTCTTATTTGATAAAAGTTTTATTAAAATGCACAAAAATCTAAATCCAAATCGAGCTTGAAATCAAAGAAACAAATTGAGTCCAAGTCTTCACTAACTGCTTGTACAAAATTGGTCGGTTTCATGTTCTATTTTATTTCTTCTTTTTCTTAATTAATAAAAATATAAAAAATTAGATTAATGTGTAAATATTTATCTTTGATATAATCATATTTTTTCCGGATTTTTAACTGGTTTAAAAATGACAAAAAATTATAAAATCAAAAAATCAAGGTATTCTATGTACATGGGATACCCCAAAAATATCACCTTATGCAATTGATCGATTTTGGTTTTGATGTCTTCATGAAATTGTAGATCTCATCGAGACGAGCATTTTTTGTGAAGAAACATTTTCGATCCGAGTCTATTTATTATTTATTTTGTATTTTACAAAGCTTTTATTCGTCGATTTTTGTGGTGCTGACACGTGGCAGCTCCTGGAGCCGCCACGTGTCAGCCATTTTTCGATTTTTTAGTTATACATTTTTATAAAAAAATCTAAAGAAGATGCACGTACGGGGCACGTGCCTCCCTCGAACATGCCATGCACGTGCCTTTCATTCCCTCCGCATTTAACTGCCACGTGACGCTACAGGGGTCGTCCAATCGCGCTCGATCGGACGGCACCTGTGCGTCTTCTTCATCAGCTCCTCCTTTCTCAAATTAGCCGATGTCGCCTCCCCCGATTTCGCTGCTGCCCTTCGATTTCGGCCATCACCGATCTTCACGAATCTCGCAAACGCCATCAACTTCATCCGATCATCCCAAATCTCCGCCGCCTCTTCAATCAAAGATCCGATCTCATCGAATCGTTCGATCCCAATCGAATCCCCCATCACCGACCCTTTCCATCTCCGGCTTCTCCCAAACCCTAGTTAAGAAGCTCCGCCGCCTCCTTCGAACCCATCTGCCGATAGCCCAGGCAAAGCCCGGTGGTGACAGCCCAGAGCTTCGTCGTCGACGACATCCAAGGTGCCATCGCTGCCTTGCCGCAGAGTTGCTCCTAGCATACTGCGCCTGCTCCGCCTTGGCGTCGAGCCTCCGACGACCCCCTCCGACCTTCATCTTCGACTACGCCGGTCATCTTCTCCGCCATAGCATGGAGCTTCGACTACTATGACAACCGTCATCATATTCAGCTTTGACATCGCCAACGACCCCTTCGTCTCTGACGTTCATCGACAACGCTCCCACGACGCATCTCGCCCACCGCCGGTCACCACACCTCCGCAACATCACCGTCGACTGCCATTTGCTTTGCCAGACAGTAGAGCCACTCCGCTCCATCGTCCCCTTGGCCGTGTGTCGGCCAGAGGACGGTAAACGCCTCTACGACGATCGGGCACCCTCCGCCTTGGTCGGGCTGCCTCAACCTCCCAACCGCCAGCTCCGGGTCAAGCCCGAGACCCCCGTCACATGCCGCGCACGTGGGGGTGGGGGGACGTCAGCTTACGTCATCCTCTAGGGGTCACGTGCGACGCACGTGACCCACTGGGAAAATTGCACCGATGCCCCTGCCGCTCCTCTTATTTGCGCTCCAGTCCACCGACCAGAGGGCACGTGCCACGCACGTGCCCCTCTGGCAAAATTTCAGAAAAACCCCCAGCATTCTTGGTAATTACACTTAGGCCCCCACTTTATTTTTTATATTTATTTTATTTATTGTGTTGCAGTTGTACCCCTGTGTTCCCCTATGTTTTCTGACTCTTCTCTGCATCATTTTATTTATTAAAAATTGGCATTTTGTTCCTCATTTAATTCTCTACATTTTGACATATTGTGGACATTTTTGTGATCCTTGTTAATTAAATATTAATTGTTCTGTGGAAAATTACATACTTTGCCCAATTTGTGCTTTAATTTTCATAATTGATTAACCGTTGCTTTAAAAATTTCAGAAAAATTATATATTGTAGAATTAATTGTGCTTGACATTGTGCCCAAAAAGAATTGTATTTTCATGCATAGTTTGCCCTATAAAAATCATTTTGCATAATTCATTATTCGATTTTTAATAAGTATTGAATCTCATATTTTTGAGGGTTAGGATTTTTCTGAGATCCATTACCTAGTGATAAATCTTGGATAATTTTATCCCTTGAAATAAGTAGGTTTAATATTTATTATAATTAAATATTGAAATTTATTTTTTTTGCATTTAAAAATTCATAAAAAATCATCTTGCATTCAAAAATTCCAAAAAAATTACAGTGCATTCATTTCATCATAATTTGCATCATGGCCAAGTTTCATATTTTTCGGACATCGTTTGAGCGTAATTGACATTTTAATCCTTAAAATAGGCCAAAATTGCATTTTGCATCCTTTATTACGTTAAAAATTACAAAGAAAAGATCGCCTCGAAAGCCGCGTATGAACTTTGATAGACATAATTCTAGGTTGTTCCTTTGCCTCCTTGTGTTCGACCTTGGGACTTGTCTAAGTAAAATAAACATAAAACTGCATTAATTAAAACTGACAAATATTATTGTGTGGTTATTTTCTTGACCGATTCCGATTGCTGCCTACAACGAAATGACAAATCATTTCTACGCACGATCAAATACATTTATTTAACAAGCGTAATTCTGGATTCGTCAATGATTAGATTATATACTAGGTCTATTTATATCTTGGATATTCAGTCCATATCTCATGTATGATTTTTTATTATCTATTTAAATACTTGCAGTGGTTTAGAGCATGTAGTACATGTTCGATGAGATTTCATAAACCCGACGAACTTGTAAAATCTTTTTTGCAGTTCTGTTTTGGGCGAGCATGGGTGCTCACTAAAAGCACTTGCCCAATGATGACTGCAGTATCATTAAAGGCAGGTGCAAGCACAAGAGCGAGGACATCATGCTTTCCCCTTATCGCTTGCAACGACTTAGGGTGCACATGTGTTCGTGCATTTGAGATTGTGTCTAGCCTCGTTGCGTGCACAAAGTGAGCGAGATCATGTGCTCGTCCAATGCTCTAGAAAGAACATTACGAATACATGATGAGCACTGAGCTAGGAAAACGTGCTCGCCAATAATATATTTTTTTTGTAGTTTCATCAACATTTTTGTTATGCATTGTATCAATGTTCATCTGATGAACATACTTTTATGCAAATCTGTTTGCTTTTTTCCACGTTTCAGTGATGTGCGAGTTGAGAACTCCTTCGATAGTTACAACTTCAAATCCACCTGAAGTAGCTCATTGAATCACTTTCAATGAATCTAAGAACACCATAAATGAGCATTTATCGCTCCAGTTGTACACATTTGAGCACAAAGAAACCTTCACAATTTTCAAAAAATTGAATGAAGGGAATTGGTCATGTCTATCTACTCATTACATTAACTAAGATTAAAGTTAACCAAATGCATTTCTTTGCAAATAAATCAATAACATAGCAATAACAAAACAAAGAACCACAAGAATTATGCAATAAATTGAATTGTGTATGTTTTTCAAAAATTAAAAAAAATCAGAATCAATGTACATGAAAATCCGATGTTTCTACCAAGGTAAACAAAGTTAACGAATTAATTTATAATAAAAACAATTATATTCAAATTCCTTTGAATAAGATGGATATATTCAATTTGAAAATATATAAAAATTCACATAATAGAGAAATGAATATATATATATATATGTGTGTGTGTGTGTATTATTGTATAGGTATAAATACATATATCCTACTGTAAGCTATCATACAATTCTATAAATAATAAAATTTAGTAAACACACACATGTACACAAGCATGCACGTACGTGCAGACTCACTCACATATGCATACAACTTTTTTTCTACAACTTTTTATATGTAAAATATCCAAATTCCTTTAGAGCACACTACTTCTTCCATAAAACACATTGTATATACTTGCATAAAGGTTGAATACTTGACTAATTTCTCATATGGTAAAATTTTGAACTCATTCTATAGTGTGGTGCTCAAGTGAGAAAGCATTTGCGAATTCTTTTCACAATCATTTTTCTTGATTTGGTCTCATACGAAAGTTCTTCCAACCTTTTATCAAATTAAGTAAGTTATCATGATCATAATAAAGTCATTTGATAGATCAAATTCCAAATCAAAAGATTGAGGTTTCATAGGTTCTTATGAAGTTGTCATTACCTAGATTTAACCTCCATCCTTGATCTATTAGACATATCTATTAAAAGATAGTGATACTTTATAGTGCATCTCCAGTCACCATATTATCTTAAGTAGATAATCCAACGACTGTATAATCATTTTCATTGAGCCTTTGACCTCTTGTTGACGTTTGCATGTAACCACATTATTGATTGAATCATCTTCTCCAACTTTTACTCTTGTCAACACTAAGCAACCTTGGGCTCACCGATCATTAGCCCTAAATACCTTATCCTTTGCAAACCTCTCATACCCACTCTATCTTCTTTAAATAGAAGGTCATCCCCTCAATTATAGACAGCCTTTATTTTCTTCTTTTATGAATGAATGAATGAGAGTAAGTGAGATCTAGACCATTTCATCCAATCTGGATGATGCCCTCCACCATTATCAAAAGAGCAGATCCTCTGCAGTGCTACTTGGGTCTGCTGTAAATTGGGATCATGCTTAAGCTGCTCGATCAAGATCAAACGGTTCACATGGTAAGGGCTCAGAATAATCCAGATTTCATGAGAACTGCTCGCTCAAGGCGTAGTCCTGATTTATAAAAGACCTCTGCAGTACTACATAGGATATGCTCGCCATTATCGGAACCTTCAAGTTGTGTTTACAAGGGAGAAGCATTTATTGTTCCTTTCTATAACCATCTTTTCTTTAGGCGAGGTGCTCTCAATAGTGACAATATGAATTCTACTCATTGATCGAGGATACATGTTCCTCAGGTTGAGGTGACGAGTATTCAAATTAAGATCAAGGAATCCTAGATCCTCTAACAAATATCCTAGTGTATTATTAGGATATTCATCAAGTAAACATATAACAATAATCAAACCACAAGATGACTCTTATGTAGTAAAATCCTTCATAATGACAGTGAAAATCCATTTATGATACCCTAGTGCAATTCAAATCTATGTTTTTGTTTCACCAATATGAGAAACAAAGAGTAGAGTGGGTGTGCAATATACACGAGCCAATGATAGTTGAATCAGTCTTCAAGATACATTTTTACATCCGTGAAGCAACACCCCTTACAAGTTAGATTTAGAGGTCACCTGCATCTATCTTGTCACAATAACCATTTCGGAAGATGCATCTTACTTTGTGAAAATGTATACATGATACTCATTTGTCTTCAATATGATAAATGTACCTTATTATAATCAATCTTCATTCAAATAAAGCATCTATCCGATTCTATGTGCTTTCTATTATCAAGGACTATATTATGAACAAGTTGATGCTGAATTTATTGTGACAATAAATAATCATAAAGTTGTTATCTGACCTAATATAATATAAAAGAAATGTTAGCTTGAGCATTTTTAATAACAAGAAATACCACATATTTAACATGTATTAATACTCAATCTAGAAATTATCCATACTTATTCTTCTAAGTAATTAGATTTCCATCAAGAAACTATTAGTAAAGAGGTAATCGTCTTCCATCTTTGGACCTAATCCAATCAACACTAAAATATCCATCAACTTTGGATTTAAATGAGTTAAATTTTAATTGACATAAACATATTCAACAATAATTCCTTTAGATTCAATATGTATACATACATACACGCATGCATGCATACATACATATGTGTATATGTACATACATACATTCAAACATACAAACATACATGCATACGCATATGCATATATACACACACATAGACATACATGCACACACAAACACACATCCACACATATGTTAACTCTTTGTTTCTTACTCTCTTATTCCTCTTGTTAATTTTAAATATGAGAAACACATGTTGTAAGTCCCTTGTTTATACTTTTTTTAACTTATAGGCTTACAGATTAATACATCTACACAGACGACAAATCTTCAAGAACTTGTACTCAAAAGTTTATGTATTTCTTGTGGCATCAAATTGAATTATTATCTTTGGTATTTTTTTCATGTAATATTGTTATAACATTTAATGATGAAAACTTACCAATTCAAGAAATGCTCGGAAAGCTGAACTGATCTACCAACCCAATAGTGAAAGTTCTGCAAGGGGACCGGAACTGGCTACTATGAGACATAAGATCTTCTTTCTTAAAAAAATCTACTTAGAACTTGTCATCTTGATCGATCATTCCTAATCAACAGTTCCAGTTTGCATATCAATCAAATATATGATTAACAATGTCTCGTCTCTAATCTATCAACCATCCATGATCAACGACCATTAATTTTATGATCGATCAACCTTTAAATTCAAATTTGCAATGTCTACTCTAGTGTTTATTTTTGATCAATCAATTAAAGTAATTTGATCGATCAACTTGACCAGATCGGCCAACTTAGATACTCAATTGATTAGGCAAATAAAATATTGATGATTTCTTACCAGATATGCTTTGAACGATAAGATTTTCTTGGGCCCCTTACAAGGGACCCCATATATGGCCTCGGAAGACACATCGGCTCTCATCTAGTCTCTACAGCAAAGGAATTTTTATAAGAGCTTATTCTCTCTTTCTCTCTCTAGTTCTTCAAAGTTCTTATATTCTTCTGAGATAAAGTCGGGTAGATAGCTTCCCTTTAAAAAGCTATCAATTAGCAGCTTTTGATCGCCTCTTGGTTTTCTAGTTCTTCTGCAAGCCGTTAGGACTATTTTGACAACTGACAACAACTCAGTGACATTATTCTTTGTGATATTTACCTTATCCACTTGTTACTACTGATATAGATATTAGTTCTTGTGATTGTATTATGATATATTATACATATATCTCTATCATTGAAATTGTTAAGATATTATTGTTTACTACTTTTCATAACATTATCTGCAAGAGCTTTTGTGTTAGATCTAAAAGCTTGCAGGTTGATCTTGATACTTGGAGTAAGACAAATATAACAACATCAAAGGAAATGCAGAGTTTGTCCTATGACGGTGACATTGATATTCTGATCCAAAGTTTTAAAGCTAGCAGATTTATAAATAGTTAAGATATCCACATAAATATCTTAGGAATTGTAAAGCAGTTGTTTGTCTCGGCTAACCATAGATATTATGTTTGGAGGACTTGGGTCATGATGCTTATCCATATGGGTTTCCTCTTTACACGTACAATGTGATCTCTTGGCTAGTTGGTTTGGTCTTTACTCACTTAATTTCCACGAAAAGTTTTATTTTGCCATTGATACTAATATTCACACCCTCCCCTATAGTAGTATTTCAATCCTCAAGAACTCACAAGTGGTATCAGAGCAGGTGTTATCGCAATGAAGTACAACCTTAACAGCACAAATGCTAACATCAAAAACCAGCATCTCCTTTGAAAGCCAATTCACTGTTAGGTTTCCAATCTTTGACGAGATTGATACCACTTCAAAGTTCGTATGCAGATCATCCTAGAATCTTTTGATTACGAGGTATGAAATATGATCAAGACCAAATATACTCGACATGAGCTTACTATAGAAGCCCCTCTCTACGAAGCTGACAAGAAGAAGGCTCCTTTCAATTCAAAATCCATGAATGCCATCTTCTATACCATAAGGAAGGAAGAGTTCAACAAAGTTTCTGCAAGTAAGACCTCTTATGATATTTGGAATAAAGTCGACTTCACTTATGAAGGTTCTAGCAAGGCGAAAGAAACTCATGTCTGTTAACTTCATCAAAGTATACACTATTCGAGATGGAAAATGGAAAATTCATCAGATTCTTTGGGATTGCTAAGAAGATCCTCGAGTTACACCAGACTAGAGGTCCACTGCTACCGTGGTTAAAGAATCAAACACGCTAAAACTCTCCAATTAAACGACGTCATAGGTAAGATTTTACCTTATGAAGTAGAGAAACAACAAACAACTGAAGTTGAGGCTAAGATAAAGAAAAAGAAGAGCATGGCATTACAAGCTTCAGAGTCTACCTCAATAGACGAAAACTCGGAGGAGACTTGGCCATGCTAACAAGAAGGTCTAAGAAAATCCTTAGACAAGACGATCGAAAGAAGGATAGCGAGATGCTTTCTTCAACTGCAATAGGAAGGACCACTTCAAGAAGGATTTTCTCTTTCTTAGAGAAGCCAAAATCAGGATTCCAAACAACTCGAATCACATAATACAAGAAAACAATTTATTTATTAGCACACAAGGATTTGTGGTTGTAGACAACCTATGTCTGCCTAATTGAAAGTACGACCACAAAGTGAAGTGGCCAAATTTGTTGTAATGCGACCACTAGTGGTCCCAAAATTGTGCTACCAAATATGCGACTACTTGTGCTCGCATATGTTCTCTTACTGTCTGATATGTATATCCAGTCAGAACCTTGTTTCTCCCTTCTACCTTCAATTGATCGAACATCCTTACCCTTCTTCCCCTCCCCGGTATCGGCTCTCCTCCCCGACGAGCGCTCCCATCCTCCCAGACGAACATATGCTCCCCGGCCTTCTCATCCCGCACCACATGATTCGAGCTCATCACTAATCGTCATCCTCCACTCGTGCCACTACCTAGGTATATATCTTGGCTTTACTTCTTTAATCTATCTAGTTAATAATTAGTTTAGTAATTGCTATTTTAATGTTTGTCAGGATCTTCTTATGCATTATATATACTCGTTGAAGCCTAAGATACAAGAATTACCAAAATGGTGAAATACATGGATTTAGCTATTGCGCTTATGTTTTTGTCTATGTAATTCAGTAAATACCACATCTTCCACTATTTTAATTAAACATATATAATGGTTTAAAATATAAATAGACATTTGTATTTGATGTTTTTAACCATGTATGTGTGCATGGGTGTATTTTTTGAAGTGTATGTGTTTATTTATGTTTGTGTGTAAATAAATTGTGTATCTTGGTGTATATGTGTTAAATGTATGTGTGTTATTGTTTATGAGAACTGTGGTAAATGGTAAATTTAGTGTTCATGTAGTTGGTGTTGTTAATATTAGTCGATCTCAATATGTAATGTAAATGCGTTTATGATGTATTACAAATTGAATGTCAATTATTTATTTGCCATATAGGCTCAACATGTAGAATGAATTTTAGCACATTGTGTGAAACCACACAAAACATCATTCACATACGTGTGTCATTCCACATCGGATGGTGGGTGACCGTGCACAACGGGCGACATGTGCAACACAATTTGAGAATTGATGCCCCATCATGTGTTATATATACTTTTGTTTTTTTATAGGTGTGTCGGCTTCTTGGCTTTACAAGCTAGAAATTGCCCTTCATAGCACCTTGCTACTCTTGATGTGTGCATGTATTGGGTAGGGGAAGAATAGGTTAGGACAACATACCGAATTATCCCATATCGAAAGCAAAGTATCTCAGTTGTTGTTACATTTGAGTGATGATACTTGTTCACTAGTACGGCATCTTATAAAATTTACAAACCAAAAATTGAAAACAAATTCCTACTACACGAACAATCAAGGTATGTAAGTATGTATACATTTAGTATTATTGTTAATGCATATATTTTCATATATTCTGCAAGTATCTCTCTTGGTGACATTGTTAAGATATTATTACTATGATACTTTTCGGAACACTTTCTGCAAGAACGTTTGGTGTTTGATTTCAGAGTTTATAGGTTGATATTGGATCATCATAGTAATACCAATCCAAGGAAGTCAAAGGATATTCAAAGCTCATCCAACCTTGACTTTGCCCGGTGTTAGTGGTGGTGACTTAGGCATTTTGATCTAGAGTTGTAAAGCTAGCAGCATTGTAAATAGTTGAGATGTCTTTGTAATATACCAGGGATAGTAAAGCAGTTGCTTGGCTAGGCTAACATGAAACCATAATTCTATAGGAATTTAGTCATGTTTTTTATCCATCTGGGATTCCACGTTAACATCATATGCATTGTGATTATTTGGCTTGTTGGCTTGTTCTTTACCCAGTTAATTTATGCAAAAAGTTTTATTCTACCATTGTTACTACTATTCATATTCCCCTTTCCCCTAGTACTACTTCGAGCCCCAGGAATTCACAACACACACACACACATATATATAACCTTATTAGTCAACCACTAAATTATTTTGGTTGGAAAGTAGGGTAGAAAATATCAACCATAAAATTTAGTAGAAAAGAATAGGTTTTTATTCTAATTCATCAACCCATATACACTTTCTTGTTCACTCTTTATAATCCCATCTTTAACTTTTCCTTTTCATTCTTTACCAAAGACCATTAATGATGAGGTATGTACTGGTGCTCTCTCTCATACCACTTGAAGACGGTAGCTACATTGTGTCAAGTTCCTCCTGAACATATGTCGTGGTTTGACACCTATCTGGATTTCTTCCATTTTCCTTCTCATTATGTTATTTATATCCTCAGATGATAATATAAAATGATGGCTATCATTGTCAAGACAAACATTGATCATCACATGAGTCGTCAATAAGTCTTCTTACAATCATGCCAATCATTGATTTGTCCTTTTCACTGTGTTAATTTTGTGGAACCAATTAATTAATATAGTATAAGGAATTTCACAATTAAAATAAAAGTAGAAGCATTATGCAATGTTAGTGTAGATGTTTAATTTACTTGGACAAGCCAAGATCAAACTCAATGAGGCAACTTATGAATATTAAAAGCTACCTCTTGTGTGCACATTGAAGGCAATGCATGTAGGTCTATAAGTGCTACAATGGTTCCCAAAGAAGTTTACTATGGATTTTGATCTTTTATGTTTTGCGGAGGTCTAGTAATACCTAATTTTTTTATATTTTTGGTATGTTTAATTATAAATTTTATAGTTTTTATAGTTTTTATTTTTTATACATTATTTTTTAAGTAGAGATTTTTTATTTTAATATACAGACTTTCATTATTCAAATTTTAAGAATTTGAAATTATAATTAAGGTATTAAAATAAATAAAAATAAAGAGAGAAGTATCTTTGTGTTTTGAGTTTGAAAATCTATTTTTGAGAGTATTTTTGAAGTTCTTATATTTAACAATATTTTATGAAAATAGAAAGAAAGGATAAATAAGATACTAGTGTGAAAAAATGGGAGTAAAATAGGAAATGTACCAATAAAATTGATGTATATTTTTGAACAATATAGGAGGGGGTTTAGAGAATCTATACGAGCTTTTATTTTTTGGGGTTTTGAGATCTGTGAATTTTATATGTTTAACTTAAAATTTTCAATGTTTTTGTATTTTTATGCAAAATATAAGGAGTTTTCAAAACCTTTTTGGAGGGATTATAATTTGTAGCATATGTGTAAATCCTCATTTTAATAAAATTGGATTATAATTGGATTTATGATAAATGAATTAATGTAGCATTTATATTGTTTTTTACTTTTTTTTGGAAAATATCAAACTGTAATAATTTTGCAAACAAAAATTTAAGTTGGTATTAGAGTACAGTGGAATTTATGGCTAAAATTAAATTGCAACATATTACAAGATTGAATTAAGAAAATTTTAGAAGAAAAATCTAAATGTTATTTAAAAATAAGGCTACATAAAATATTTGGAAAATCAATATATATATATATATAATTATTTACCAATGTGAAGACAATACTGTGATATGTGGTTAGGTATATGATGAATCTCGGATTCATCACCTAACAGTGTCAAACTTAATCGTGTCCATACACAAATCATAAAATATTTGCTACATAATATTTTAAATATGTTGCACTATCTTTATCATACATTAATTTGTCTATAATTAATATTTGTGCATGACTTATTTTATGCATTTGAATAATTCATTGTTTAGTGCATTCCATTGATATATGTCACAACTTATTTGTTTATACTCCCCTTACATATGCAACTATCATTACCATTTGATCCCATTGTATTTTGTTGCACGCTCAATACATATTAAGAAAGGGGGAATATTGAATTATTAAAAATATGACATGAGAATTTACAATTCGACCAAAGGAAGATTGGAAGTTTAATATGACACCATCTTAATATTGTTTCTCAAGGTATCATGCTGATCACAAGTTGTTATCATAATCAAATCCTTTTAGTATTTAGTTCTCCTCATATTACACCTTTTGAAATAATTCTAGGACACACATATCTATCTCACTATAAATTCAAACTTATTCTATTATTAGCATTCCCTATTGACTAAATGGATAATGTCACCTCAACATATGAAAGTGTATGTGGTTATGTAAAATTGGGGCAAGGACGTCCATTATGGAAATGTTGCACCATGCATGAGAATTAATTATGCATTAGAATAATTTAATAATCAATAAATGGTTAAACATGATGGTCATTGGAAATATTCAACGTAGAGAATGGTTCAACCTCCACTATGGTAAAGAGGTATCATTAATGCAAAAAGGCGCATATGACTTTGGTGCTTATATCAAGAGGTGCAATGCCAATATGAAAAGATACCAAATTAGTTGGTGCTTATATCAAGAGGTGAAATGCCAATATGAAAAGGTGTCAAATTAGTTTGTGCTTATATCAAGAGGTGCAATACCAATATGAAGAGATGCTTAAGTTAAATTTGAGGAGATGCATCCCTTGGTGGGAATGGCTACGGTTTGTATATAAATACCACATGGATGAGACTTTGGAGGATCATCAATTCAATCATTCCACCACCATTCCATTACAATCAATTTCATAATCATTCAACCCACAAAATTCTACCACCATAATTAGTCATCCATTTTATTATCGACAAAGCATCGAAGTGATTTCGTCGACATGTGCATTCAAATCCTCTATGAATCCGACTCCTGAATCTCCACTCCGAGTGCCACTAAAAATTCTCCAACACCATATACGCCCGCCAACCATTATTTCCTCGAACCCTCTGCAAATCTGACTCCAGAGGCTTCCTCCCGAGCTATCGACCATCATATTTTTATCTCATCTTTATTTTATTACTTTACATTTTTATATCCATATGTTTTTGTTATCTTCTCTTTCGTGCAATCGTTCATCAAGACTATTGCGGCGATCCGTATCTATCGATGATTATCATCGACTCTTGTAGAACTGGGTTGTAACTTGAGGTTCGAGCTCGATTTGTGGTGGTAATCACATACAACTCGCCTCACTAGGAATTCCAAATTTGCGAAGATTTAAGGGATCCACGGGATCTCAAGGTTGCATACGAGTCCAATTGGAAGTTGCTGCATAGCAGGGGAGTGATCATCACTTGCCGACCTATACTATTGTCTTCTCCAAATTTCATTGCAATTTTTGTTATTCAAACATTCTGCAACAAACTCATCAATTTATGAAAGTTTTTTTTTTGCAAAATAAAGGGCAAAATCTTCCTGTCCCTATGGATTCCACCCTGACTTACTCTATACTGTGCTTTACGCATAATGTAGTCAAGCCCGGTAAGTTATTTGTTCGATCCATATTTTTGTGAGTTCTCAACGACTATCTGAGTGCAAAATCAGATACCCAAAACCCTCAAAATAATGCTTCAACAAATTGATATGGTTTCCTATCCCCGGCAATGGTGCCAAAATGCTTAAGATTGTCATATTGGAAGAATATAGTTTTGCTAGTCCCTAGCAAATATTTTGCAAAGAAGGATCTAAACACTCTAATATTGACATATTGGAAGAATATAGCCTTTGAGGATTGTATAGAAATTATCCTTTATTTCATAAAGTTTGAGATTGGAAAGGAAAATTTACTTACAATCCTTAGTCATCGCAAGTGTCCTCAAGACATAACTTAGTGTAGAGACTTGCTCGATTCGATTTAAGTGATACCTAGCATCAATAATATTACTAAACATGACGATAGACTCAAGTGTCAAATGTACTGAATTGACCAAGTGCTTTCATCCACAATCCTCTAACTCGGATACACTAAGCCAGGAAATACCTGAGAAGGAGGCTCAGAGTATTATTACAAGATCCAACTTCATAATTAATTTAACACTCAACCCAACTTCCTCCAGTTGGCCAGCAAGAAAAATAATGGGTTAATTTGTGGAGTTATTAAAGTAAGGTTTATTTGGTGGAGACGACTTTGCTTAAGTTTAAATTTATAGAAAGATATGAGTAAGGCCTAATATGCGATAATATTGATCATTATAAGATATTCTTGGAGAAGAGGAAGATACAGATGGCATATGGTGGTCATGAGAAAAGAATTTTCGCACAATGGTTCTCCTTGTTTCTTCTGCTACTCTTTCTTTCTATCTTTTTTTTCTTTCTTCTTTCTTTTCTTTTATTCTTCTTCTTTTTTTTCTATACTTTTTTTGCCATACATTTCCTCATTTTCCCAATATCTCTCATCATTTTTCAAGAGAACCAATGTGCTTTCATACTTTCTTTTAGGACTTGAAAACTTAAAAGGACATGTATTTTGTTGTAGATGGAGAACAGAATCTTGAAGAATATTTCTCTTTTGATGCATAATAGAAGAAGATGGAAAGAAGTTGAATGAAATGAAATAAGATAGATTATTAATGGATGACTTTTAAAGAAGTGGTGGATTTGAGAAATACGTAGAAAGGCAAGCAAGAAGCTGGTGTATGAAGGTATCAAGTGTGTACAATAATTGTGCATAATGGGCAATTGCTTGACCAGTTGAGATTACTCCCTTACATTTTATGTTGGACTCTCTTCCTCATGTATATTTTGTGGAATCTCTCCCCACTCCTCTACTCCATGATATGCTCACTATATCACAAACTCTGAGCACAACCATCGTCAGACTCCCTTAGCCTTTTGTACGTCAAGCTAGCATCACGGTTCAAAGCTCTTGATCTTTTCAGTATATAATGTTTGAGTTCATTATTCATACCAAGTGTCAAGAATTGAATCGAAGCTAAGTCCATTATGTAAAGTTTACCATACCCTCATTGTGGTAATTTCCCCTCCATGCTTTAAATTTACCACACCCTCATTGTAAATGCAAATGTAATGAGATAGGGGAGAATAATAAGACAGTGGGTGTGGGTAGACATTTGAAGAAGTTTCTTATTATTTGTTTTTTTAATGTAAGGTCTCCCTCATGCTTATTTAATGCCTAGTTTTGGCACATTTGAGTTGACATGAGAAGAAACTAGCCAAGCTAAGAAGTGTGTGATGGTTTTAACGTCCCCAGCGGGGCACCAATGTTATGTGTACCCAGTATTCCTTGTTAGCATGGCATCCATATTGGATAAACTGTGGTGATATTGTCTGTGCGGTTTTAGAATCATAGAAATGAATTGAACACCTAATTGAGTAACATTATGTGTGATTATATTTGGTGAAATGATAAATATGAAGGTGGCAGGTGGTGTCGGTATGATGAAGAAATCATGATTGAAAACAGTATGGTTAAATTCCTTCATAGGATCTTCAAATTGATATGA
Organism: Ottelia alismoides; assembly: GCA_037367405.1. Taxonomy (NCBI): domain Eukaryota; kingdom Viridiplantae; phylum Streptophyta; class Magnoliopsida; order Alismatales; family Hydrocharitaceae; genus Ottelia; species Ottelia alismoides. The sequence continues at coordinate 191,547 of JAZKJV010002510.1, read as the reverse complement.
TAGATCGGGATCAAGCTCGGACGGATCGAAAATTGGTGGATCAATATTCATTAAATATTGTTGATCTACTTAGTAAGGTTTGTCCTTAAAAATAAATGGAAAAATATCTTCTTCTTTTAAATTATCATCATCCCAAATGACTTCTTTCATAGTAGATACGTCAACACTTTGATCAATCCATTGTAGGCAACAAATTTGTGGTAAATTTACAAGAAGATGAGATGACATGTGTGTTGGATCATGGTTAGAAGAGGGGTACATGGTTGGAGTAAAGTGCTCCTCATCAACAGGCACCTCTGGAGAAAAGATGATCGTCGTGAATGGATTACGCCAAGGAAGATCCTCTATGGTAAACAATCGATCCTCCCATAGTGGTTTAAGAGCTTCCTTCATTTCAATCCTAGTATGATCGGGTAACATGTATTTTTCCTGATCCAGAAGTGACTTCCTATCGAAAGAAGGATATTGGAGATTAATTACTGAGCACAATGACTTATCTTTCCATATTGAAGTGGAGCTTATTTGTGTATCATATTCTTGATTGAAGGTTGATGTGGAATATGCATTACTCATGTAACTCTCTCTTTATTATGCCAATATCCATCATCAAGATTAAAATATGACATCTCATTCTCAAAAATACCATAATTATCCAAAAGATCTTCATGTGTTTCTGAGTTATTAATATTTATTTTTTGATATAAAAAGATTAAGGAAACTGATGTTTGATCTTGCATTGGTGGTGGTGTGGTCTCTCTCTCGGATGTTTGTACATCTTCGGTGGATATGGGTAGGATAGTTTGTGATGGGGTGATTGTGTTGTGGCCAACTAGTAGGTGAGTGACATTGGCAGAAATACCAGACTATGCATTTTGAACAGGTAGCTGTGGTTGAGAAGATAATTGGGAAGGAATTTCAACAAAATGCTTTTGGACCTCTTGAGTTTGAGCCACCTATTTTATGAATTTGATCAGGTTATAGTATTCTAATGCGATGCCCAGAGTTGGTGCTATCCCTCGTTGTTTTTGTAATTGTTAAAGGAAAGCGTCTTGTGCCTCTTGTCGTTGTGCCATGCATTCTAATTGTTGTATGATAGCCATAAATGAGTTTGGTTCTTCACCCATGTGTCTAAGAGGTGATTCTACGTTTAATTAAATGGGATAAATATGAGATTTCCATAGTATCCACTTGTCAATCAATCACAATACAAACAACAAACAAATTGAGTTTTAGTTAAGCACACAAGAATCCAAAATTTACATTTTCTAAGAAATCTAGCGGTTGAAAATAATTCTATAATTACCACAATGCCTTTCTTCTGGTTCTGAGGCCAGTTAGAGGGTAAGTAGGATGCAAGCCTTTCTTAGATCAATATAGATCTTAAACCTCTCGTCGGTCTTAGTTAAACACCTTAGGTACAACTGTACTTAACAAAGTGGGTTTTAGAGAACTATTACGAACCTAGGATTTGGGCTCTGCTTCTAAGGATACGTGTACTTGTAAGATTGTGAGAAAGTGCAACACACAAGTTTTCAAACAATCCTTTTTAGATTTAGAATTTTTTTACGATGACTTGATATTAATCCAATTTAAATTATGATTTTATCTTTATTAATTAGCAAACAATTAGTGGTCTTTTTAATGCAGGTGAGACTAAGAGAGAGAAAAGATCCTATGTAGATGCAATGCACAAATAGATAGTAGAAGTTGATTTCTCTTTCTTTCTTTTATTAAGACAAATATAGCACACACAAGGAATATTCAGAGATCCTATATATTCCTAAGTGAGAGAAAAGTTATCACAATGTTGTTCCGTCAATGATCTCAAATGCTATTCAAATTGATCCTTTCCACGCGAGCTGATTTGATGAAGTGGAACCTATGAAGAAGAAATACAAATTATAGTCAAATATAGAAAGAAAAATTTTAGAAATAAAACAAAGTGCGTATGGTTTCCTATCCCTGGCAACGACGTCAAAATATTGAAGCATATTTTCGAGGGTTTGGGTATCCGATTTTGCACTCGGATAGTCGTCGAGAACCCACAAAAATACGAATCAAACAATTACCGAATTTGACTATATTATGCGTAAAACACAATATAGGGTAAGTCAGGGTCGAATCCACAAGGACATGAATATTCTGCACTTTACTTTACAAAAAATACTTTTATAAATTGATGAGTTTGTTGCAGAATGTTTGAATAACAAAAATTGAAATGAAAATAGGAGAAGACAATAGTGTAGGTCGACAAGTGATGATCACTCCCCTGCTATGCGGCAACCTCCAATTGGACTCGTATGCGACCTTGAGATCTGGTGGATCCCTTAAATCTTCACAAATTTGGATTTCCTAGCGAGGCGAGTTGTATGTGATTACCACCACAAATCGAACTCGAATCTTGAGTCGCAACCCAGTTCTCCAAGAGTCGAGGATAACCACCGATAGATACATATCATCGTAATAGTCTTGATGAACAACTGCACGAAAGAGAAGATAACAAAATAAGATGGATATAAAAATGGAAAGTAATAAAATAAAGGCGAGATAAAAATATGATGGTCGGTTCGAGAGGAAGCCTCTGGAGTCAGATTTGCAAAGGGTCCGAGGAAATAATGGTTGACGGACGTTTATGGTGTTGGATAATTTTTAGCAGCACTTGAGGTGGAGCCTCAGGAGTCGAATTTGTAGAGGGTCTGAATGCACAAGTCGACGAAATCACTTCGATGTCTCATCGATAATAGAATGGATGACTAATTATGGTGGTGGAATTTTGTGGGTTGAATGATGATGAAATTGATTGTAGTGGAATGGTGATGGGAAGATATAATCATAATGGAATGATCGAATCGAATGATCCTCCAAAGTTCCTCCCATGTGGTATTTATACACAAACCATAGTCGTTCCCACTAAGGGATGCATCTCCTCAGATTTAACGCAAGCATCTCTTCACATTGGTATTGCACCTCTTGATATAAGCACCAACTAATTTGACACCCCTTCGTATTGGCATTGCACCTTTTGATATAAGCACCAACTAATTTGACACCCTTTCGTATTGGCATTGCACCTCTTGATATAAGCACCAACTAATTTGACATCTTTTCATATTGGCATTGCACCTCTTGATATAAGCACCAAAATCATATGTGCCTTTTTGCATTAATGATACCTCTTTACCATAGTGGAGGTTAAAACATTCTTTAAGTTGCATATTTCCAATGACCACCATGTTTAACCATTCATTGGTTATTAAATTTTTCTAATGCATAATTAATTCTCATGCATTGTGCAACGTTTCCATAGTGGATGTCCTTGCCCTAATTTTACACAACCACATACACTTTCATATATTGAGGTGACATTATCCATTTATTCAATAGGGAATGCTAATAATGGAATGAGTTTGAATTTATAGTGAGATAGATGTGTGTGACCTAGAATTATTTCAAAAGGTGTAATATGAGGAGAACTAAATGTTAAAAGGATTTCACTATGATAACAACTTGAGATCAGCATGATACCTTGAGAAACAATATTAAGATGACGTCATATTAAACTTCCAATCTTCCTTTGGTTGAATTGTAAATTCTCATGTCATATTTTTAATAATTCAATATTCTCCATTTCTTAATCTGTATTGAGTGTGCATCAAAATACAATGGGATCGAATGGTAATGATAGTTGCATAAGGGAGGATAAACAAATAAGTTGTGACTATATCAATGGAATGCACTGAAAAATGAATTATTCAAATGCATAAATAAGTCATGCACGGAGATTAATTATGGACCAATTGATGTATGATGAAGATAGTGCAACTTATTTAAAATATTATGTAGCAAATATTTTATGATTTAGCATATGGACACGATTAAGTTTGACAATATTAGGTGATGAATCCAAGATTCATCAGTATGCCCTCCCTTTGATGTCACCTTGAAGTCTAGTGAAGGCCTTGAGGGCCATGGAGTTGCATATATGCATGAAAAAAAGAGATGAACATAACACTATGGGGAGCTTCGACTTCACAAGACATGACCTCAGATGGCCTTCAGTAAATCCTAGTAGCTGAAGATGCATAAAAAACTAGTAGCTTTTTGTTCTACTAAAAATGAACATAAATGGATGAAGGAAAAGGCTACTTGGAGGTGTTGGTCGATGAACGAAGTTGAGTCATTCAAACTTGCCCTTCTTAAGCTCGATTGGCTTTGAGGTTGGGCGTGAAATGTTTATGGAGTCTTCGTAAAGCTTATAACACCAAATAAATGAGAGCAAGAGGGTGCATAGATGCAGATGTGTGGAACTTTCTAGTAAGTTATCGAGTGGGGATGAAATGGGGACATGGAGCCTCTTGATATTGCAAATAGATAGATGGCAACTTTTTAACCTAATGGAGAGGTTAAGTTAGTCGATGGCCGGAGAAAATTTTTCCCTTGAGTGGTGGAAAGACAATGATAGGAGGATTTAGGCATAAGCCCAAATTTAAACAAAGGGTGGGAACATGAGTGAAATTGAAAGAGGGTAATGATAAGGTGATTGATGTTTTACAAAAAAGAAGAAAAGTGAGAACAAAATCAACCTAATGATGGAGTGGTATCGGCCTCTAATGTTAGCCTCGATCATAGTAAATGAAGTGGAAGCTCTACCAAAATAAATATTAGGTGGCAGATATCTTTGGATGGCTCAAGACCATTCGACCGCTCGTGCCTTGATGTGACTCCATATTCTCACCTCGACGATCATGTCACCCAATTTTAAGCTCATTAGGTATTAGGGTTTGGTGGATGCAGAGAAGATAAGGAATTCAGTCAACTTTGAGGAGCTTTTAAGGGCGATAGTGAAGGTGGTTAACGGAATTTGCAGTTCCACATGGTAGGTGGAGGTGAGAGTTGCCGAGTGAGCATTCATCGTGATTCGTGATCTGGAGGTGGCACGATAAGGGTGCATATAAAGGAGGAAGAGGGGTCGGTGTACAGATTCTCTCCCTTCATGATGCACAACTGAAGGAAGGAGACAAAGGGGACGCTTCCCAAAAGTTCTAAAATTCAAATAGATTTGTAAAAACTTTAATACATAACAAATTACCTTGGATGGAAATATCAATACATGAAAATTTCGTAGAATTTCAAGATCTACAACTTTGTTAAAGAAGTTTTGACCAAATTTACCTTCTTTTGAGAGAACAATTTGGCTTTGGTTTTTTTTATTTGTTTTATTTTCTGATTAATAAAAGGCCACTATTTTATTTTATAATAATACTAGATACTATTAAGTACTTAGTAATAATTTTGTTGATTTTTTAGCATATAGAGTAGATAAAAAAGATGAAATATTGATCACATGTCAAATTTACTTTAGATCTAAATAAGAGAAACACAAAAACTCTTATTTGTATTGTGGAACTAGATTTGTTGCGATGGCAAGAGGCAATATAACATCCTTATCCCTCCAGTGTTTATAAAATTTGGTGTACATTTTATGACCATGATTCTAATAGACATATCATCATTGTTCTTTAATACAATCAATTCCTTCTCTATCTCCAAAATTAAATGGAAGAACAAAATTGTAGTGGAATATTTTTGTCCGAGAAGACCTTCGTTGCAGTACAAGTTTTTTTCATTTCTCTGAATAACTTCCACCTTCCTATATTCCATGGACTAAGACTGCATGTCTATAGTAATGCAAATTCTGCTTGCAGATTTTTAAGGATGCTCATAAACTTCAATTTCTTAGACTCATACATTTTATAGCAATCCCTCTTTAGATTAAAATATGAGAAAATCTTGTATTTAGATTGTAGACTCACAATCAACTTTTCAAACTTAGGATTTTCTACCACCATAAATGACATTTCACCTGAAATAACCCACTTCACCAAATCCTATCGGCTACGTTCTTGATCAAAGTTCCACATCAAAATCGTGCTCCCCTACTCCGAGTATTTGCATTTAACAAGCACTGACATTTATTATCCTTCTTGTAATATGAATGATTACTCTCCAGGGGAAGAATTAGGTGACTGGTACTGTTTTTACTTTTGTAAGATAATGGTTTTCTAGAATGATTACATCGACACGTCTCCTTACCATATACAACACATCTTTATCTAGAGGTTCCACATCCAGGACTAAATGACGTGCACGCTTTCTAGATCCATGCAAATTGACATCTAAAAGTTCATCCTCTTACTCTTTTTCTTGTCTAATCATCTACTCCTCCATGGTAGGAGTAATAGTTTCATCATTTTAAGTAGATAGAATCTATTGGTGTTAAATAATATTAAGTAAATAACGACAATGGTAAAAACACAAGCACTTAACTATTCTAAACCTGTCACACCGCCAATATTAGTTTATACCATGAAGACAATAACTAAATTTAGATAACTGCAAACAAAAATCCAATTCTAGATTATTGCACAAACATTATAAACATAAACCGCCACTATACTGTAGAATTCACACGACAATTCAAATGTGATTTTTTTTATTGAGGTATGTATGCATACCTTCCAATTCGCTACGGATATTGACCATACATGGCCCTAATGATGTGCAGCCAGTGCAGGCAAGAAGTGGGCCACGACACACTGCTGGATATTCGTCTATTGTTTCGAAAATCAACTGACGAGGGCACCAGATGTGTCGATGATCGACTGGAGGGCGATTGGAGGTGACGGACAAGAGGGCGAGCGGGAGGTCGTACACTGTCAAACCGCATGGCGAGTGGGATGTGTTGGTCTTGGTGGAGGACCAGGATGCAGTGGTGGAAGGAGGGAAGGAGGGAGTCGAAATGCTGGTGGAAGGTGGCGAACAGGAGGGCGAGTCGAGTTTCTCCTTTCGAAGATGCATATCGTGCTGGTGGGCAACAAGGGAAGGAAGGAAAGAGAGGGAAGGGGTCTTCGCAGAGAACATGAAGGAGGGAGGTCAACACTGCTCATGCTGGAATGGAGAAGAGAGGAGATGGTGGGGGTTGAGAACTAGACATGGCCAAAGTGCAGGCCGGGACGACTAGGACGAGGTTCTAAAACCCCATATCCAGGGATCGGTCTGGGCCAGCCTATGGGCCATACTTCACGGTGCAAGCCTGACCCAAGTTTGAGCCAGGCCGGGCCGACCCATGGACCGAGTTCAATTTATTCTGTTTCTTAATGATTCATATAATTTATAGAGGTAAATAATTTTTTTAACATCGTCTACACTTTTCAAATCTTAACCATTATATGTGTTGCTTGACACGTAAAGTACTAAATACAGAAGAAGGTGCTTCTAACATCATTATATAAAAAAAGGTGCAGTTCACAGAAAGAAGATGCTTCTTTTATACCAAGTTTAATTTGTTGTGCTACTTTTTTTCTGTTTCTGTGATCTTTCACATGTTATATGCACGTGTACAACAATTAGAAATACACCAACGCATCTGGCTTTTCATCATTTATCGCTTCCTATTAAATCATCTTTACACTTTTCAAGATACTGAAATTTTTTAATTTTTCTGTAATTATTATTATTGTTATAATTATTTTGGTCTTGGGTAATGTCTACCAAAGCAGTTGCATTTTGTCCACATGTTTTGTTCATACATTTTAAGTTTAAATCTGCTAAGGTTGGACCGTGGAACACAAGTCCATTTTAAGTTTAAATCTGCTGAGTTTCGTCAACTCATACTGAAATTCGGGGCCTGATTTTACATTCTTCTATTTCCTGCTTGATTTGCGTGTATATTGTTATAAGTATTGACATTTGGTAATTATGTATACAGTAGCAAAGCTTTTCCTGACTAGGTGCATTAATATATTTTTTTGTTATCTGCACCTTCTACATTAATAGTGTAATCTACTACATTATTAATGTAACATTTTTATGCAGAAGAAAAACATGAAGTATATCATATTAAATGTATGTAATATACAATTTTTTAAAAATACATTTTTTTGTGGGATAGGTCGAGTCATGCTTTATGGCATATGTCCACGGCCCATTCAGTTGACAGGTGGGTCTGACCGAACCGTTCACAAATTATGTTTGCCCAAACCCAACCCATGAGTGTGCTGAGTGCGGGAGGGGGGAGGGGGGCGACCCACTGGTCAGGTCTATCAAGGACATTAGTGGAAGGAGGGGGTTGGGGACAGTGGCAGAAGGTGGAAAACAAGAAGGAATGGGGTCGGTGTTGATCCTGCTCAAATGAAGAGAGGATTGGGGACAACGACAGAAGGAGGGAAGGAGGGGGCCAAGGTCGGGGATGATAACGCAAGGTGGAGAACAAGAATGAAGGGGGTTAACACTGCTCGAATGGAGAAGAGACAAGAGGGGATTAGGTCCTCATAGGGTTTCAAGTTCAAACCTTGAGGGTTAAGGGGGGTTCACTTCAGGCTTATATTGGAGTCATGTCGAGTTAGGCCTATAATTGGGCCGCACACAAGCTAGGAATCAATCTTATGGGTATCTTGGGCAAGCGAGCTTCCTTTCGAGCTAACTTCAGCTCAAGCCATGTCTGATAACATAAATGGCATGAAATTGATCATCAAGCCCACCCAATAAATCATAGGGCTTAGTCTTGGGTCCGGTATTAGTGGTTTGGACATTGTGTCGAGCTAGGCCACCCTACCAAATGCTCAGCCCTACCCTATCCACACCCACAACCCCCCACTTGCAAACTCCTCCTTTGATGCCCTCCCCTCGTCTCCCTCTCCGCCATGATCCCTCCTACTCCCTTGACCCCCTTCTCCCCCTCCTCCACCCACACCCACATTCCCCAATGTAGAGCCCCTCAACCACCTCACCCCAACCCACACCAAGAACCCCCCACCTACAGACCCCTTCCACCAATGCCATCACCCCCTCTCCCTCTCACCCTTGACCCCTCCTCCTCCTCTGACCCTCCTCCCTCTACCTCCACCCACTCCCACAACCCCAACAAGACCCATAACCTCATACCCATAGCCACAACCCCAACCACAACAGCCCAACCCACAACACCTCATCCACATTATAGAGATATATTTATATTTCTCTATTATTTTCTTGGTTTACTTTATTTCTATCTATCTTATGCAATTTACCAATAGGTCTCTCATTTATAAAAGAGAGCTCTAGGGTTCATAGAATAAATAACTCTTATTCTTTTTCCCAACATGGTATTAGAGCGATGGTCCTAAGTCGAAGCTCTCGAACCTGAGAAAAACCTAACCCTAAAACCCCACCCGTCAGCCCTTCACCTCTCTTGCGTGTCGCCGTCATTGGCTTTCATTCTCTCGGGCGTTGCCGTCGGCCCTCTCTTCCTTCATGTGGCGTAGTCGTTGGCCCTCTTCTATCTACAGCATCACTGCCACACTTCCTCTCTCTCTCCTCTGTTATGTTGTCGTGCCTCCCAGACCTTCTTCTCTAGCACGCAGCACCATCGAGAGGGGTAAACGTGTGTGTGTGCGCATTATAGTGCGATTCTCCATGGCTCTCTACTCCGCTCGCATCGAGGTTCGCTCGTGTTGATGGATATGATTTCATTCTAAGTCTACGCATGCAATAAAATCCCCATATGTCCATGTAGAAGTATTTCTATTGGTCTACAAACACCATGTTTTCTTCATCCAGTAATATATCAAAGAACAAAATCGATATCCCTGCCACATGCGCTTTCAGAGATCCAATGTTAGTTGTCAAGATGAACAGATGAATTACGAGTTATGGATCATACAGTTCATGAGCCTATTGAATTCTATGGGTTAGAAACATATTCTTACCAAGGAAGAGGTGATTGAGAAAACTGGGGTGAATGCCTCGTGAGAGGCAGATGATGCTTATAAAAAAGTTTGGTTATATGGTACATTGACATTAGAGATTGTCAATGACGTGTTACATCAGCCCATCGCTAAAGCGATGTGGGATATCCTCGCATCTACCTACTCACATGCGAGGAATGAGACAAAAATTTTGCAGCTACAGCACGACATATTTACTATCAAGCAGAATGGGATGCCCCTTCATTCCATATACACGTACCTGTGTGGAATGCTCGAGAAGCTCCATGGTTTTATGCCTTTTATGGCTACTCCTGAGCAACAGAAGACCTACAAGAATGCCACTTTGATTGCTGTATTCCTCGCAGTATTTTGATCCAGGGTATGAGGCAACTCGTTCACAGATCTTGGTAGATGCTATTATTCCTCCCATTTAGGAAGCTTTCCGCAGACTTAGCCGAATAAATGTATCATCACCTTCTTCTAATCAGACTTCTTCTGCGATGGCAGACTCCAACAATGAGGGGGCTCTTCTCAGTTTCGTGGTCATGGACCTCATGGTAGAGAAGGTCGTATTCGTCAACCATTCACTTAATATCATCGTTTTAGGAACACAGAGGATACATGCTACTCCAAGCATGGTTTTCCTGCATCAGCTCGTGTAGTAGAGTTGGTGGAGTTTCCTATAACTCCGTCTTCAGATCAGAGTTTTGATGACCTAGTAGCTCAATTAAGGGACATTATGCCTCATACTAGTCCCATTTCTTCCTCGCATTCTCTAGGAGGCCATTCAGATGTTGTCACTTCTACCTCTGCAGTACTTCTACTACTGGCAGTACTTCAGGTAGAATTTATACTCTTACTAATTATAATAGATATTACAGAATGGATTATGGACTCTGGGGCGATACATCACTTGTGTGGAGATAGAGATCGGCTTGCAGCTTACAGATAGTTTCCTTCATAGAGAACTATTATCATAGCCGATGTAACTCATTCCCCGATCACAAGATAGGAAAAGATCAGTTTGACGCCTTCTATGCATCTGCATAATGTGTTGCATGCACCTGACCTTTCTATGAATTCATTATCTATTAGCCAGATTACGAATGATTTGCATTATCGTGTTATTTTTGACCCATTGTCTCTTGTATTTCAAGACATTCTTACGGACATGTTGATTGTTGTAGTCGTGAGAAGGGTAGCCTCTATCGACTAGTCTGAATTCCATATGCTGATCTATCCTCTCATTCTATAGGACTAGCCTCACCTTTCCTGTGGCATCTACGCTTTGATCACCTTCTACTTCAGAAGATGCGTCAAGTTCTCCCTCAGATCTCACCTCGCTCATCCTTCTAATGCGAGGCATGCCAGTTGGGAAAGCACCATCGGTCTGCTTTATCTAGTCATCAAAGTCAGAGAAGTAGCCCCCTTTTTGAGTTTTTCCTTGTTGGCATTTGGGATCCTAGTCATATTCCCGGTCACCAGGGGCACATGTTTTACCTAGTTGTTGTTGATGATTTTTCTCGTCTGTCATGGATCTTTTTATTGAAGAATAAATCTGAAGACGGGAATGTGATTACAACTATTATAAATGAAGTGCATAATATTTTTTTTCTTATGTCATATTTACGAGAACCGATAATGCATTGGAATTCTTTACTGGTGCACTCTCATAATTCTTTTCATCCCGTGGTATTGTTCGTTAGACATCATTTATCTACACTTCTCAACAGAATGGTGTTGCAGAAAGAAAGCATCACCATTTACTTGATGTTACCCGAACTCTTCTTATCCATAGTCGTGCCCCACATTTATTTTGGGGTGATGTGATTCTTACGGCTTGTTACCTTGTGAGTCGCATGCCCTCGTCTGTACTTGGTGAAAAAATTCCTTTCTCCCTGGTTATTTATAGAAGAAATTATTCTCACTCCTCATGTTTTTGGTTCTATTGCCTTTGTCCATCAGTTGTTTCCAGTCTTGACAAGATTTCTCTTAGAGTTGTCAATGTATTTTTGTTAAGTTCTCTAGGACATAGAAGGGATATATATGTTATGATCTGTTGAACATGAAATATTATGTAGTGCTGACGTCACATTTTTTAAGTCGGTGACGTATTTTTCTCCTACACGTAATAGGTTGACTTCATTAGATTCAGATGATGAGGTCTACATGCCACATCCTTCTATGAACCCATCACGACCTTCACTACCTCCATCTACGTCACCATTTTATGATTCTATCATCCATAGTCCATTTTTTACCCTTGCCATGATACTATACTCGTAGGCATGCTCCTGCTCATGGTCATCACCCATCATCTAGCACACTTCAAGTTTGTTCTGAATACAATATTCTAATGATGGGTCTGGATATGTATCTGAGTAGGAACCTTTACAGAAGGATGGCATATAGATTGAAGAGATTTCCAATGACCCGGATGTACTTATTGCACTTCGAAAGCATAAGCATATATGTGCCTCATATCCTCTTGCTTCCCAGGTTTCCTTTGAGTGCTTGTTAGGAGTCTTCAAAAGATTCATTGTTGCTCTATTTGCCATGGAAATCCCACGGAATTACCAGAATTCCTTGAGAGACATTCAGGGGAGTCTGTCCATGGAAGAAGAGATGGTTCCACTATAGTCGTGTGGTACCTGGAATTTGATCCCCGCTCCAAATGGGATGCCTATTATCAATTGCAAATGGGTGTTTATAGTAAAACACCATGCAGATGGGAGTCTTTATCATTACAAGGTCAGATTGGTTGCACGGCGATTTACTTTGGTGGATTATCTGGACACATTTTTTCATGTTGCTTGCCACTCCACTCTATGAGTCCTTCTTTCAGTTGCAGTGGTAAGTGACTAGCCTTTATTTCAGCTTGATGTTAAAAATTCATTCTTGTATGGTGATCTCCAGGAAGAAGTCTACATGCAACAACCTCTAAGGGTTGTTACTGAGGGGGAGTGTCAATAGGCATGTAGACTTCACAAGGTAATATATGTTGGACATGCGAGCCCACGGCGAGCCATTATGCAATAAATGTTATTGCAATTCACTCCTTAATCTGGAATAAAGAGTACATAGTTTGCATAATAGGTCCCTTAGTGCAATTAGGGTTATGTACCATGGCCATCTTAATAATCATACAGCTGTTGATTCAATTATTGAATCATAGAGGCTGGTGCTTAGATGAATATCTAATGAGTTAGATTGAGGACTCATCAAGCACCGTCAAATGATTATTAAGAGATGATCTCCAGCCTGAGTAGGAGATGGCAATCCTTTCTCAGTTAGGCTGATATCTGACCGACTTCTTGATGCAGGTCCTCTGCATAGGAATAGAGATTCGGAAGTGTCAGATGAGTTAGGTCAAAGAGTTGACTTAACGAGATCGAGATAACCAAAGTCCTATATCATATGCTGTCATGATATAGGCACACATCCTCTAACCGGAGACAGATGTGTTACTATATGTCTGAGTATGTACATTTGGCAGACCAATAGGTTGATGACCTAATCAAGGTCTATACACCGGTGCGCTGGTGTGCATATAAGGGCATATGAGTAATACGATCTCTCAAAGGGATCATACAGGTTTAGTTACTAAACCGGAAGACATGAGCTCACTCATGAGATATTGGGAAGAATCAAATTTCGTGCACACGGTCGTCTCGCTTTGGAAGCTTGACTGAATTTGTTGATTTGATATATACTTTTGGAAAGTATATGATCAAGACCTACGTATGATATATGCTTTTGGAAAGTATATGATCAATACCGACTCCCAATGATCGAATGAGAAACTTGCTGATAAAACCATGAAGTAGACAGTATAAAGTTGATCCAATACTTCGGGTTTAATCTGAGTCTTCCAGTATGCAGGATGTACAGGTATTAGGAATACCTGAGGGTGATGTGATCATAAACGATTGTATAACCGTGACGCTTCCATTCCTAGGGAGTGATGAAACAGGTCTGGATTTTAGTGACTCCTCTCAGTAGAGAAGTAATCTAATCTTAGTCCAAATGTTGGACATTGATCTGAATGAGATTCAGATACAATGACAAGATTAGATTTGAGGTCTTGATTTAATCAAGCATCTATGGGAGGCCCGCGATCTGGATTTGAGATATGATCTCAATATCCATGTCACTATACGTGGAACAATACAATCACCCTGTCCTTATCTCCAAGTATTCACGGAGAAAGCGCATTATCCTTGAAAGGGTTCATGGATAATTTTATTGTTGATATATGTATCCGAGCATTGAGAAAATGGGTAATTGAATGTGATTTAATTATCATGACTAATATGAATTTGATTCATATTATGAGGAGAGTTATCTTAGATAATTAAATGTGATTTGATTATCAAAGATGTAAATAATGTGAATGTGATTCATATTATTTGGGCACATGAGAATAAGTTATCCAATATAATTGAATGTGATTTAATTATTGTGGATAAGAATAATGTGGATAGTAATATCCAATTATTCATAATATATTATAAATATGATTTATAATGTATTAGAGAGAGCTAATTATAATTTATATTTGTTGATTAATTATTATGTGTATTGGATACACATTGTGTAATTAATTGATAATGTAAATTATATGTTGTTTTGGGTTGTGAATGTGATTCACAATTTTCCAATGTCAAGATTACAATATTCTCAAATATAATTGTGAATTTTTTATTGAGGAATAAAATCCCAACAAATAGTTGTTGGGATTTTACTCCCCATTAGGAATAGAAGGGGCGGCACCCAATTCCCTTGGGGAATTGGTGGCCGTCCCCTCTTCTTTATGGGGAAAGATCTCTCATTTGTATTCTCTCTCCTTATTTGATTGATTTAATTTGGTATTAATATTTATTTGATTTATCAAATATATTTTATCAAAATTAAATCACAAGTTGTTGGTTTCTACCAACAACAATCTTGACCATTGGATTGACATAAATCAATCTCATCCATTGATTTTATATGTCACATGAATTGAGATCCATGGATCTCAAAATCCTATAAATAGAGAGGCATACCATGCTCTCTATTTTACACAAAATGCTTGAGAAGCATCTCTCTCTTTCTCTCTTTCTCTGTAGACGTCAGCCCTCTCTATCCCTCTCATGGCCGTCCACCATGGATACCATGGAGAGGTTCTCCGTCCCGCAGCATCGTCGTTATGCTGTCTGATCGTCTGCTCCTGGATCTCCGTCTCCTTCGGTGCGTCTTGCTCGTGAAGAAGACGATGGATCTCGTGTGTCGAGATCAGGAGATCAGCCGCTTGGATCATCAACATGGATTGTGAGAAGCACGTGGTTCATCCCCGCGCTCGCAAGCGTCTCCTCCGTCGGATCGGACTTGAGACAGGAGGTCTCTTCGTTTAGAGACTCGATCGCAACCACGCTTCAAGAGGTAATCCTATTACTTGTTTGTGGTTTAGACGAGACGATTCGAGAAGTGTTCTTGGATCATGTGGTTTCGTCGTATAAAATTTTTTTAATTTCCGCTGCATCGAGCAACTAGTCCGACTAGTCGCTCCTTGTCGTATTCAATACGACGCACACGCTTCCGTGATGCGCTTGAGGATCAAACCATATCCTTCAAGTGGTATCAGAGCCAGGTTGACGGTTTCGAATATGATTCGCTAACCGAGGATGACTTGGGTTCGTTATGGTCGCGAAAGTTTTTATCGCATTTGATTTCGCAGATCTGCTTAGTAAATAATTTTGGCCATGTTAAAAATGTTTAAGCACGAATTATTTACTTGGATTTTGTTCCCCATTAAATAAGAAAATCATAGGATCTGAGTTTGTGTAAATCGGATTTCGTTTGCTCTAGATATGGTTGTTTTAATGAACATGTATCCACTGTTACGGGAACTGCGAATCTTAACGTAAATAAAGAGTTAATTACTGTTTAGAGACGCTTCGAAATGCATGCAAATTACATAGGTTCTGTTGTAAATCAAGTTAGCAAACTATGGAAACTTACTTTGCTTAATTTGGATTTAAATTGATTGAGATATGCTAATTTTAGTAAGTAGGGGTCACTGCTGAAATTACTTTCCTAATCAAGAACCATGTGATTGTCAATTAGTGAAATTAATTGTTAATTTCATGAAATAATTATAGAAAATATTTGAGAAATATTGGAATATGATTATTTCCTTAATTGACTTGACCTCAACTAATTAATTGATTAGATTTGATCTAGATCATAATTGGAAACACAATCATCAAACTTATTGCTTGAATAGGATTGGGAATTTGTCTAGCAAATTTCCTTATAATCAACATTGTTTTGATTACTATATGGTATAATTTCGGTTGAAGAACCGATGATCATCTCAAGTACAAATTAATCAATTTGGCATTATCCTTTCCCGAAGCGGATATGGTGTCTAGTCGGGGATCGTTGGGGTAGCGGGTTGCAACGTATGCAGTCCGTTCCACTCCCGCCGGTACTGGCCATGACACCGGGTAGGGCCGGGATAATGTCCGAGGGATTAAGATGCATTTTTCTAATTATTAAAATACGAATTAATACTTATTTTTAGAATAATACCATATATATTCAAGTAAGACAATCAAGTTTGATTGATTGAATTGGATTAATAATTAATTAAATATGATTAAGTTAATTATGTCCAATAAAAATACTCTAATATGATTAGAGTTGATAATTTCCTTGGAAGAATTGATTATATGAATGTGATTCATAGTAATTAAATAAATTTGAATAAGAGATGGAGGATCACATAAGTGACATCCATGGTCTCCCGTCAAGGCGAAGAGTTTCGTCGCCAGATATTATATATAGGAGACGCATGTCCGAAGTGACAGCTCCTGTATATGATCCATTTGGATCGGGCTCGTCGCTTCTCGAAAGAGTAAGGACGTATGCGTAGTGACCCCAATATCGGGTCCTCATATTATTGGGGCGATATTGGATTGCGCATAGCGAGTTGTATTCCTGTTGACAGTTGGTTCAATTAATGACGGGTCAACATCACCTTAGGGGTGGTGGGCCCGGGTATTAAAGACCGAATTGGGAGATGCAAGTTGGACTTGCAAGGCGGAATGTGTTCCCGCTTCTTTTTATCCGAGTTGTAGGTTTTCATATTATTGGGATGCAACAAAGATAAGGAAGGAGATCCCAGATCTTGCTTGAGATATAATGGTAAGTATATCTCTTACATTGAAAGTGATTAAGGGAATGAACTTTCATTGTTGACATGGCAAGACAACTTTGATATAAAATTCCTAATTCAAAGTAAAACATGTATATATATAAATATATACCCTTATGCAAATTACTTATTTCAGATAATCCTTCATTAAACCCACTCAATGTTATACTCATTAATAACCAGTAAAATATCATGGATTGGACTCATGATCCAGATATTGTATTTGCAGTTGGACACATAATGTATGTGGTTGCAATGTGCAAGTTTCCTCATAATAATGAGGAATGATGATTAATAAGACAATAGGACTAAAATCCTAGGGTTTGTATGTCTCTATAAGTCTTGATCTTATCGAATGTACTTTTAAAGTAACATGTCGATAATGATCGTAATTATCAAATAATCCTTATAAAATTCGAAGAAGATGTTCTAGCATACATATGTGCTCTCGACATTTAATCATGAATAATGTGGTTCTCTGCATCATGCAGAATGGTGGCTCTATAAGAGATGATGTATTCAAATTGTTTGAGTACCTACCTGAACCAATGTTTTAAGAGTCTAGATGGATATAGATACGATGAATGTCATCATTCTACAATCTATACTCTAGTCATTCATGAAGCTTCATAATATTCATATTGTATGAACTTAAATGAAGCTTGTATAAATGTTGAAATACTCTTATATTGAGATTTTTGATTTTAAGATAAGAGATCCTTGGTCTTGGGCAATAGTTGCTTATAGACAAAGGGAGCGCAGTGGAAGCATGGGCTGGACCCACTTAAGAGGTATAGTCAAAGAGTTTACTGTACTTCTGTGACTTCCATATGACATCCAAAGAGTTGGATGAATGCCAATACTGCAATAAATTAATGTGTTGATAGTATGACTATCAAATCTATCTAGAATCCTTAGAAAAGGAATCGGATAGTACATCAGAAAAACTACATATAATCATTGAAATTGACTTACTTATTTGATAAGATAAAGTCTAATAATTGTATCTCAATCTTCTAATGACACTTGCAATTGGTTACATCTGTATTAGAATATTAGAAATTTGATCTTAAGGTTTAATGGTCATCCATGTTGGAATTGATGCAATTGTTGAAATAATTTCCCCCGGATGAATAGACTTCATATTTTCAGTGGGAGCCCTTAGTCTTAGAGAATGTCTCTATGACCTAGATATTAGAATACACTCATTGTTTATTTCTAAACGTTGGGAATAAACATGAATCTGGAATAGACCTATCATAAAGAGTTATGATGGAGATATTTCAGATAGTAATCTTACATCTAGTGGACTCCACTAAATTAGAAAATTAATGAATGATTCATTAAGATTTCTAATACTGAAAATTAAACCTTTAAAGATCAATAGGAGGATAAAGATCATTTGACAATGATCTGACATATTGTTTTGGACATATGTCTGTTGATGAGATCAATGGACAAGTAAGAGATGAAACTTTAGAATGTCTAAAATTTCAAACTTGCATACTTGTGAATATTGTATTCAAAGTAAAATGTCCAATACACCCTTCTTTTGGAATGGTGTAAGATGTTAAGGTATTCAAGATCTCATACATATTGATGTATGTGAATCATCTATATCAGAATAAACATTATGGATATGTGATATCTATTAATTATTATTTGTGATATGAAATTTCTTCTCTTCACTTAGAAAACTTTGAAATGTTCAAAGATTTCACAATTTTGGTTTAGAACCAAAGTTTGAAGGAAGATGAAATAAATTTAATCTAATCAAGGTAGCTTGTACCTATTAGATGAATTCAAGGAATACCTTATAGAGATGTGAATATCATTTCTATCTCAACCCTCCTAATGAGCCTTAACTCAATAGAGTTGTAGGGAGATGCAATTTATCATGTGTGACATGATTTGATCAATGATTAATCTTAGCATAATTATCTCTTAGTTTCCAAGTATATGTGGTAGAGACTACATTATACACTTAATAAGGTCCCAAGCTGGTAAGCTGGAATCTAGCACCAGAGAGTGCTACTTCATTAGGAAAATAAAGGATGGTATTAGATACCTACTTTATGACCTTGAGATTCTTAAAAGATCTCATCTTTGAGAATATGATTCTTATAGGATGACTCTCTTGAGAATCAAGATGAAAATGAAGTAAAAGAACTCATTTAATCTTGAAAAGATAATGAGGCTCCTGAAATCAAAAACTATAATAGATAATTAAAGATGAAACATTAATACCTCTTCAAATAAGTTTGAGAATGGATTCCATGTGTCAGTTAAATCTGAAAATGATCGGACTTCATGTGATGAAGCTCTTGAGGATCATGACATGGAAAGATGGATGTTAGCAATAAAAGTCTAATGTAGACTTCATATACAAGTGTTGTATATGGACCCTCGATGATCCACCTATATGGATCAGACCCATTAAGGTGTAAATGGATCTTCAAGAGAAAGAGGGAACCTGATGAGAAGGTATAGACCTTCAAAGCATGGTTCGTAGCCATGAGCTACACACCGAAGAGAAGGCATCGCTTGCGATAAGACTTGCTCTCCAGTGACCTTTCTTTAACCCATCAGAATATTGCTAACTATAACTACACAACTTGTCTATGACATCTTCATGGTGTGAGTCAAGATTACATTCCTCTATGAATACCTCTCTGAGGATATTCATATGAAGTAGCCCCAGGGCTTCATGGTTGAGGAAAGCAAGGTGTGCTAGCTGAAGAACTCCATCTTTGGACTCCAATAAGTCTCTTGTAGTTGAAACATAAGATTTGATGAAATTATAAATGTTGTGATTTCAGATAAAATCTTGATGAACCATGTGAAGCTTAGTGGGAGTGCCATTGTGTTCATCGTGCTTAATGTAGATATTATTCTAATCATTTAGAATAAGAATAAATAATAAGTGTTTGATAATTTGGTTGTTCCATACCTTGAGATACGATCTCAAGGATACCTCTTAGATCTTAGTTCTGAAGTAGCTCAGAAGCAAAGAGAAGAGGATATTGGGACCGTCACATTAGTAATACACCTTGGACTTATTCCATTTTCTGGAAAATTCCAAGAGAGGCTTCCTTCCCTTAAAGATGTGGTAGTGACCTGTCTAAAGGGATAGCACCTCAAAGAGTTGAGGAAGTAAAAGCCAGAACTGCTTGCACTTGTGCATCAGTTACGCAAAGCTGAAGTGTATGCTAGATGTGTACAAAAGCCATATGTCTGCCATGCAGTGGGAATAGTAAACTGTTACTGATCCTACTCTGGAAATAAAACACTTGGCTGCATTAATAACAATATCTTCAAAGATGATGAAACTTAGAGATAGTGATCTGAAAGTCCATCTTCAAAGGTTTAAGACCTTGTAGATAGTGATCTATAAGGGTCTTAACTGTAGATACCTTAGGAGATAGAGATCTCCAGGAATGAAGGTATTCTAATAAGGATTATGGGAATACTGGTTATGATAATTAATAAGATGTAGTGTCAAGGATACTATAACCAACAAAATTGAGTATCGGTTGCATGAGATGCAACATTCGCATTGGATGCGAGCACTGTTACTAGGAGATATGCAAGTGCCGTAAAAGGACTTGGCGTAGTCTCTTGGGAACGGAGTGACTGATCAGCTTACCTAGCTATTTTCTAAATAGCCTATGATTGTCACATGAGTGTGGGTTTAAATGATTAGCCCATTAATGGCTCTTTGGGCTAGTGGGAGATTGTTGGACATGCGAGCCCACGGTGAGCCATTATGCAATAAATGTTATTGCAATTCACTCCTTAATCTGGAATAAAGAGTACATAGTTTGCATAATAGGTCCCTTAGTGCAATTAGGGTTATGTACCATGGCCATCTTAATGATCATACAGCTGTTGATTCAATTATTGAATCATAGAGGCTGGTGCTTAGATGAATATCTAATGAGTTAGATTGAGGACTCATCAAGCACCGTCAAATGATTATTAAGAGATGATCTCCAGCCTGAGTAGGAGATGGCAATCCTTTCTCAACTAGGTTGATATCTGACCGACTTCTTGATGCAGGTCCTCTGCATAGGAATAGAGATTCGGAGGTGTCAGATGAGTTAGGTCAAAGAGTTGACTTAACGAGATCGAGATAACCAAAGTCCTATATCATATGCTGTCATGATATAGGCACACATCCTTTGACTGGAGACAGATGTGTTACTATATGTCTGAGTATGTACATTTGGCAGACCAATAGGTTGATGACCTAATCAAGGTCTATACACCGGCGCGCTGGTGTGCATATAAGGGCATATGAGTAATACGATCTCTCAAAGGGATCATACAGGTTTAGTTAATAAACCAGAAGACATGATCTCACTCATGAGATATTGGGAAGAATCAAATTCCGTGCGCACGGTCGTCTCGCTTTGGAAGCTTGACTGAATTTGTTGGTTTGATATATACTTTTGGAAAGTATATGATCAAGACCTAGGTATGATATATGCTTTTGGAAAGTATATGATCAATACCGACTCCCAATGATCGAATGAGAAACTTGCTGATAAAACCATGAAGTAGACAGTATAAAGTTGATCCAATAATTCGGGTTTAATCTGAGTCTTCCAGTATGCAGGATGTACATGTATTAGGAATACCTGAGGGTGACGTGATCATAAACGATTGTATAACCATGACGCTTCCATAAAACGGGTCTGGATTTTAGTGACTCCTCTCAGTAGAGAAGTAATCTAATCTTAGTCCAAATGTTGGATATTGATCTGAATGTGATTCAGATGCAATGAGAAGATTAGATTTGAGGTCTTGATTTAATCAAGCATCTATGGGAGGCCCGCGATCTAGATTTGAGATATGATCTCAATATCCATGTCACTATACGTGGAACAATACAATCGCCCTGTCCTTATCTCCAAGTATTCGCGGAGAAAGCGCATTATCCTTGAAAGGGTTCATGGATAATTCTATTGTTGATATATGTATCCGAGCATTGAGAAAATGGGTAATTGAATGTGATTTAATTATCATGACTAATATGAATTTGATTCATATTATAAGGAGAGTTATCTTAGATAATTAAATATGATTTGATTATCAAAGATGTAAATAATGTGAATGTGATTCATATTATTTGGGCACATGAGAATAAGTTATCCAATATAATTGAATGTGATTTAATTATTGTGGATAAGAATAATGTGGATAGTAATATCCTATTATTTATAATATATTATAAATATGATTTATAATGTATTAGAGAGAGCTAATTATAATTTATATTTGTTGATTAATTATTATGTGTATTGGATACACATTGTGTAATTAATTGATAATGTAAATTATATGTTGTTTTGGATTGTTTAATGTGATTCACAATTTTCCAATGTCAAGATTGCAATATTCTCAAATATAATTGTGAATTTTTTTTGAAGAATAAAATCCCAACAAATAGTTGTTGGAAATAAGTAGAGAGAAAATCAATGAGATGTGCAATCTCATGGAATCCATGAGATTTCACTCCCCATTAGGAATAGAAGGGGCGGCACCCAATTCCCTTGGGGAATTGGTGGCCGTCCCCTCTTCTTTATGGGGAAAGATCTCTCATTTGTATTCTCTCTCCTTATTTGATTGATTTAATTTGGTATTAATATTTATTTGATTTATCGAATATATTTTATCAAAATTAAATCACAAATTGTTGGTTTTTACCAACAACAATCTTGACCATTGAATTGACATAAATCAATCTCATCCATTGATTTTATATGTCACATGGATTGAGATCCATGGATCCCAAAACCCTATAAATAGAGAGGCATACCATGCTCTCTATTTTACAAAAAAATGCTTGAGAAGCATCTCTCTCTTTCTCTCTTTCTCTGTAGACGTCAGCCCTCTCTATCCCTCTCATGGCCGTCCACCATGGATACCATGGAGAGGTTCTCCGTCGCCACAGCATCGTCGTTATGCTGCCCGATCGTCTGCTCCTGGATCTCCGTCTCCTTCGGTGCGCCTCGCTCGTGAAGAAGACGACGGATCTCGTGTGTCGAGATCAGGAGATCCGTCGCTTGGATCATCAACATAGATTGCGAGAAGCACGCCGTTCATCCCCGCGCTCTCAAGCGTCTCCTCCGTCGGATCGGACTTGAGACAGGAGGTCTCTTCGTTTAGAGACTCGATCGCAACCATGCTTCAAGAGGTAATCCTATTACTTGTGTGTGGTTTAGACGAAATGATTCGAGAAGTGTTCTTGGATCATGTGGTTTCGTCGTATAAAATTTTTTTAATTTCCGCTGCATCGAGCAACTAGTCCGACTAGTCGCTCCTTATCGTATTCAATACGACGCACACGCTTCTGTGATACGCTTGAGGATCAAACCATATCCTTCAATATATGGCCTGAAGCAAAGTCCAAGGGTATGGTTTCAGAAGCTCTTGTATCTAATTGAGAAGAAGAGATTCAAGAGATCAAATGCACATCATTCACTATTTGTACTGAAAACAACCAGAGATATAGTTGTTATCATGGTCTATGTTAAAGACATACTTGTTATAGGAGATGATGTGTAGGGAATCAGGAGGGAAAAGGAATTCATGGGTCGACTGTTTGTTATCAAGGATCTTGGCACCCTATAGTACTTCGTAGGGTTAGAGTTTGCCAGGAATTGACAGGGCCTCTTGATAACTTAAAGGAAGTATGTTACATATGTGTTAATTGAGATAGGCATAATTGGGTGTCGACCTACTACTACTCATATGGATCCTAACATGAGGCTATATGATGATGATATAGATGAGGTAGGCAGGAGAAGATATGGAGAATTGGTGGGAAAGCTTCTCTATATTACACTCACCAGACAAGACAACTCCTTTACTGTTAGTCGGATTAGTCAGTTCATGAAGTAGCCCCAACAGGTGCACATAGATGCATTATATATGATCTTAAGGTATCTAAAATAATCTCTAGGTGCAAGATTACTATTCAGGAAAGGATCAACCCTTTCTATTACAGTATGTGCAGATGTAGCCTATGTAGAATGTCCTAAGAACAGGAAGTTTACATCAGGCTTCGTTGTATTTGTTGGCAGCTCTCTAATTTCCTGGAAGAGTAAGAAGCAAGCTGTGGTTGCCAGGTCAAGTGTTGAATCTGAATATAGGGTTATGACACAAGCGAGCACAGAGATGATGTGGGTCCGAGCGGTGATAGCATAACTATATATAAATGTAACTCTTCCTATGCAGTTACATTGTGATAACCAAGCTGCCTTATTTATTGCAAACAGTGCCTTTCATGAGAAAACTAAACATATTGAAGTACATATTGCCACTATACAAAGGACATGATTCATAAAGGCTTTATCTCTCATGTCAATAGGAGATCAAACTGCAGATATATTTATCAAGATCTTTCTCATAGGACCATTTCAGATGTGTTCATCCAAGCTGAGCATGATTGACATCTATGCTCCATCTTGAGTGGGGTGTAGAGATATATTTATGTTTATGTATTGTTTTTCATTTTACTTTATTTCTGTCTATCACATGTAATTTACCCATAGGTCTCTCTTCTATATAAGAGGGCCCTAGGTTCATGGAATAAACAACTCTTATTCCTTTTTCCAACACACGCCACAACCTCCCTCCCCAGATGCCCTCCCCTACTGTCCCTCTTCCCCTGATCCCTCTTTTTTCCTGAACCCCTCCACCTCCACCGACCCTCCTCCCTCCATCTCCACTGATTTCCCCCATCCACACCCACAGCTCCCCACCCTCACCTAATAGTCCACGACGTAAAACCCCCAACCACAGTTGTAACATCTTGACCCCTAGGTCCGATCTATTATCGAAGATTACTGGCATAGACAACCTGTTGGGCTTGGGTCCAATTGGAGCCCTTGAACAAAACCCAAAATGCTTAAGCCCAGGTTGACTAGTAGTAACCCCTACTATTTATAAGCTACTACCACACTTTGTGATTACTAGGAACTATGTTTGGGGTACTACACTCATCTCCACTTATATTAGCAACGTCTTCATTGCACAATGTCCCATGACCTGTTCCCACTAATAATGGTGGCTTCAACTCTTGGGTGGCTCTTTCCTCCTAACTCTATGGTAAGGTGGCTCCACCTCTTGATTAACCCTTTCCACTATTAGAGATTGCATTTATAACGTCTCGGGTCCTAAGCCACGTCTGTTATCGGAGATTGCTGGTCAAACAAGCTGTTGGGCTTGGACCTAAGTGGAGCCCTTGACCATAATCCAAAATACTTAAGCCCATGTTGATTAGTAGTAGCTCCTACTACTTATAAGCTACTAGCACACTTTGTGATTACTAGATTGTGGTATTACGTTTCAGATATTACAACAGCACCCCAACTCACATCATTCCACCTCGCACCCACAACCTCCTACCCGCAAACCCCCTCCCATGAGGCCCTCTCCTCCTCTCCCTCTCCCCTTGGCCCCACCTCCATACTCCACTGAACTCTCCTCCCTCTTCCACCCACATCCACAACCCCCCTCACACCCACATAACTTCCAATGTACCCACATCCCCCACCGCAACCCACAACCCCTAAACACACCCACAACCTCCAGAATTGATACGTGAAAAACAACAGCATAATTATCTAATAAAATAACTCAACAAAAGATATAAGACAAATCAAATAAAAGAGATTTAAAATAAAGGTCCCTAAAATACCCCATCACACATTTATGTAGAATTAAAACATGCAACTCGAATACATAGGAGAAATAGGGTCATCGGAGGAGGCCATTGCCAATCGAAGGGTGGAATAGGGCCGTTGGAGGAGTCGGAGGGCACTGGAAGTGGCAAAGGAAAAACAAGAGGCAAAAATGATAAACAACTCTTTGGGGGCTTATTTATAAAGCTTTCCTTAGCGGTTTATTGTTTATAATCGTCGTTGATTGTTTCTAATCATCAACGGTCCTCTAATCATTGTCAGCCGGTGATCTTCCAAAAAAAATAGCTCGTTGGGAAACATACACGACTAATAATAGATAAAAGTTTAAAACCGCACTATCAGAGACGGCAGTGTTTGTGGAACCAACGTGGTAACTATTAGAGAACAACGGTTATTGTAAAACCGTCAAGAATTCTCGTGTATACTTCAATGTCGCTATAGCAACATGTAAACAACACTTCTCCTTGGAGACATAGTAAATGTGAACTGGATGGTTCCTTTCAAAGACATTAAAATTGTGAGTGCTCCTCGGATTTGCTGGTGGACGAACTATAGCAAGGATTTGTTGGCATAATCGGGATTTTATTATACTCAATAGACATGTGGAATACTTGTATCAATTTCAAAGAAGGTTAGAAAGAAGAACGTCACCTGACATCATCTTATAAATCATGTACTGAACAAGTGATAGATTGTGTAATTTCATATGCCATTAGTAACATTCCGGACTTTAGATCGTGTTTCTTATCGGGGATGCTAGTTTAGGAGATTTGTTGGGCTTGAGCCCAACTGGAGCTTTTGACTTACAACTCAAAATACTTAAGCACAAGTTGTCTAGGTATAGACCCCAGTACTAATAACCTACTATGATACTTTGTGATTTTTCGATGCGTTACTATGTTTGGAGTGTTACAATCATCCACATTTATATTCACAACATCTCCATTGTGTAGTGGCCCATTACCTATTCTCAGTAGCAGTGACGGCTTCACCTTTTAGATAGTCCTTTCCTCCTAACTCTATTGTATGATTGGCTTTACCTCTTGAACATCTATTTCCACTTTTATAGGGAATATGCTATGATACCTTCTGTAATGTCCTGATACCTAGACCTAGTCTATTATGGAGGATTACTGACACAAACAACTCATTG
Source organism: Ottelia alismoides (assembly GCA_037367405.1). NCBI lineage: Eukaryota > Viridiplantae > Streptophyta > Magnoliopsida > Alismatales > Hydrocharitaceae > Ottelia > Ottelia alismoides. The sequence goes on along the minus strand of JAZKJV010002510.1, from coordinate 164,736 downwards.
AGCTTGAGCTAATTGAAGCCTTTAACCACAACCCAAAATGCACAGCCCAGGTTGTCTAGTAGTAGCTCGTGTATTAAACACCGCTGAGATTTTATATTACTAGTTGGTGAAGGGAGTGAAGCTTATTGACCAAGGAAGGACTACTTAGAACCACTACCCACATTTTGCGATTACTAGATACGTAACTATTTTGGGGGTGCTATGACATCCTATGATATAAAGAAGAACATTGTATTTAACATGTATTGTAATTTTGATACCAAAATCACATAACATCACAAGATCTTAAAATTGCATTCATCTACCTTCTTGTTGGATAGCTTAGGTAAGTCTTTAAGTAGGTCAAGTTTACTAAGCCAATGCCTAAAATTCATGTGAGTGCGTCCTAATCTTTTGTGAAAACATCCATGCAAGAACAACCATGAAACAACATTTTGAATAGCTTAATTTTGTTACAAATATTAAAGTGAGAGTTACTTTGATCTCCATTCAACATCATCAAATTGAATGAAAGGATTCTATTTTCCTAATAAAAAACTCGCATATGACATCCTTCCCGCGACGACAAATAGGTGGATTTAACCTAACGAGTGCTCATGACCACCATCAAAATATCAATAACATCCATAAAATATTTGACATTCTGATTTCGTTTCCAATTTCTCAGCATGGTGTACCCTCATCTCAGAATAATCTTCAAAAAAAAAGAACAGCTTCGTCAAGGAAAACCAAATCTTTTCTATACATTAGAGAGGGTACTTTTGTCATTCCAAACCTATCAATATATTCATATATTTATTGCGTTAATCAGGCTAATGGATGATCCATCTTAAAATAAATAATATGACTTAGGCCCTTATTTGTCACATTTTAAAGATGAAATCCCACATTGAGAATCGACTTAAAGTTGAGTTCATTTTCTGTAATTTAGGCTGCTTTTATTAAGAAGATAAATCCATTAATGGATAATAATAAAAATTTTGATTTATAATTTAAAAAGTGGAAAGAGAAAGTATACGGTATAACCTTCCATGAATAGACAACACACCAGATAAATTACGCAAAAAATTAACAGCAGAAACTAAACATGTAGCGCCGAATAAATTTGACTAATAATTAGTTAATTACATATGGGTAAGGAGACAGAAGCTATGATCATCTCAGGGGATTGCAATGGCCTTCGATCATGGACACAAACGGATAACGATGTATTCTTATCCGATTTGTCATTATATCAGATTTGTCATTATATCCGTTTTGTACGTATTTTATCATTGGTTTCTTTATCTATTTTAAAATAGATATGTATATACATATTCACTTTAATATCATCAAATATACGCATTTATACTTGTATATATGTTTTGATATATAAGTATCGTTATAGATTTATCTTAATCACATGTAATATACTTTTATACCTTCTTTCACAATATTCATTTAGTATATATATCTCATGTATATTCAGTCCAATGTGCGCACATTTTTGTCAATTTGTAAGGTATTTATAATATTATTTGTATGGGATCAATATTAACTTTACATCCGTATATGTTTTCTAAACATAGTATAACATGGGTGTCATATCCGTGCATAGGGCTGTAAGAAAATTCTCGAGTTCGATATTTGTTCAGGTTCGGCTCGTTAAAAGTTCGATTCAGATTCGGTTCGGAAATAAATGAACCGAACCTGAACACAAGTTTAGGCTCGATTAAATAAACGAACCGAACCTAAAAATCATAGGTTCGCTCAGGTTCGATTCGTTAAAAGCTCGATAAACATGCACATATACATATTTACAAATTCGTACCCGTAGAAGTGGATCTTATTTTGAGATAAGCCAATTTTGTCCTAGGATAAGTGAATTTTGTCTAGAGATAACTGGATATTTACGGGATAAGTAGGTTTTATCTCGGTATAAACTATCAAAAACTAAATAAACACGTCGTGTTTACAACATCCATCATCTATGTGTGTAGTACCTTTCCCTTCTTTATCTTCAAATCAATTGAACAAGTATAAACCTTACTTATCGAATATCTCCATATTATTCTTATTCCTTATCCCCATCGGAACAAATGTAAAAATATATTATAATTATACTTTTTTCAAAGAGATAAATCCATATTAATCTATTTTTTTAAAGATGAAGATGAGTTAGATAAAGAAAAAACTAAATGAATATTTATTCTAATTGTAAACACACACACACACACACACACACACACACACATATATATATATATATATATATATCCATTTCTCTTCTTTTCACTCCCTCTGAATTCTTAAATTCGATATTCGCTTAGGTTCGATTCATTTAAAAAGAGGTTCGATTCGGATTCGATTCAAAAATAAACGAACCGAACCTGAACACAAGTTTAGGCTCTATTAAATAAACGAACCGAACCTAAAAAATATAGGTTCGCTCAGGTTCGGTCCGTTTACACCCCTATCCGTGCATATGTATCCAACTGTTTTCGTCCCTATCTCCTATGCTGGAAGGAGGGTGCAAGAAAAGAGGAGATGTTAGCTAGTGTTAATATAGGAGAGCCGCTGGATGGGCATGCGGATGTGCACCAGCCATTCGATGCCCATCGAGCGTCTCCCTACGTTACAACAGTGGAACCACTCTCGAGCGCTCGGTGGGCATCTGGATGCGCACCAACCATCCTCAACCCCATTTGATGGCTGCCCCCATGCCCATCGAGCAGCTCCCCTGTGTTACACCAGCGGAACCATTTAGTATCTCTCGTTACAGTAGTGGGGACATTGAGGTTGTGGGGGCTGTCCCCTAATGAAGTTGAGAGTTTAAGGTCGGGAAGGGGCTGCAGAAAATGTTGAGATCAATGGCTATTAGTACCAAAATGTGTGGCAATAGACACATGCAACGAGAAGACTGAGAGAGCATGCTTTATAGCCATACCAACTAACCATACATTGACCATTCCACCATTATCTTGGCCGTGCTAACTAACACCATCTAGAGCTCCGAAACTAACAGAGATGCCCACCAGTACTCACTCCTCCCTTCAGGCGTCCAGAACGGCCAGCAGGGCCTCCTGGAAGGCAGCAGGCTCCGCCATCTCCGCCGGCACGCGCACCGCCACGCCCTGCACCATGCGGTCCTCAATCTTGGCCATGCTTGCATGCTCCACCTTTGCATCCAGCTCCTGCAGCGCCCTCAGCAGCCTTGCGGACGGGTAGCGAGCATCCTCCCAGTTGGCCTCGATGTAAACAATCAGGCCCCATACGCGCAGTTTAACATCAGTGCGACCGCGGTCGGCTTCCCGGTCTCGCTCGAGGGACTCCAGACGGAGCTCGAGCTCTCGGATATAGGCGATGGCGCGGGCGAGGACGGACTCCTGCTCGTCGTCCAAGGAGGCGTTGGGGACGATGCCCTCGAGGTCGCGGAACCCGAGGGAGAGGTAGTCGTGGTCGTCGTCGTGGAGTACACCGGAGCTGGAGAGGGAGAGGTGAGAGATATTGGAGATTTGGTTGGCCATGAGGAGGAGTGGTGATCACGAAGGGAGATCGCTTGCTTTATATAAGCAAAAAGTTGCACTGAGAGCGTCGGATTCGCCATTCTTTCCTTCGCACGAACTTCACGTTTCTGTATCTCTGCCATTCAAAAGCTGGTTCGGACACGTGATAGTCAAACACGACATGAAGGGACGCTTTGATGAATGCTGGATAATAAATAGGAATAAGTTCGTGAATAAGCACTTTCAGGTTACGGTTGCCTGGATTGGCTCCATTGGCGCCCCGCGCACTCAGTTCAGCTGAGGCTTCTCTTCTTGCGGTCGTGGTGGTCCTTATGGTGTGAGCGTGGTCCATCTAGTTCAGCTGAGGCTTCTCTTCTTGCGGTCGTGGTGGTCCTTATGGTGTGAGCGTGATCAGAGATGGACGGACTCGATCAGGCTCCCTTACAACAATGCTTACCATCACCAACATCATGCGTCTCATCACCTTCATTAAGAAGAATTGAAGGAACCTGAGATTTTGTCTCCTTAGGTTCCTTAACTGTACTGATGTAATACAGTTGGCTACTGTGTAGCCTTTCTTTGTTTTGTATGTACAACTTTTTTATTGAATATATACACTTACTTTTACTTACCAAAAAAGATTAAGGTTATTCTTACAAATCAATACCATTGAATTACTAAAAATAATTATAGTCCACAAAGCACTAAATCGTGGATCAAATAATCGGACTAAGTGGGTCTGAGCTCTTAAAAAGGTACCATCAATTTAAAAAAATGCAATAATTTTGTAAAGTATAATATGCACGTTGTAAAAAAGGGATGAGTAGACCGCTTTCGTAAAATATAGCATATATATTATTTATATTTTCGTAAGTTCATTTTAATATACCTATGATATTAATATTTTATATTAAATCCATGACATAACAAGATGTATAATGTATGTGAAAATGCATAAATTGTTCGTTGGCATTCCTTAACTTGGAAAAGATGCATATTATTTGAAGTTTTCCCTATACATAGACGATCTTTTTAATGAGGTAGATCTTATCATTTCCATGGTGTAAGCCCGCATCTCATCAAAATTGCTGAAGGAGTCTAGCCGAGAAGATGCAAGGAGGAGTAGGGAAAAATCGATGAAATTGGTTGGTCCGCGAGGCTACTAGACCTATGGTTGTAGAGGTCTCGATTGACTGGCAGGTCAACCGAGGCTGCAACCCTATTAGTCCACATAGGCCATAACAATACAAAACCGAAAAATAAAATAAAACAGAATTCAAAATAAATAATAAATTATTTATTTAATTTTTGATTAAAATATGAAAAATATTTGTTATTTTATGTAGTTTTTTATGGTGATTTTTATTTATTTCTATGACTTAATTTATTATATGTTACTTTTTAGATGTATATTTATAGCTATATTTACCGATATTTTGGTTATTTTATTTTTAATTTGTATTTTTGATTTTATTATTTTATATACGTAATTTATATATTTCTAACATATTTAAATACACATATTTTTTATTATTTTCTTAATTTAAATATGCACTTAATTAATTATATGTATTAATTATATATGTATAAGTATGTATATTTGATATATGTATCATAGTTTACATATTTATTTTGTGGTATTTTTAACGGTTTTCTTTTGGTTTTTTGTGTACATACATTATAAATGATACCTCCAAAATTATAAAAATACAAAAATATGAAAAATATAAAGAATAAATAAAATGATTATTTTATTTGTGTATAATGTAAAATAAGGGGTTTAAACCTAACTTTTACATCTTAACTCCAAATTGAATGAAACCATCTTCATTAAATATTTAATCAAAAGTTATATGCAATTAAAGTGATTTTGTGAATTCTGAATTCATACAGAGAAGATGCAAGTCTGTGAAGTTGAAATTTTGAAATTTTATTACGAGTATAAATAACACAATATGCACAATTTTTATGTGAAATAAATTTTACATTTTTCTATGTATTTTTATCTACAACTTTCATATAAAAAGTTTATTGACTTTAGGTGTAAATAATAAAGAACAAAATAGGTCCCAAATGGAGTTATTGATGAATTTGCAAACTAGGGTTCCATTGTGTTTTGACCTTTATCTCTCCCTACTTTATTCATGTTCGACCCAGTCATCATGATGCCTAGGTCTCGGAGTTTAGGGTCATTCAATACCTTTGGTATTTCATTTTTTTACTCTTTTCTTTTAGCTTTAATGTAGTCTTTTATACAATCTTTATATAATAAATACACTACAAGAAAATGTAGTTTTTGCGGCCACATATGAGGTGGTAAAGTAGTGCCCTAATGGTGTCAATGTAGTCGCAACCCCCCATTGCGACCATATTTAGTAGCAAAATATGTGGTCGGGCCAAGACGGTCGCAAATTATCGGTGACCACAATGTAGTCGTAAGATGGTAGCAAGCTGCTTACGTAGTCGCTATTTAGTCATAGTGTAGTGTCAACTTTTGGTTTGACTTTGATTAAAAAAGCATCGTATTGCGACTAAATGGCCACCACAGCTATGTATTTGCACGACTACATACAGAGTATTTTGCCACCATTGCATTTACGAAAACGACCATGTTACTACTATTGTACTGCTACAGGAGTAGTGAGGTAGTCGCAATATATTAGCGGATATTATTTACCCACTCATGTTAGTACCAAATAGTAGCTGAGTAGTCGCAAACTCTGCTATACTGGAAAAAAAATAACCTGTAGCCAACAATAGATGATTCCCCTGTAGTATAATATAATCAACCAAACTTCTTGAGATCCTCCAATCAATATTATAATATAATCAGCTTGTTTAAAAGCTAAAAGATACAAGTTCTTGACAATCTAAAAATCAAGTTAAAAGCTAAAAGATCAAGACACATAACTATTAGTTGAAGACAATAGAAAGTTAGATACAAGTTCATGACAATCTAAAGCTACAAGTTCAACAAATATAAAACTACAAGTTCAAGTGCATAAAAATTACAAGTTCATGACATACATTTTAACACTAAAGTTCTTAACATTACAACATTTTGTCATAAAAACTTTCTTTTCCTCCATTCCAAAAAAACACCTTCCTTTGCCTTTCCCTTTGTCTTTCCCTTTGCCTTTGCCTTTTCCTTCCCCTTGTTCTTCTTGTCCTTGTTTTTTTTGTGGCACTTTTCTATTTTCTATAGGTTCCGAGATTACAACCCCCTTGCGAAGCGAGACTCTATATGCGCTGGCAACAAAGTCCACCTCCCCTTCAGGTTCTGGGACACCGACCGTTTCTGCATACAACTCCTTGTAACGATCCTACAAGAGAATTATTTAAGTTATGTACCAAACAACTATACTTTTAAAGCAATAGTAGTATGCATACCATCACCGCCTTCGCCTCAGGTGTAGACCAATCACCCCCACTTGTATGCGTAGCAGTCCACCATTTTTCCAATGATGGGGGACGATTGTCAGCAACAGTCTATTATTGTCTATATTTTAATCATCGGTAAAAGTTGAAACGTAAAAAAGTATAAAAATTTGTATACCGTTTCAATCCTCAGAGTACCAAAACTTTTTGATCCACCGGTGGATCTGATTGATTGCTTCTCCCTATTTGTCTTCCCCGCTTCAGAACGTTTTTGAAAAGTCTCTTGAGTAAAGAGATCGCAATAACGTCTCCACCTTTCTGGAGTGCACCATGATGGACCGCATGATTTTGCCCTCTCCCAATCTTCCACATCATCAGTTTTTTTAATTGCAGCTTTTCTTGCCCTGTAAACATTGTCTTTGACACGATATGTTGCTAATTTCACCAGGGCTTTCTGATACATTTCCTTTGTGTGGCTCGAGGGTAAAGCAAACAAATTCTACAATTAAAATTTTGGTTACTACTAATCAATTTTAAAATTAAAGAATGAAATGTTCCTTCTAAATAGTACTTACGTAGACACCATTCAATATTCTCTCTTGTTCATCGGGAGTCATGCAACTCCATCTGTACTCTGAACAATCTTGCATGGAGCGGAAGGCCTTACTAAGCGCCTGAGCCACTGCAAGCTGATGATCAAGAGTATACCTAAATATTCAAAATAATTTTATAAATTTATAGATAAAGCATAACTGTGAATAAGGTTCTACCTAAAAATTCAATAAAATAATAAGTATGTGTGGAAATACCCGTCACGTAAAAATTATAAGATCCTGTATGGATCCTGAGGTGGAGGAGTTGGGGTCGGCTGAGAGGGTAGACACTGTGTAGGACCCTCAGACTTATGAGGACTATGCTGTTGGCTGGAGGACTATGGTGTGGGCTGACGAGTACGTGTCACATTAGGAGGTGTCCCTATTTAAGGAATATAATGAACATATTGTGGAGGGACTTGTAAACTATTCTCTTGCATGTAAGCGACAAGCTTCGCAACCTCATCATTACGTTCACCTATATACAAAATTTTATTAATTGAAAAAAACATATAATAATGTATAAAGATATAAAATTATACCACTGGGGTCCGGGGTACGACGATCATCCTGGTGTGAACCCCTAGGACCTCGACCACGTGTGATTGTCATTTCCTGTATACATACACAACATCATTACTCAAATCATTTCAAAATATTAAATTTGTTGAATCACCAAAAGAAGAACATTGATAAAAGCATTACGTTTAAGGAATTATTGCAATATTTTGTAGTGTCTCATACTCTGGAATAAACAAATTTGTTGATGCACAATCTACAGTTACATGTTCACTGTCATCGATATAAATGCGTGACATCTTCTTCAATACTGTGAGACGATCATCTCTTTTTCTTTTTTTCCCAACATTCGGTACATAACATATCTACTCAGCTTGTGTGCTAAGGATAAAAGGTTCAAATCTTCGTATATACTTTCGAGGGATGACATCTACAATATTGTGTACGTGGTCAACAACCACGCCATGTTGTGGATCATACTAGTTACATGAAAATAAAAAGAATTTATTAGGGGATGGCATATTATATTCAAGTTCAAGCACCTCATTGAGAACCCCATAGTAATTCAGGTTGTTCTCGTCGTAACAAGATCCCTTAACCATCACGCCATCGTTGTACGTAGTTAAGCTATTGGTCGTGTCAAGGCAATGAAATCTGGACCCATTATCTAAAAAACCCTCGTATGACATGACCATATAATTTGGACCGAGTGCAAAATTATTTAAAATCTTATATATGTGATCTGTTGGATCAATAAGCTTTACTCTTTCCTTAAACCATGTAGGGAATGTCCTCCTAAATTCTTCAACCACGTCATCATCAGTAAAAAGAGGATTTTCCATCATTAGTTTATCCCTATACTCCATGCAAATATAAATTAACGATTAAGCATTTAACTACTTATATTATGATTTAAAGACAATGTGATGGTTACATACTCTGCAAAAGGTGTCACTTCGTCTGTATTATCTAGAACGTAAAGCTCAACAGCTTCCTTCTCCTGAGAACTCATCATGTGTGGCTTCCCTTTTTTCAAAGGTCGACCACAAGTACGGAAGCAAGAGAGACTAATTAAAAAATCATCATTGTCATTGTACTCATTTCACATTGGACGATTGTGCACAGTTTCCAAATCGTCTGACAAATATCTTGAACAAAAGTTTGCAACCTCTTCTGAAATGTATTGTGCGCTTATTGATCCTTCAACCTTGTTCTTATTTCGAACCTTTCTCTTTAAGAAAAATATATACCTAAATGTAGGTTAACATACATTATGAGATTGCATAAAGTTAATACTTTAACTTGATAATTTCAATGTACCTCTCAAATGGATACATCCAGCGGTATTTAACAGGTCCACCAACTTTAGCTTCATAAGGAAGGTGTGTCATTAAGTGTTCCATTGAGTCAAAAAAAGATGGAGGAAATATCTTCTCAAGGTTACACAACATAATAACTACACTCTCCTCAAGGCTTTCCATATCTTTGACTAACAACTTGGCCGAGCATGAACTCCCTTCGGTAATAATCCTCTAAAAGCAAGAGGTAATAATTGCTCCATAAATACGTAACAATCATGACTTTTCATTACCTTAAAAATATTTTTCTTCAGATCAACAAGTTTGGATATATTCGACGAAAATCCATCTGGCATTTTTAATTTACTAGCCCATTGTCAAACATCTTTCACTTGATCTCTACTTAAGCAGTATTTTACCTTAGGCATATAAATATGCCCATCTTTTGATTCTATTAGGCCTAACTCAGGACGAGCGCAAAGTTTCACAAGATCTCTGCGAGCATTCTTTGTATCTTTTGTCTTACCAGTGACATTCATTACCGTGTAGAATACATTGTCAAATACATTCTTTTCTATGTGCATAACATCTAAATTGTGCCGGATAAGTAAATTTGGCCAGTATGGTAGTTCCCAAAAGATACTAACTTTCGTCCAGTTATGGTTATCCCCAAATCCTGGAAGAGGTAGAACACAATCATCTGAACCCTTTAACTCCATTAGCCTTCTAAATATCTCATGTCCGGATAGCCTGACAGGTGGATCTGAATCTTCAATTGTATTTCTTCTGAATGCCATCTTTTGTTTCCTATATAGATGGTCCTTCGGTAAGAATTGTCGATGGCAGTCAAAGAAGCATGCTTTTCGACCATGCTCAAGTTGAAATGCTTTCGTATTTTCCATGCAATACGGACAGCTTCTTTTCCCATGTGTACTCCATCCCGATAGTATTCCATATGCTGGAAAGTCACTAATTGTCCACAGTAAACCTACTCTCATCTGAAATTTACTGCGAGTAATAGTGTCATATTCTCATGTCCTTTCTCCTATAGTTCCTTGAGTTCGTCAACTAATGGTCTGAGATAAACATCCAAATGTTTTTCCAGGATGGCTTGGACCAGGCACAAGTAAAGATAGAAATATCTATTGCTTCTTGTTGCACAACCATGGTGACAAGTTGTACGGAGTGATGATAACTGGCCAACACGAGTAATCTTTCCCTCGACCATGTGGATTAAATCCATCAGTGGATAAACCAATCACCACATTCCTCTTATCCATAGCAAAAGTGGAAGATTACTCCATTAAAGTCCTCCAACAAGCTGAGTCAGAAGAATGTTCCATAAAGTCACCACAGATATGATTTGCATGCCAAGTCATGTCTTTAGCAGTTTCTTTACAATAGTAGAGTTGTCGTAAACGTGGTGCTATAGGAAAGTATCAGAGCACCTTCTGTGGAACATTTGTCTTCATATTTGGTTTATATCTAGGTTCACCACATTCTGGACATCTAGTCTCATTTGATAATTTTTCTCCATAATAGATGATATGATGGTTGGGGCATGCATCAATTAACTTTTCTGATAAGCCAAGTGTACTCATCATGGTTTTAATTTTATAATAGGTACCAGGTAGAACATTATCTTCCGAAAGCATTCTCTTTATAACTTTAAACATGGCATTGAAACTAGTATCAGTCATATTATACTCAGCTTTAACTGTCAGCAACTCGGTAACGGCAGAAAGGAGAGAAAATGATTTACAACCAGGCCATAATCCCTCCTCAGCCTTTTGTAACAATTCAATAAATCTTTGGATTCTCCATTGAATTCATCATCACAACCCTCTGAAGAAGGGTTAAAGTCTGGACCTGCTGCGTCCATAACCATCTCAATAAAAGGATTGTCCGACATCTGAGTGCTCTCCCGATAAGTTGCTCGGACCTCTCCATGAGCATACCAACAGTTGTAATCATTGACAAAACCATTCTTGCACAAGTGTTCTGCCACAACGTCTCTAAATTGTTTCTTCGTCAATCCACATTTCATACACGGGCATATAATCTTTCCATCTAAGTCAACTATTCTGTCTCCTTGGGCATAAGCGAAATTGAGAAAGTCTTCTACACCAATTAAAAATGGCATGCAAATGGAGCCATTCGCTATGCGGTTATACATCCAATCCCTTGTCGAACTCATTGCTCTACCTACAACGAGATCATAATAGTTATTTAGACACATAGTTTGAAATGATGAAAACTTATCGTTTAATGAAAAAAAAGCAATACCAACATACATATCTCCATTCATCAACATACAAACTCAAGAATAAGAAAGACAGGTACTTATTTTAAAAATGCAAAAATACCTTTGTACCATCATGGATCCGATCTACCCTTATTCCTAGTATAACTAGTGAGGTGCTACATCATACCACAACCAAAGTGCTATGATGGGAGTCTCTGTGGACTATGTACACATTTTCTAGGATCCACATACGACAAAATGGGTGTCTGCTTTCAGAGTATATTCTCGTTCCGGAAGAGATCCAACCATAGCAATGCCTACTAGTTATTCTATTGCACGTGCAACCATTGTGACACCAGTTTCCCCTGCCTCGCCGTCGTCAGGGCAACTCTGCGCGGACGCAGGACCTTTACAGGCAACTTCGATGGCGTTCAGCCTGGGTTTCATGTTATTTTCTTGAAGTCTGAGGATGCTGTGAGCACTGACCACTTCCCTTCTCTGCTTTGTAGCCGAGCTTATAGCAACTAGTCGACAGTAGCATCTCATCTCCCTTTGATTACCTATTTATAAATAATGGTCTGGTTTCTGTCCTGCCCGGCCAATCTTAATTAGTTGTCACCCCCTAAATAATTGGAATTGCTATTGTGGATGGGAGAGCAGGATGAAGAAATCAATGACCATCTCCTTGGAAGTTTAGTGATGTGTGTGTATGAGATATGCTTTGTATTGGAATATTTATGTGTGGTTTTGGCCTTCATGATATCATATAATTTAACTATCTTTGTGACCTAAAATATGTTTGATAGGAACTTTTTGTAATGATTTAATCAGAGTAGATATATTGTTCTCCAAAAAGATAAAACTCCGTAGCTTCAACAAAGATGCAAGTATTTCATATCAAATGAAAAGTTGGCTTGCTGAATAGAGAGCGGGACTTGAAATGTAAAGAACACATTATACTGAAATACATCGAAAGGTTGAACATGAAGGAGGGTACCGGAGGGGCGGCTGTGAATAAGCACGGTGAAGGATCGCTTGATGGCAACTGGCTGCAGTGACAGAGGCTGCGGTGGTGGCGTGAGGGTGCTGGTGGGGGTAGTGTTAGCGGAACCGTGTGGGTTGGTGGTGGGAGGGCTGGCGGCGTTGGTGGATGAGGCGGAGGACGGCGGTGGCTGTGAAGGAGGAGGTGGTGGAGAGGAGGCGGTGGATGGTGGTGGGACGGTGAGGAGGTGGTGGAGATGGGGAGGAGGCCACTGGTGGCTGGGAAGGAGGAAGTGGTGAAGAGGAGGCGGCGATGAGGAGGTAGCGGAGACGGGGAGGAGGCGGCGGTGAGGAAGTAGTGGAGACGGGGAGGAGGCGGTGGTGGTTCTGAAGGAGGAGGCGGTGGAGATGGCAGCGGCGAGGCGGTTATGGAGATGCGGAGGAGCCGGCGGTGGCTGGGGGGGAGGAGGTGGTGTAGACGGAGCGGCGACGAAGAGGTGATGCAGATGGGGAGGCCGACGGTGGCTGGGAGGAGGAGATGGTGGAGAGGGGGCAGTGGCGACAGTGGAGAGGGGGCAGATGGGGTTGAGAGCGGGCGGAGGGAGGGGGTTTGGTAGGGATAAACCAAAAGTATGGGTTTCGATTGGCGGGGCCCCACGTAAAGTTTCTAAAATTTTCCCACTACTTTGCGACCACAATTCGGCCGCAAATTCGTCGCAACATTTAGGGACTACGATTTGGCGGCCGAGTAGTCGCAAAATAGTTGCAGTAAGACGTGTGACTACATACCCACTACGTGTGGTCGCAAGCCCTTAGTCGCAAAAACTGCATTTTCTTGTAGTGATAATATATATTATTTTATGCAAATTAATGATATTTACATGCATTTAGCTAGGGTTTAAAGGATAAAATGAAAGAATACATGTGATGAAATGGGGATTCATCATGTAGCACGACTCTGAGAAGCCTTGGATCTTACTAACAAGGTGCTTAGTCTTCAATCGACGATGATTCTCTCTCATTGTCACTAAGGAAAGGGTGGAGCTTGGTGCTCTTGCACTCAAAGCAGTTGATGGCTTGAAGCGATAGGTAGTGATGGAGTTTTGATGGTGGGTTGTTTAGGGTTTGTAAAAACTTCAATGTTGTTTGGAAATCAAGACTCAATCAATGGAGTAATAAGGCTTGCAGAAGGGGTGAGTGATAATTGGACGAAGTCAATGAGGGAAAGTATGAGCTTAGTTGACGGTGTAGAGCGGGGTTGTTGGTCGGTTAAGAGATTCAGAGGTGGAAGACGGAGTCTCCACCGTTCGATGGCTTCTAATCAGAGGGACCTAGGGTAGGCATTTGGCAAAGGGATATGAGACCACAACCACTAGATCATGATTGATCTACTGGTCAGGAATGTGGACGGCTTAAGTGAAGAGGAGGAGATATGGAACATTGGATCTTAGCCAGATCCAACGGTGGAGGTGGAGGGTGGGTAAGATGAAAGGAGTTATTTGCAATAACTTTTATTACATCATGGCTCGTCATGGTTCACATGTCCAATATCATCATCCTTAGAAACTTTCCAGATAAAGAATCTCAAAAAATCAGTAATGATCGCTTATCTTATCTTACCGATCAATCTGCATGATCTGCCATTGGTTCCCCTTGATCGATAACCTATGATTGACACATCTTTGTTCATGATATATCATGAACAAGGATGGGACATTCAATGATCTATCAACCTTTTGATGTGATCGATCATATGGAACCGATTGATCATCTGACTTTCTTGATCGATCATATCTCAAAAGTCTTCATCGATTTGTTGCCTATTTTATTTCCAGCAACCATATTTCTTATATTCCTATATAAGGAACCCCATACTCCAGTAGGAAAATACACAATTTGACAACAATCACTTTGCTCTCACTAGAAAGCAAAAGCTACTCTATGAATTATTTATCGATTATCCTCTCTCTAGTTCTTCCAGTTCTTTGATATTTGGAGGAGAGTATTTTTGAAGGATAGTTTTGCACGAAAGATATCAAGTTAGCAGCATTTGATTGATTGCCTATCTTCAAGTTTTTTTCTGGTAGTCGGAATACTTTGGGCAGCTTTTATATAGCCTGGTATTATTTATTTTGATTATTAATTATTCACTTGTGATATATGTCATATAGTTGATGTGCTAATACTTATGAATACATGTGCAATTATACTCTATTGATTAACTAAGATATCTCTGGTTTTGTGATTGAGAATTATTTCTGATGTCTTTGAGAAAAAGGTTTTATTGCTAAGAAAGAGTGACTACAATATATTTGTTTATGTTGTTAACATTTACTGTAGGAACTTATTGGTGTTTGATCCTCAAGTTTACAAGAAAGTACTTGGATTTGTTGGATCTGCATATTCCAGTAGAAGTTGGATGAAAGTGAAGTTTTGTTGATCCTCTGCGGTAACTACAGTTTGTGACCTATAGTTTTCATGTTGGTGTTTGATCCAAGGTTGTAAAGCTAAATGATTTTTAAATGGTTGAGATATCCATGTAAATATCTCAAGCTTTATAGACAAGTAGTCGGTTGGTTTGGCTAATTGAGAAATCCTGAGTCAGGTGGCTGATGAATCCACATTTCTTCATCTTTATTCTATTATTTTGGCACCAAAAACCCTAGCAAATGCCTGTAAATAACATTTATTCCATCATCTTAGCATTCATGCATGTGCATCTAAATAATGTATAAAATACTGTAATTAAAGCCAAAATTATAGAATAAATAAAAGAAAAGAAAAAGAATAAAATATTGTAAATATTTTATGACCCGAAACCCCGAGAACTAGGTATCTTGATGAATAGGTCTACAAGGAATAAAGTAGGGGGAGATAAGGGCCAAAATACAGATAAAATACCTATATTTTCTATTCATTTTTTATTCATTTTGGGACCTATTTTTGGTTCCACTTTTTATACATCAAATAAAGAAACTTTGTACATGAAAGTTGTAGATAATTTTATAAAGAAAAATACAAAATTGATTTCACTAAAAAATAATATACAGATAAAAAGTTATGGTCTGAATAAAAATCCAGAATCCCAACTTCCCAGACCCGTATCTCACAAATGAAACCCCAAATGCATCAAACTCATCTTTAATTGTATATAGAATAAAATAAGCTATTTAATGGTGGTGGTTTCGCATTTGGCGGAGCTACGGTTTGAAAGTTGAGTTTTGGACCCACATTGTATACTTGTACAAATTAAAATATTCAATTTATTATTTATTCAGTATTTTTGTATTTTTATATTTTTATAATGTTGTAAATATTACTTATAATAGTTATGTACATTGAAATTAGAATAAAAACCTAAATAAAGCTTAAAATAAAATACATACATATTTGATACATAGGTATTATACCTGTACTTATACCTATATAAAATATACTTCTATTTTATTAAATATACAAAATAAATCAGAAAAATAAAATAAAAATATAGTTGTGTATATAAAAGTATTCTATAATTTTATAAAATAATAAATTAAAATAATAAAATTAAAATATACAAAATAAAAATAAAAGTAATAAAGTGTATAGATAATATACCTATATAGGGGTATAAAGGTAACTTGTAAAAATATACTTCATAAAAATAAATAAAAATCACTATAAAATACTTCATAAAAAAACAAACATTTTTTATTTTATAACTAAAAAATAATAAAATCGTTTGCTATTTTAAATCTATTTTACAAAGAGTTTCTCCAGGCTTTTTCCTGGTTGGTCCACGTGGACCAACCAGGTGGGCTGGAGAGTTGACCTCGGGTCAACTCTCTGACCCCTGCCTGGGCTGTGTCAGAAGCAAGTTTTCGTCCACTTTCGTGATTTTTTGAGGCTGTATCTTTCACTATCTGAGGTTGAAGTCTTCTGCAAAATTGTAGCTCGAAGACCTATGAATCACGCCCAGCTCTTATCTTGGACTTCGGATCATCATGCTGCTCGATACACCTCGTTGAAGGAGCCCACTCAACCATCCTTCAAACCGCGCCTCTTTTCCCCCTTTGATTTTTGAACCGCTTTAGCTTGAGCTACTCCCTCCGAGGGCTTGCGACGGGGTCCCCTGTGACAGAGGGAAGATCCTCTACCTTGTCGAGGTGATCCACCAGTTCGGCGGCATGTTCCAAGCCACCTCCGGCCTCTTGGCCGTCGAGGTTTATTCCTTGGGCTCTACAGCCCTTGAGATCTTTGTTTCTTCTTTTTTTTGCGTAGTTTAATTCCTGGTAGCAGTAGGACCCTTCTCCATCCTTCCATTTCGACTCCAGCTTCACCCATCGTCCACTCCAGCCCTCGCCGGAGCTTGCTCCGGCGAGTTTCATCGCGACCACCCATCACCTTTCGACCACCTCGCTACGGGGTCGGGGCAGTTTGCCCCTGACCCTATCATGATTTTTGTTGCAGTTACAGGCATCGAAGGAGCGAAGAGACCCCTTCCTGGGGTCGTTTTTGACGCTGGCCGGACCCCCTGGAGTTCGTCCACCTTCCTCATCGCTGTGGCGGTGCTCCGGCAGGCTTTCCGCCATTTTGAAGCCGCTGCTCGCTCAAGGACGCTCCCAGGAACCGACTGGGACTTTCTGAAGCGGAGGAGGAGGTCGAGGAAGCGACGACTAGCCGATCGAAGGTCCTCCGGGCTGTGTTCCTCTTGTGTTCTTCCTCCGCGCCCAATCGCCGTCCGTTCGCCCCCAGCTCTTTGTGGGCTACAGCAGCCGTAGGATCTCCCCCAAGTGCCACCGTTCGATCTTCAGGAGGAGATCTAATTACAGCCCTCGGATCCGAAGGGGTATCAGCGCGCCAGGGACTGACACGTGGTTAAGTGGGGTTAATCCCACCGTTCGTTGCCGCCGAAGGCTTGGGTAATTTGCGATTCAACCCCGGCCGATTTTGGATTTAGTATTTCAGTTTAAAAATTTTAGTATGCTGCTTAAAACTTTTGAAACATTTGCATTGTACCCCTTGGGTCTTTGAAATATTACAATTCAACCCTTGCCAGGCTCACGTGCTCAGCGCGTGAATTGAGGCATTTTTGCAGGGTTAACGTTAGCATTTTGGGAAATTGCAGTTAATCTGTGAATTATTTTATTCAGTATAAATTTTTGTGGAAATTTTGCATCCGTGCCCCTAAGTTTTCGTGATATTGCATTTATACCCCTCCCAGGCGTGCGTGCGCCGCACGTGGGTCTGGGATATTTACAGATAAGCCCCTGCGGCTTTGGGTATTGGTGTTCGGTCCAGAATATATCTTAATAAGTATTAGTTTTGTGGGAAAAATTGCATTTTCGCCCTGGACTTTTGGATATTTGCATAAATGCCCCTGCCAGACCTTTAACTTGTGCTTGTTTGCTCTAATTAATTAAGGCCTTATCTTAATTCCAAAAATTCTCAAATTTTGAACTTAAGTTCCTGTAGGCTTGTTCTTTGACGCCAACATTTTAGTTTTTGATTTTATTTTATTTTTATATTTATTAAAAATCAAAAACAAGCTTTTTGCCTACTGTCTAGCTTAGAAAATGCCAAACAAATAGTAAAATATCTCTAAAAATTCCAAAAAAAATCCCTAGTGTGTATTTCAACCTATTTAGTGTCAGTCCAAAAATCACTAAAAATCTCAAAAGAAAAACCTTAAAAATTCAAAAATACATAAAAACTTCAAAAAAATTTATAAAATCCTAGAAAACTCCAAAAATCACAAACTCAGTTCCTGGTTGTAGTATATTTCATTATTTTTATTTGAAAAATAGTTTGCAAAATTTTTGTGGATGTTGTCTATTTTTAATTTCCATTTTACTCACAGCCAGCACAATTTTCACTGTTTTCCTTATTTCAGTATTTAAAAATACCAAAAACATTTTGAAAAATACCCAAAAATCATAAAAATAGTAAAAAATCATAAAAATACCAAAAAGAATTTATTTTTGAATTTTTGGATATTTTTGCATATTTTTATTAATATTTACTTCATCTTTTATACATTGTCCTTATTTTCCAATATTGAAAAGAAATTAAAAAATATAAAATATAAAATTATAAAAATCAGAAAATTGAAAATCAAAATACAAAATTTAAAAATTAAAATAAAAAATATTAAAAATTAAAAACCCACAAAAAAATCTTTGCTTGCTTGCTTAGTGTAGACACTTCGCTCACATTCACTTGTGCACAATTATTTGAATTACCCTGCTTGCTCCCTGTGTTCGAACTCTCTGCATACTTGTCCCTATACATCATTTGTGCAGAGTTAAAAATAAATTTTAACTCCACATTTATTTCTAATTGTTGATCTTTAGTGTGGGTTAATTGTTGATTAAAACCATGATTTTGTAGTGGTTAAGACACCGACTGTTGACTCGCCTTGTGAGTCAATACAACCGCTCTCAATTCTGCGTTTATCAAATGGCACCGTTGCCGGGGAGCAACAGCGCGTAGATCAGTTTTGTTTGTGTTTCTGTTTATTGGTCTACCTTGCGGCTTTTATTTCTGCTTGTTTTATTTTCCTTATTTTTGATATATCTTTGGAGCTGTCTAATCCTCTTCTTTGTTGACTCTGTGCGAGGTACCGTGGACCGAGGGAGACGCGTCACTCGAGGCACCGAAGCACCCACGTGAAGCCGGGTTATCCATCCTAGCATTGAGGAGACGAGAAGAGAATTTTTGAAGACCATGCTCTACTTTAATTGCATTTTCTTTCATTGCATTTATTCTTGTAATTCAAGTGAGAGAGAGACCACTTTTATTGTAATAATACAGGTACCCCCGGACTTGGACTTTAGAGCCTAACTTCCAGGTGTTTGTACACCTGGGGGCTCGTCGCGGCTTTTCATCGGTTTTCTTCGCCATTCTTTTTATTTTGTTTTCCGATTTTCGATTTTATTTATTTTGTGTGATTGAGCCCTTAGCTTTTAGGATTGCTTGCGATAGACTAAGGCCAAACACCTAATACCTTTGCATGCACCTATAGTCTCGTTTGGACTTAGTCAAATTTTAAACAGTTGATCATCACCTCAATCCGTCACGCCGCGAGCTCTCCCCTCAAAGCGCTTTCTCCTAAACTCAAGTGTGTTGAGCAGAGGAGGGGTGAGCCTAGACCGGACTCTAGGGTTAAGGATTGGTGGTCAGCTTGTGGTTCTTCCCGCTAATAGCAATTTCTGAACTTAGGGCGATTTCATCGGCTTTGCATTTGCATATAGATAGGTTTCAATTCTGCTGAGCATCCTTGCATGTAGAGTGCTAGAGGCAAGGTGAGCATTTCTCTTTAGCATACATCATCGATTGCCGCTTGCATTGCTTTTCCGCCTCCCCTCTGATTTTGCCAACCTAGGATCTTAAAGGAATTAACTCCTCGTTAGGCTCGTGCATTCTCACTAAAAATCCAAAAAAAAGTGATAACCAAATAAAATCAGGACTGCTAATTTTACTTGACCCTAAAACCGATCAAAAGAAACATCTTGTATTGGGGCGAGTAAATCCCCTCATTGTCTTCGCTTTTATTTGCTCGCGCACACACTAAGGTTAGTGCCCAAATCCTATTTCAGCCCCCTAATTGTTTGTGCAAAATTTTGGACTTCTCACCTAACTCTAAAACAGACAAGATAAAAAGACCGCTCTTTGCGGTCTCTACCGAGTTGAGTAGGTGAATGAGGGTTTGTATTCTTTTGATTTTTGTCTGTGATTGTTTTGTGTGTGTCCTAGATCATCTCTGCGCACTTGCTCCTTCTTCTTCACTCTCTTGACTTGACCGTCGTGCTCTCCCGATCATTTTCTTTTGTTTTGAGATGGATCCCTGGAGTGCATTTTATTCGAAACTTTGCGGACCCCTCGCTCGCTCCAGCCGATCCACCTCCCTTTTATCAGGAGGACCCGCCTCCTACTTTTTCTAATTTTTGTAAATATTCCGCTCAGCCACAGTATCACGACTCGGACTTCTACCCACCTCCATCCCCACCTATGTATTATCCACCTCCACCTTCACATCCACCTGAGTCTGACCTGATGGAGTCACCTCCCTCGATTTCTATGAGTGATATCTTGAATGGGATGACAAAGCGCATTGATTTGATGAATGATGATATTGCGTTCTTGAGGAAAAATCAGATTAATGCTCCTTTCATCGGGAATACGGCTTCACTTGTAGGTGATCACGGGAGCTTGCAATCGCCAAAAATACAAAAAAATGAGAAAACTTTAAAAGACCAAAAAGGTTTCGGGAGACACTTGGTTGATCAATATTTTGAGGAAAGAATCCACTTGCCAGAACCTTTGACCACACATCCATTCACACCTAGTCCCACCTTTGACCCCGAGGATGCCGCTGTACAGACTGCTCTTGGCATGCCTCGTGTATACGATGACTCCGACTTCCTCCTTGTATGGAGGAAGTCCAAAAATTCAAAAAAATGTTGACTGAACCCGAAGTGGTGGCTACTAATCATGAGATTATCCGTGCCCCACTTCAGCAGGCCATGACCCAATTATCTGCTCCTCTTCCCAAGAAGAGAAAGCGGAGGAGCAGATCTGAGCGTCACATTCTAACCGTGGCCACTGCCCACGCCATCACACACCGTCCCATTCCCAAGAAGAAGAACACAGCTACACCTTTCATCACTTGCACCATCTCTGACTATACATGTGATCGCACTCTCCTAGACGGCGGTGCTTCGATTAGCATACTACCCTTCTCACTGGAACAATCTCTTCACTTAGGGCCTCTCAAGAAGACCAGGATGATCGTTCAGTTTGCTGATGGATCTAACAAGAGGCCGAAGGGTATCCTTGAAAACGCCGTCATTTCTATTCAGGGCACGAGCCACCACGTTGATTTTGTCGTGTTGCCCATGGAGACCTCCACAGGGGAGCCGTCTCCAATCATCCTGGGACGACCATTCCTCGCCTCTGCGAGGGTCGTTATTGACTATGGATCAGGAGAGATTCGCTTCCGTCCTGTTGACGAGAGCGAAGTGGCGATCACCGCACCCACAGTTGATCAGAGACCTACACCTGATGCACTTTCACCGATCGTAGCTGACTCTGAGGCATGTGACCGATCTGATGATACTAGAGATGCTTCCTTAGCGACCGTTGATGAGACTCGACGGATCCCCCGAAAGGGGAGGAAGTCGGAAAGCATAGACCTCGCGGTTCCTCCTCCTGGTGTATGGCGATGTGTTGATGAGATCCAGAGTATTTATGTGATTGATACATTTGAGCGGAGGGCAGATACCAAGACTGTTGAGGATGTTTATGAAGTTGCCCATTATTTTGAGAGACCTCATAAGGAAACAAGTGACCTAGGCAAGACTAGACAGGACGGACCTGGTTTGACTACTTCCACTGATAAGTCCGTTAATGGTCCTTCACAAGTAAAGATGATTGAGGTCAGTTATGATGCTACCATTTATTTTGATAAATTTAGACCATTTGTTGAAGACAATGATTCAGGTGAGAGTCTTGAGGACGAACAGAGTTCGTATACGTCCACTGATGATTTCGTGCCTTTTGACTTTGACCTAGACGAGGACTAGCAGGACGACTCCGAGTACACTTCTTCCGAGGATGATGAGTTCGTCCCATTTCACTTTGATATTTGCGAGACCTCTAAGGCCAGACCTGACCACACTTTTCCACTCGACCGTCTGCGCCTTCACACCATAGGACCACCAAGGGAGAACCTAGCCATACTACTTCCATTGATCAGTTTGTCCCTTTCCGATTCGATTCCACTGAGGGACTTCACCGTGTCGACCCTGATCAGCTTTCCGTCCTCTATGGACCCCGATGTCGACAAACACCACACCAGATCTATCCCTCAGCGGTCTCGCAAGAAGGTTAGCTTTCGGCCTTCTTGATCATATGTACATCCACCTCTGTTGTACATTCTCCTTTGTTCATGTCTCTCCCATATTGCTCGTCCATCCATTCTCGTGTTTGCCTTCTTAGGACGCACTTTGTCCTACGTATAGGGGGGTGGACGAGCCGAGTGCTCCTTCATCGTTCAGTGTCATCACTCCTGTTGTTGCCTATACTTAGGGCTTCTTTTACCCTAAGTATAGGGGGGAGTGGTTGTACATCCTACGATCTCTTCATCCATCTTTTGATTTCCTTTCTTCTTTTCTTCTTTTCTTCTTTTCCTCTTCTATCCTCTCCATCTATCAAAAAGGTGCCGCCTTTGTAGACAGTTTTCCATACTTAGGACGTACTTTGTCCTAAGTATTGGGGGGCGCGCACCCCGAGTTTCTCTATTTCCCTATCCTCTCCATTGTCTCCTCTTCTTGTCTATACTTAGGGATATTTTACCCTAAGTATAGGGGGAGACAATCTGAGTACGATCTGTTTATTCCCACCCTTGACCCTCCCTGCTTTGTGTATAGTCTGCTATACTTAGGATTATTTGATCCTAAGTATAGGGGGGACGGTCGACTTCTCATTTGTTGATTCATTCATTGTTTCATTCATTCTTTAGACTTGCCTATACTTAGTACGAGTTATGTCTTCTCTTTTCTCTCCGATCTATGAGGACATAGCTCAAGCTAAGTATAGGGGGGTCGTATATACTGTGTATATACTTTAGCCGTAACTCGTACTTTCATATTTTCCTAATAATATGGCTAATTATTCTTTAAAATTCATTAAAATCTTTAATAAAAAGGTGTTTTGTTCCTCAAATTCTTTTGTGTATTTACTGATTAATAAATCAGGTGAAATTTTTTTTTGCAAAATGTTTGAAAAATAGTTTGAAAATCTTTGTGAACATCTATTGAAAACTATTTTGAAAATATTTTGTTACATGTTTTCAACCTGTGTAAAATTGTGTGGTTTGTAAAATTTCTTTTCTTTGTGTGAAATAAAATGTTTGAAAAATGATTTGCAAATGGTTTGAAAAATGGTTGCAAAATTATTTTGAAAAATCTATATATACTGTTTTGAAAATCTTTGCAAAATGATTTTCAAATGTGTGTACATGTTTGTAAAATGTGTGTAAAAACTATTTTGGACTATAGTTTTCAAAAATTGTGTGAAAAGTTTGTGTCAAATAAGTTTGAGGAATACTAACATCACACTAAAATCCATTATATATATACTTATAAAATTGATCACTTACCCTTGTAAATTCTTAAAATCCACTTCTTGTATATATAAGAAGCACTCCCGTGTACATATTTTAACCTAGTTTTCAGCCAAAACTTTTTTTTTCAAAAATCCCAAAAACATTTGCAAAATTTAAAATCCAAAAACATTTGAAAAATTCCTTTGAAAAATACAAAAAATGCATATGCATCATCATCATCTTTTCAAAAATCCATAAAAAGTTCGAAATCTTTGAAAATTGCATCACAAAAATATTTTCTGCATAGCATAGCATAGCATGGGCATTTTTCGGATTGAGTTTGATAGTTGAACAAGTCTAAGTAAAATCCGGAGATTGGAGCTTGATTGGACCTTAAAATCTACCTAATAACAGGAACCTTATAGGAACTGGGTTTGAGGTACTTCATGTCTAGTTGACATAATACTTTGAGGATCACGGGACTTGGTTCAATGGATTCTTGACTGCCTAAGTAGAGTATTTCGGAGCACACGCACGACTCTTGTCGATAATGACCTAGCTTGGACACCTGCACCTTTCACATGGCTCAACTCAGTTGGAGTGGTGAGGGGATTGGATTTGCCGCTATGAGACGCACACAAGTGGAAACATTTGTCCTCCTCTAGGGAGGGAAGTGCACCCCAACCCGTCCAGTAATTAGGAAGTCTAAAGACAGGAGGCTATGGGTTGCGATAAAGCTTCAAAAGAGGGATAGTCTACTGGCTCAAGAGGAAAAACTCCTTATGTAAATGCTGATGTATATAGTATTCAAAAAAAAAGAAAAAAATGTGTTCAGGCAGGTACAAAAATAAAAAGCCTGCAAAGTATGTATAAAGTCAATAAGCATGCTTGAGTTCCAAAGTCATATCATGTGAGCCTGCAGCAGGATGACTTGACTACACTGGTCTTGCATCCCAGGATATGTAGCTACACTGGCTACCATCCATTCTTCTCTTCACCCCCTCCTCTTGTGCTGGTTGCCACTTGAACTTAGGAGGGAATACCCCGCTCCTCGAGAATGGAGTTATTGGATTGGGGAATCATTGGGTTGTCGTACTGGAGAAGTCAGTTTCTCTGCCATTCTAGTTGGGGAGAGCCACTATCACTTACACTGTACAAGTCAGATTCATAGTCAGTTTGCGTATGAGTTGAAGTATTTCTGACCTGGCTATTGAGGAGACTTGGACAGAGTTTTTGGGATTCTCAGGGACTGTTGGATTTCAAATACGGTTCTCATTAAGGTTCCGCCCGCACTAAAAAGTACAAAGGTCCGACTTAAGCTCCAAACTTTGATTTTATGAAGACAAGTTTGATGATCGAATTAAATCCAAGTTCTTCTTTTTCTTTTCTACCTTTTTCTTTTTTGCACTTATTGCATAAGTGTTTGCTAGGGACTAGCAAAGGTAAAGTATAGGGGGATGATGAATCCACATTCATCATCTTTATTCTATCATTTTGGCACCAAAAACCCTAGCAAATGTCTGTAAATAACATTTATTCCATCATCTTAGCATTCATGCATGTGCATCTAAATAATGTATAAAATACTGTAATTAAAGCTAAAATTATAGAATAAATTAAAGAAAAGAAAAAGAATAAAATATTGTAAATATTTTATGACCCGAAACCCCGAGACCTAGGTATCTTGATGAATAGGTCTACAAGGAATAAAGTAGGGGGAGATAAGGGCCAAAATACAGATAAAATACCTATATTTTCTATTCATTCTTTATTCATTTTGGGACCTATTTTTGGTTCCACTTTTTCTACATCAAATAAAGAAACTTTGTACATGAAAGTTGTAGATAATTTTATAAAGAAAAATACAAAATTGATTTCACTGAAAAATAATACACAGATAAAACGTTATGGTCTGAATAAAAATCCAGAATCCCAACTTCCCAGACCCGTATCTCACAAATGAAAACTCCAAATGCATCAAACTCACCTTTAATTTTATATAGAATAAAATAAGCTATTTAATGGCTTGTATACTTATACAGATTAAAATATTCAATTTATTATTTATTCAGTATTTTTGTATTTTTATATTTTTATAATGTTGTAAATATTACTTATAATAATTATGTACATTGAAATTGGAATAAAAACCTAAATAAAGCTTAAAATAAAATACATACATATTTGATACATAGGTATTATACCTGTACTTATACCTATATAAAATATACTTCTATTTTATTAAATATACAAAATAAATCAAAAAAATAAAATAAAAATGTAGTTGTGTATATAAAAGTATTCTATAATTTTATAAAATAATAAATAAAAATAATAAAATTAAAATATACAAAATAAAAATAAAAGTAATAAAGTGTATAGATAATATACCTATATAGGGGTATAAAGGTAACTTGTAAAAACATACTTCATAAAAATAAATAAAAATCACTATAAAGAACTTCATAAAAAAACAAACATTTTTTATTTTATAACTAAAAAATAATAAAATCGTTTGCTATTTTAAATCTATTTTACAAAGAGTTTCTCCAGGCTTTTTCCTGGTTGGTCCACGTGGACCAACCAGGTGGGCTGGAGAGTTGACCTCGGGTCAACTCTCTGACCCCTGCCTGGGCTGTGTCAGAAGCAAGTTTTCATCCACTTTCACGATTTTTTCGAGGCTGTATCTTTCGCTATCTGAGGTTGAAGTCTTCTGCAAAATTGTAGCTCGAAGACCTATGAATCACGCCCTGCTCATATCTTGGACTTCGGATCATCACGCTGCTCGATACACCTCGTTGAAGGAGCCCACTCAATCATCCTTCAAAACCGTGCCTCTTTTCCCCCTTTGATTTTTGAGCCGCTTTAGCTTGAGCTACTCCCTCCGAGGGCTTGCGACGGGGTCCCCTGTGACAGAGGGAAGATCCTCTACCTTGTCGAGGTGATCCACCAGTTAGGCGGCGTGTTCCAAGCCACCTCCGGCCTCTTGGCCGTCGAGGTTTATTCCTTGGGCACTACAGCCCTTGAGGTCTTTGTTTCTTCTTTTTTTTTGCGTAGTTTAATTCCTGGTAGCAGTAGGACCCTTCTCCATCCTTCCATTTTGACTCCAGCTTCACCCATCGTCCACTCCAGCCCTCGCCGGAGCTTGCTCCGGCGAGTTTCATCACGGCCACCCGTCACCTTTCGACCACCTCGCTACGGGGTCGGGGCAGTTTGCCCCCGACACTATCATCATTTTTGTTGTAGTTACAGGAATCGAAGGAGCGAAGAGACCCCTTCCTGGGGTCGTTTTTGACGCTGGCCGGACCCCCTGGAGTTCGTCCACCTTCCTCATCGCTGTGGCGGTGCTCCGGCGGGCTTTCCGCCATTTTGAAGCCGTTGCTTGCTCAAGGACGCTCCCAGGAACCAACTGGGCCTTTCTGAAGCGGAGGAGGAGGTCGAGGCAGCGACGACTAGCCGACCGAAGGTCCTCCGGGCCGTGTTCCTCTTGTGTTCTTCCTCCGCGCCCAATCACCGTCTGTTCGCCCCCAGCTCTTTGTGGGCTACAGCAGCCGTAGGATCTCCCCCTAGTGCCACCGTTCGATCTTCAGGAGGAGATCTAATTACAGCCCTCAGATCCGAAGGGGTATCGGCGCGCCAGGGACTGACACGTGGTTAAGTGGGGTTAATCCCACCGTTCGTTGCCGCCGAAGGCTTGGGTAATTTGCGATTCAACCCCGGCCGATTTTGGATTTAGTATTTCAGTTTAAAAATTTTAGTCTGTTGCTTAAAACTTTTGAAACATTTGCATTGTACCCCTTGGGTCTTTGAAATATTACAATTCAACCCTTGCCAGGCTCACGTGCTCAGCGCGTGAATTGAGGCATTTTTGCAGGGTTAACGTTAGCATTTTGGGAAATTGCAGTTAATCTGTGAATTATTTTATTCAATATAAATTTTTGTGGAAATTTTGCATCCGTGCCCCTAAGTTTTCTTGATATTGCATTTATACCCCTCCCAGGCGTGCGTGCGACGCACGTGGGTCTGGGATATTTACAGATAAGCCCCTGCGGCTTTGGGTATTGGTGTTCGGTCCAGAATATATCTTAATCAGTATTATTTTTGTGGGAAAAATTGCATTTTCGCCCTGGACTTTTGGATATTTGCATAAATGCCCCTGCCAGACCTTTAACTTGTGCTTGTTTGCTCTAATTAATTAAGGCCTTATCTTAATTCCAAAATTTCTCAAATTTTGAACTTAAGTTCGTGTAGGCTTGTTCTTTGAAGCCAGTATTTTAGTTTTTGATTTTATTTTTATATTTATTAAAAATCAAAAACAAGCTTTTTGCCTACTGTCTAGCTTAGAAAATGCCAAAAAAATAGTAAAATGTCTCTAAAAATTTCAAAAAAATCCCCTAGTGTGTATTTCAACCTATTTTAGTGTCAATCCAAAAATCACTAAAAATCTCAAAAGAAAAACATTAAAAATTCAAAAATACATAAAAACTTAAAAAAATATATAAAATCCTAGAAAACTCCAACAATCACAAACTCAATTCCTGGTTGTTGTATATTTCATTATTTTTATTTGAAAAATAGTTTGCAAAAATTTTGTGGCTGTTGTCTATTTTTAATTTCCATTTTACTCACAGCCAGCGCAATTTTCGTTGTTTTCCTTTATTTCAGTATTTAAAAATACCAAAAACACTTTAAAAAATACCCAAAAATAATAAAAACAGTAAAAATTCATAAAAATACCAAAAAGAATTTATTTCTGATTTTTTGGTTATTTTTGCATATTTTTATTAATATTTTACTTCCTCTTTTATTACATTGTCCTTATTTTCTAATATTGAAAAGAAATTAAAAAAATATAAAATATAAAATTATAAAAATCAGAAAATTGAAAATCAAAATACAAAATTAAAAATTAAAATAAAAAATATTAAAAATTAAAAACCCACAAAAAAAATCTTTGCTTGCTTGCTTAGTGTAGACACTTCGCTCACATTCACTTGTGCACAATTATTTGAATTACTCTGCTTGCTCCCTGTGTTCGAACTCTCTGCATACTTGTCCCTATACATCATTTGTGTAGAGTTAAAAATAAATTTTAACTCCACATTTATTTCTAATTGTTGATCTTTAGTGTGGGTTAATTGTTGATTAAAACCAGGATTTTATAGTGGTTAAGACACCGACTGTTGACTCGCCTTGTGAGTCAATACAACCGCTCTCAATTCTGCATTTATCAAATGGCGCCGTTGCCGGGGAGCAACAACGCGTAGATCAGTTTTTGTTTGTGTTTGTGATTATTGGTCTACCTTGCGGCTTTTATTTCTGCTTGTTTTATTTTCCTTATTTTTGATATATATTTGGAGCTGTCTAATCCCTCTTCTTTGTTGACTCTGTGCGAGGTACCGCGGACCGAGGGAGGCGCGTCACTCGAGGCGCCGAAGCACCCACGTGAAGCCGGCTTAGCCATCCTAGCATCGAGGAGACGAGAAGAGAATTTTTGAAGACCACGCTCTACGTTAGTTGCATTTTCTTTCATTGCATTTATTCTTATAATTCAAGTTAGAGAGAGACCACTTTTATTGTAATAATACAGGTACCTCCGGACTTGGACTTTAGAGCCTAACTTCCAGGTGTTTGTACACCTGGGGGCTCGTCACGGCTTTTCATCGATTTTCTTCGCATTCTTTTTATTTTGTTTTCCGATTTTCGATTTTATTTATTTTGTGTGATTGAGCCCTTAGCTTTTAGGATTGCTTGCGATAGACTAAGGCCAAACACCTAATACCTTTGCATGCACCTATAGTCTCGTTTGGACTTAGTCAAATTTTAAACAGTTGATCATCACCCTCAATCCGTCACACCGCGAGCTCTCCCCGCAAAGCGCTTTCTCCTAAACTAAAGTGTGTTGAGCAGAGGAGGGGTGAGCCTAGACCGGACTCTAGGGTTGAGGATTGGTGGTCAGCTTGTGGTTCTTCCCGCTAATAACAATTTCTGAACTTAGGGCGATTTCATCGGCTTTGCATTTGCATAAAGATAGGTTTCAATTCTGCTGAGCATCCTTGCATGTAGAGTGCTGGAGGCAAGGTGAGCATTTCTCTTTAGCATACATCATCGATTGCCGCTTGCATTGCTTTTCCGCCTCCCCCTCTGATTTTGCCAACCTAGGATCTAAAAGGAATTGACTCCTCGTTAGGCTCGTGCATTCTCACTAAAAATCCAAAAAAAAGTGATAACCAAATAAAATCGGGACTGCTAATTTTACTTGACCCTAAAACCGATCAAAAAGAAACATCTTGTATTGGGGCGAGTAAATCCCCTCATTGTCTTCGCTTTTATTTGCTCGCGCACACACTAAGGTTAGTGCCCAAATCCTATTTTCAGCCCCCTAAGTGTTTGTGCAAAATTTTGGACTTCTCACCTAACTCTAAAACAGACAAGATAAAAAGACCGCTCTTTGCGGTCTCTACCGAGTTGAGTAGGTGAATTGAGGGTTTGTATTCTTTTGATTTTTGTCTGTGATTGTTTTGTGTGTGTCCTAGATCATCTCTGCGCACTTGCGCCTTCTTCTTCACTCTCTTGACTTGACCGTCGTGCTCTCCCGATCATTTTCTTTTGTTTTTGAGATGGATCCCTGGAGTGCATTTTATCCGGACTTTG
The DNA here is from genome assembly GCA_037367405.1 of Ottelia alismoides. Classification (NCBI taxonomy): domain Eukaryota; kingdom Viridiplantae; phylum Streptophyta; class Magnoliopsida; order Alismatales; family Hydrocharitaceae; genus Ottelia; species Ottelia alismoides. Next base: position 134,497 of record JAZKJV010002510.1, on the reverse strand, counting down.
CGGACCCCTCGCTCGCTCCAGCCGATCCACCTCCCTTTTATCAGGAGGACCCGCCTCCTACTTTTTCTAATTTTTGTAAATATCCGCCTCAGCCACAGTATCACGACTCGGACTTCTACCCACCTCTATCCCCACCTGTGTATTTTCCACCTCCACCTTCACATCCACCCGAGTCTGACCTGATGGAGTCACCTCCCTCGATCTCTATGAGTGATATCTTGAATCGGATGACAAAGCGCGTTGATTTGATGAATGATGATATTGCGTTCTTGAGGAAAAATCAGATTAATGTTCCTTTCGTCGGGAATACAGCTTCACTTGTAGGTGATCACGGGAGCTTGCAATCGCCAAAAATACAAAAAAATGAGAAAAATTTAAAAGACCAAAAAGGTTTCGGGAGACACTTGGTTGATCAATATTTTGAGGAAAGAATCCACTTGCCAGAACCTTTGACCACACATCCATTCACACCTAGTCCCACATTTGACCCCGAGGATGCCGCTGTACAGACTTCTCTTGGCATGCCTTGTGTATACGCTGACTCCGACTTCCTCCCTTGTATGGAGGAAGTCCAAAAATTCAAAAAATGTTGACTGAACCCGAAGTGGTGGCTACTATTCATGAGATTATCCGTGCCCCACTTTAGCAGGCCATGACCCAATTATCTGCTCCTCTTCCCAAGAAGAGAAAGCGGAGGAGCAGATCTGAGCGTCACATTCTAACCGTGGCCACTGCCCACGCCATCACACACCGTCCCATTCCCAAGAAGAAGAACACAGCTACACCTTTCATCACTTGCACCATCTCTGACTATACATGTGATCGCACTCTCCTAGACGGCGGTGCTTCGATTAGCATACTACCCTTCTCGCTGGTATAGTCTCTTCACTTAGGGCCTCTCAAGAAGACCAGGATGATCGTTCAGTTTGCTGATGGATCTATCAAGAGGCCGAAGGGTATCCTTGAAAACGCCGTCATTTCTATTCAGGGCACGAGCCACCACGTTGATTTTGTCGTGTTTCCCATGGAGACCTCCACAGGGGAGCCGTCTCCAATCATCCTGGGACGACCATTCCTCGCCTCTACGAGGGTCGTTATTGACTATGGATCAGGAGAGATTCGCTTCCGTCCTGTTGACGAGAGCGAAGTGGCAATCACCGCACCCACAATTGATCAGAGACCGGCACCTGATGCACTTTCACCGATCGTAGCTGACTCTGAGGCCTGTGACCGATCTGATGATACTAGAGATGCTTCCTTAGCGACCGTTGATGAGACCCGACGGATCCCCCGAAAGGGGAGGAAGTCGGAAAGCATAGACCTCGCGGTTCCTCCTCCTGGTGTATGGCGATGTGTTGATGAGATCCAGAGTATTTATGTGATTGATCCATTTGAGCGGAGGGCAGATACCAAGACTGTTGAGGATGTTTATGAAGTTGCCCATTATTTTGAGAGACCTCATAAGGAAACAAGTGACCTAGGCAAGACTAGACAGGACGGACCTGGTTTGACTACTTCCACTGATAAGTCCGTTAATGGTCCTTCACAAGTAAAGATGATTGAGATCGGTTATGATGCTGCCATTTATTTTGATAAATTTAGACCTCTTGTTGAAGACAATGATTCAGGTGAGAGTCTTGAGGACGAACAGAGTTCGTATACGTCCACTGATGATTTTGTGCCTTTTGACTTTGACCTAGACGAGGACTCGCAGGACGACTCCGAGTACACTTCTTCCGAGGATGATGAGTTCGTCCCATTTCACTTTGATATTTGCGAGACCTCTAAGGCCAGACCTGACCACACTTTTTCCACTCGACCGTCTGCGCCTTCACACCATAGGACCACCAAGGGAGAACCTAGCCATACTACTTCCATTGATCAGTTCGTCCCTTTCCGATTCGATTCCACTGAGGGACTTCACCGTGTCGACCCTGATCGGCTTCCGTCCTCTATGGACCCCGATGTCGACATACACCACACCAGATCTATCCCTCAGCGGTCTCGCAAGAAGGTTAGCTTTCGGCCTTCTTGATCATATGTACATCCACCTCTGTTGTACATTCTACTTTGTTCATCTCTGTCTCTCCCGTATTGCTCGTCCATCTATTCTCGTGTTTGCCTTGCTTAGGACGCACTTTGTCCTACGTATAGGGGGGTGGACGAGCCGAGTGCTCCTTCATCGTTCAGTGTCATCACTCCTGTTGTTGCCTATACTTAGGGCTTCTTTTACCCTAAGTATAGGGGGAGTGGTGTGTACATCCTCACGATCTCTTCATCCATCTTTTGATTTCCTTTCTTCTTTTATTCTTTTCTTCTTTTCCTCTTCTATCCTCTTCATCTATCAAAAAGGTGCCGCCCTTGTAGATAGTTTTCCATACTTAGGACTTACTTTGTCCTAAGTATAGGGGGGCGCGCTCCCCGAGTTTCTCTATTTCCCGATCCTCTCCATTGTCTCCTCTTCTTGTCTATACTTAGGGATATTTTACCCTAAGTATAGGGGGAGACAATCTGAGTACGATCTGTTCATTCCCACCCTTGACCCTCCCTGCTTTGTGTACAGTCTGCTATACTTAGGATTATTTGATCCTAAGTATAGGGGGGACGGTCGACTTCTCATTTGTTGATTCTTCCATTGTTTCATTCATTCTTTAGACTTGCCTATACTTAGTACGAGTTATGTCTTCTCTTTTCTCTCCGATCTATGAGGACATAGCTCAAGCTAAGTATAGGGGGGTCGTATATACTGTGTATATACTTTAGCCATAACTCGTACTTTCGTATTTTCCTAATAATATGGCTAATTATTCTTTAAAATTCATTAAAAATCTTTAATAAAAAAGGTGTTTTGTTCAATTCTTTTGTGTATTTACTGATTAATAAATCAGGTGAAAATGTTTTTTGCAAAATATTTGAAAAATAGTTTGAAAATCTTTGTGAACATCTATTGAAAACTATTTTGAAAATATTTTGTTACATGTTTTCAACCTATGTAAAATTGTGTGGTTTGTAAAATTTCTTTTCTTTGTGTGAAATAAAATGTTTGAAAAATGATTTGCAAATGGTTTGAAAAATGGTTGCAAAATTATTTTGAAAAATATATATATACTGTTTTGAAAATCTTTGCAAAATGATTTTCAAATGTGTGTACATGTTTGTAAAATGTGTGTAAAAACTATTTTGGACTATAGTTTTCAAAAATTGTGTGAAAGTTTGTGTCAAATAAGTTTGAGGAATACTAACATCACACTAAAATCCATTATATATATACTTATAAAATTGATCACTTACCCTTGTAAATTCTTAAAATCCACTTCTTGTATATATAAGAAGCACTCCCGTGTACATATTTTAACCTAGTTTTCAGCCAAAACCTTTTTGTTTTCAAAAATCCCAAAAACATTTGCAAAATTTAAAATCCAAAAACATTTGAAAATTTCTTTGAAAAATATAAAAAATGCATATGCATCATCATCATCTTTTCAAAAATCCATAAAAAGTTCAAAATCTTTGAAAATTGCATCACAAAAATATTTTCTGCATAGCATTGCATAGCATGGGCATTTTTTGGATTGAGTTTGATAGTTGAACAAGTCTAAGTAAAATCCGGAGATTGGAGCTTAATTGGATCTTAAAATCTACCTAATAACAGGAACCTTATAGGAACTGGGTTTGAGGTACTTCAGGTCTAGTTGACTTAATTCTTTGAGGATTACGGGACTTGGTTCAATGGATTCTTGACTGCCTAAGTAGAGTAGTTCAGAGCACACACACGACTCTTGTCGATAATGACCTAGCTTGGACACATGCACCTTTCACATGGCTCAACTCAGTTGGAGTGGTGAGGGGATTGGATTTGCCGGTATGAGACGTACACAAGTGGAAACATTTGTCCTCCTCTAGGGAGGGAAGTGCACCCCAACCCGTCCAGTAATTAGGAAGTCTAAAGACAGGAGGCTGTGGGTTGCTATAAAGCTTCAAAAGAGGGATAGTCTACTGGCTCAAGAGGAAAAACTCCTTATGTAAATGCTGTTGTATATAGTATTCAAAGAAAAAAGAAAAAAGAAAAAAAATGTGTTCAGGCAGGTACAAAAATAAAAAGCCTGCAAAGTATGTACAAAGTCAATAAGCAAGCTTGAGTTCCAAACTTATATCATGTGAGCCTGCAGCAGGATGACTTGACTACACTGGTCTTGCATCCCAGGATAGGTAGCTACACTGGCTACTGTCCATTCTTCTCTTCACCCCCTCCTCTTGAGCTAGTTGCCACTTGAACTTAGAAGGGAATACCCCGCTCCTCGAGGATGGAGTTATTGGATTGGGGAATCATTGGGTTGTCGTACTGGAGAAATCAGTTTCTTTGCCATTCTAGTTGGGGAGAGCCACTATCACTTACACTGTACAAGTCAGATTCATAGTCGTAAGAGTTTGCGTATGAGTTGAAGTATTTCTGACCCGGCTATTGAGGAGACTTGGACAGAGTTTTTGGGATTCTCAGGGATTGTTGGATTTCAAATACGGTTCTCATTAAGGTTCCGCCCGCACTAAAAAGTACAAAGGTCCGACTTAAGCTCCAAACTTTGATTTTATGAAGACAAGTTTGATGATTGAATTAAATCCAAGTTCTTCTTTTTCTTTTCTTCCTTTTTCTTTTTTGCACTTATTGCATAAGTGTTTGCTAGGGACTAGCAAAGGTAAAGTATAGGGGGATGATGAATCCACATTTCATCATCTTTATTCTATCATTTTGGCACCAAAAACCCTAGCAAATGCCTGTAAATAACATGTATTCCATCATCTTAGCATTCATGCATGTGCATCTAAATAATGTATAAAATACTGTAATTAAAGCCAAAATTATAGAATAAAGAAAAGAAAAGAAAAAGAATAAAATATTGTAAATATTTTATGACCCGAAACCCTGAGACCTAGGTATCTTGATGAATAGGTCTACAAGAAATAAAGTAGGGGGAGATAAGGGCCAAAATACAGATAAAATACCTATATTTTCTATTCATTCTTTATTCATTTTGGGACCTATTTTTGGTTCCACTTTTTCTACATCAAATAAAGAAACTTTGTACATGAAAGTTGTAGATAATTTTATAAAGAAAAATACAAAATTGATTTCACTGAAAAATAATACACAGATAAAAAGTTATGGTCTGAATAAAAATCCAGAATCCCAACTTCCCAGACCCGTATCTCACAAATGAAAACTCCAAATACATCAAACTCACCTTTAATTGTATATAGAATAAAATAAGCTATTTAATGGCGGTGGTTTCGCATTTGGCGGAGCTACGGTTTGAAAGTTGAGTTTTGGACCTACATTGTATACCTGTACAGATTAAAATATTCAATTTATTATTTATTCAGTATTTTTGTATTTTTATATTTTTATAATGTTGTAAATATTACTTATAATAATTATGTACATTGAAATTGGAATAAGAACCTAAATAAAGCTTAAAATAAAATACATACATATTTGATACATAGGTATTATACCTGTACTTATACCTATATAAAATATACTTCTATTTTATTAAATATACAAAATAAATCAGAAAAATAAAATAAAAATATAGTTGTGTATATAAAAGTATTCTATATTTTTATAAAATAATAAATAAAAATAATAAAATTAAAATATACAAAATAAAAATAAAAGTAATAAAGTGTATAGATAATATACCTATATAGGGGTATAAAGGTAACTTGTAAAAATATACTTCATAAAAATAAATAAAAATCACTATAAAATACTTCATAAAAAATAAACATTTTTTATTTTATAACTAAAAAATAATAAAATCATTTGCTATTTTAAATCTATTTTACAAAGAGTTTCTCCAGGCTTTTTCCTGGTTGGTCTACGTGGACCAACCAGGTGGGCTGGAGAGTTGACCTCGGGTTAACTCTCTGACCCCTGCCTGGGCTGTGTCAGAAGCAAGTTTTCGTCCACTTTCACGATTTTTTCGAGGCTGTATCTTTCGCTATCTGAGGTTGAAGTCTTCTGCAAAATTGTAGCTCGAAGACCTATGAATCACGCCCAGCTCTTATCTTGGACTTTGGATCATCACGCTGCTCGATACACCTCATTGAAGGAGCCCACTCAACCATCCTTCAAAACCGCGCCTCTTTTCCCCCTTTGATTTTTGAACCGCTTTAGCTTGAGCTACTCCCTCCGAGGGCTTGCGACGGGGTCCCCTGTGACAGAGGGAAGATCCTCTACCTTGTCGAGGTGATCCACCAGTTCGGCGGCGTGTTCCAAGCCACCTCCGGCCTCTTGGCCGTCGAGGTTTATTCCTTGGGCTCTACAGCCCTTGAGGTCTTTGTTTCTTCTTTTTTTTGCGTAGTTTAATTCCTGGTAGCAGTAGGACCCTTCTCCATCCTTCCATTTCGACTCCAGCTTCACCCATCGTCCACTCCAGCCCTCGCCGGAGCTTGCTCCGGCGAGTTTCATCGCGGCCACCCGTCACCTTTCGACCACCTCGCTACGGGGTCGGGGCAGTTTGCCCCCGACCCTATCATCATTTTTGTTGCAGTTACAGGCATCAAAGGAGCGAAGAGACCCCTTCCTGGGGTCGTTTTTGACGCTGGCCGGACCCCCTGGAGTTCGTCCACCTTCCTCATCGCTGCGGCGGTGCTCCGGCGGGCTTTCCGCCATTTTGAAGCCGCTGCTCGCTCAAGGACGCTCCCAGGAACCGACTGGGCCTTTCTGAAGCGGAGGAGGAGGTCGAGGCAGCGACGACTAGCCGATCGAAGGTCCTCCGGGTCGTGTTCCTCTTGTGTTCTTCCTCCGCGCCCAATCGCCGTCCGTTCGCCCCTAGCTCTTTGTGGGCTACAGCAGCCGTAGGATCTCCCCCAAGTGCCACCGTTCGATCTTCAGGAGGAGACTAATTACAACACTTAGATCCGAAGGGGTATCGGCGCGCCAGGGACTGACACGTGGTTAAGTGGGGTTTATCCCACCGTTCGTTGCCGCCGAAGGCTTGGGTAATTTGCGATTCAACCCTGGCCGATTTTGGATTTAGTATTTCAGTTTAAAAATTTTAGTCTGCTGCTTAAAACTTTTGAAACATTTGCATTGTACCCCTTGGGTCTTTGAAATATTACAATTCAACCCTTGCCAGGCTCGCGTGCTCAGCGCGTGAATTGAGGCATTTTTGCAGGGTTAACGTTAGCATTTTGGGAAATTGCAGTTAATCTGTGAATTATTTTATTCAGTATAAATTTTTGTGGAAATTTTTCATCCGTGCCCCTAAGTTTTCGTGATATTGCATTTATACCCCTCCCAGGCGTGAGTGCGACGCACGTGGGTCTGGGATATTTACAGATAAGCCCATGCGGCTTTGGGTATTGGTGTTCGGTCCAGAATATATCTTAATCAGTATTAATTTTGTGGGGAAAATTGCATTTTCGCCCTGGACTTTTGGATATTTGCAGAAATGCCCCTGCCAGACCTTTAACTTGTGCTTGTTTGCTCTAATTAATTAAGGCCTTATCTTAATTCCAAAAATTCTCCAATTTTGAACTTAAGTTCCTGTAGGCTTGTTCTTTGACGCCAACATTTTAGTTTTTGATTTTATTTTATTTTTATATTTATTAAAAATCAAAAACAAGCTTTTGCCTACTGTCTAGCTTAGAAAATGCCAAAAAATAGTAAAATATCTCTAAAATTCCAAAAAAATTCTCTAGTGTGTATTTCAACCCTATTATAGTGTCAGTCCAAAAATCACTAAAAGCTCAAAATAAAAACCTTAAAAATTCAAAAATACATAAAAACTTCAAAAAAAATATATAAAATCCTAGAAAACTCCAAAAATCACAAACTCAGTTCCTGGTTTTTGTATATTTCATTATTTTTATTTGAAAAATAGTTTGCAAAAATTTTGTGGCTGTTGTCTATTTTTAATTTCCATTTTACTCACAGCCAGCACAATTTTCACTGTTTTCCTTATTTCAGTATTTAAAAATACCAAAAACACTTTGAAAAATACCCAAAAATCATAAAAACAGTAAAAATTCATAAAAATACCAAAAAGAATTTATTTCTGAATTTTTGATTATTTTTGCATATTTTTATTAATATTTTACTTCCTCTTTTATTACATTGTCCTTATTTTCCAATATTGAAAAAAAATTAAAAAAATATAAAATATAAAATTATAAAAATCAGAAAATTGAAAATCAAAAACAAAATTAAAAATTAAAATAAAAAAATATTAAAAATTAAAAACCCACAAAAAAATCTTTGCTTGCTTGCTTAGTGTAGACACTTCGCTCACATTCACTTGTGCACAATTATTTGAATTACCCTGCTTGCTCCCTGTGTTCGAACTCTCTGCATACTTGTCCCTATACATCATTTGTGCAGAGTTAAAAATAAATTTTAACTCCATTTATTTCTAATTGTTGATCTTTAGTGTGGGTTAATTGTTGATTAAAACCAGGATTTTGTAGTGGTTAAGACACCGACTGTTGACTCGCCTTGTGAGTCAATACAACCGCTCTCAATTCTGCGTTTATCAAATGGCGCCGTTGTCGGGGAGCAACAACGCGTAGATCAGTTTTTGTTTGTGTTTGTGATTACTGGTCTACCTTGCGGCTTTTATTTCTGCTTGTTTTATTTTCTTTATTTTTGATATATCTTTGGAGCTGTCTAATCCCTCTTCTTTGTTGACTCTGTGAGAGGTACCGCGGACCGAGGGAGGCACGTCACTCGAGGTGCCGAAGCACCCACGTGAAGCCGGCTTAGCCATCCTAGCATCGAGGAGACGAGAAGAGAATTTTTGAAGACCACGCTCTACTTTAGTTGCATTTTCTTTCATTGCATTTATTCTTGTAATTCAAGTGAGAGAGAGACCACTTTTATTGTAATAATACAGGTACCCCCGGACTTGGACTTTAGAGCCTAACTTCCAGGTGTTTGTACACCTGGGGGCTCGTCGCGGCTTTTCATCGGTTTTCTTCGCATTCTTTTTATTTTGTTTTCCGATTTTCGATTTTATTTATTTTGTGTGATTGAGCCCTTAGCTTTTAGGATTGCCTGCGATAGACTAAGGCCAAACACCTAATACCTTTGCATGCACCTATAGTCTCATTTGGACTTAGTCAAATTTTAAACAGTTGATCATCACCCTCAATCCGCCGCGCCGCGAGCTCTCCCCGCAAAGCGCTTTCTCCTAAACTCAAGTGTGTTGAGTTTCTATGTAAGTCGTAATTTTTACATAGAAACCCTCATGTCGTAATTTTTACCAAGGCGGGTTTCTATGTAAAAATACTGTATAGTTGATGGAGCATCTTTCGACTATGTTATTTTCATCTCGTTGTAATACAAGCCAAAGACGATTGATCAGAACCTCGATAAGAATCTCGCTGAAGAGTTTGAGGCTTTAATTTTTAGCCTGGATAAGTCCAGGTTCGAACTCAAGGATATGAGCAATTAGGCATACTTAAATAAAATTTAAATGCTAGGTTAAGTGATCTTAATGTCTATTTAGGTCAATGTTGATAATGATAACGAAATCATGACTTGATGCAGTTTTTATATGTGGGTCCATATAGATGCTACAAAATGAAATGCTAAACAATACACACAATGAAACGCAAGCTCCTAAATCATTCCTAAAAGTGATCATTTAATTTATGATGATATAGTTCAAGTAGGACTCATCATGCAATTATTCAAGCTAAGATGAATCGTTGGTTATTAATCCAATCCATTATAAGCAAGATACTTCTCTAAATTTTAAATATGAACCCACAATTCAAATCAAAGCAATAATGATGCCAAGTTAAAGAGCTTTAATAGAGTTTTTTAATGAAAACAATTTCATTAATTTTGGATTTTAAATGAGTAAAATATTAAGATTTCATTCCAGGAGCATAAATGTAATAGAATATAATTAAAAATAACTATAATTAAAAATAACTACAACATCACAATAAGCCCAAAAAGAACTCTTATATGCAAATTTCCAAGCGTGCATGGGTATAAATATGAATAAATAAATCTATTGGGCGTAATCTACAAATATCCCAGGGTGGGCACGCGCATCGTGTGAGGCGATCTGCATCGATGCTAGGCAGGGGCCACGTGGACTCTGCTAGCGCTTCAGTGCTCAATCTGATTATGCTAAGGCTGGAGACTAGGAGTGGAGTCTCAAATCTGATCAGGGCCGTACGGTAAATCTAGATGGATTTGATCCAACGACACATGTAACTCGGTGTAATGGGATTCTACTCCGCACAAGGGCAGAGCTCCAACATAATGTCTGATGCTCCTTGGTGCTCCTCCAAAGCTATTGGAGGTCATATCACCTTCCCGAAGCCCTTGCGAAGATGGTGGTGGTGATGCGAAGCTGCTGCAATGTCTGGAGTGGTGGAACAAGGAGCTTCATCGGAGAAGAAATCCAATACCGGATATGTACACCAAGCTCTGATTAGTGAGGTGTCCCCACTACCTGCAGATGTTAGATGCAAAGCCGAAGAACTTGGGATGCATCTAGGGTGAAATGGAGGGCTAATCAGAGTGATCGGAAGGCGGGGCCCTTGTGGGTTCTTCACCTGAGCAAGGTGAAGAAAGATCGAATTGGGGAACGATATGGAGAAGAGAGTAGGATGATCAGAGTAGCTGGTGAAGATGAGGTATGTCTGGCAATGGTGTAAGAGCGATCAAATCGACATTATGGTGGCTTTGTGTAATGAATAAAATCTGAGAAAATAAGAAGAAGGTGGACCTAGGATTATCTGGGAGTCGGAGAAGAAGGTAGGGGTGGAGTAATGTCATAGGATCGAAGTCTGATGGCTTATAGGTCTTCGCTTCACAAGCACGACTAAGTCTTGAAGCTCGAGTAGCTCTCTAGATGGGGTTGTGACATGGTGGTGCACCGTAGATCTTGTCGGAGAGTATGTCGATCTTCGCTCTTCCTCACTAACACTATCACATAAGGGAAGGAAGTGGGTCAGAGAATACTCGTGTACATGCAGATGGGGGGTGAACAACCATCCTACCCTTGGTTTTGTTCAAGGAGGAGTTGGATGAAGGCATCAGTTACAACCCCCGTTAGGTGGTTGTGCTCATTTGGGAAGCAACAATGGGGTATTTGGTGAAGGATAAGAGTGAATGAGCTCTCGATTAGTACCAAAAGAGGGAGGAATTGACATGTGGAGCGGCAGAGAGAAAATGGAGAAGTTGCTCCTGGGAAGAGATGCGTCTCTTCAGTGAGCAACAGCTAGGGGAAGACGTTGAACGTGCAACGTTGGATCATGCGATCCAACGACCCTAATGCGGTTGCGAATGGAGTGATCAGGAGATCAGATGGCCCAGAAAAAGAAGCAGCATGGGCTGAAGAGCCTGCAGGTGGTAGGCTAAGATTGGGCCACATGGCCCAATCAGGAAAAAGAGAAATATAGAAAATATAGTAAAATAAAAATAAAATAATAAATGAAGTCAGATGAAAAAGTATTTTACATAAAAGCTGTATATTTTTTTTAAAGATCTACAACTTATAGCAAGGGGAAATGGGGACGGACGCAGTAATCGTGTCCTCACTTCCAAAATATTAAAGATATATAAGGTTGGAGAGGTTGCAACAAGGTGCATGCGAGTTTACATGCATCGATTCCACAAATCTTCAATTTTTTATTTTTTAAAATAAAATCTCAGGAGATTTACTTAGAATGATAAGTAGAACACATGTTTCAAATTTCATGTAAAACAAACATTCTTAACATGCCCATCAAGAAGGGGTCCATTTCATCAATTCTAGGGCCGTTAAAATTCAATGATCTTGATGAATGGGATATAAGCCTCGAATTAAGTTGACGTTAGAATAACACGATGCTGATATATGGTGATCTTAATCCCCTAAGGTTTTATTTCAAAAACAAATGCAGATTTGTGACACAAGTGCATGTAAACTTAAACTTACATGCACATTGGTGCAAGCTTCCCAACCCCAAGATATATTACATGTTAACTTATATTGACCCTCCTTTTCTTCAATCAAAAAGATGTGAACCCTTGTTTATTAAAAACGGTGCCGCCTCTTAAGGATGCAAACTTTCAGTTACATATGCGGATATTGAAAACCATAAACGACATCCTTAAATGCAGTCACAGGTATAGAAACGGAAAAGTATGATTCATATACAAATATTTAACAAATATATAAAGATTATCCTGGATAATAAATATACACATTCAAAAGAAAAATTCATGCAAAGTTGAAACTACTAGCTCACTAAATCAAATTACATTGCCTACAATAAAATAAAAAATGCTAAATTAGATAACTTTTTTTTTTAAAAAAATCCTTACCTATATCGATCAAAATCAAAAATACAAAACGATCTATATTCGCTTATAAAAATAGATACGACAACGAATGGATGTGAGATATGTCCATATACATTTGCATCATTACCTCTCTTCATATCCTCATTTTCAAAATATCATAATATTCATTGGGGTAAAATGGGGTTGCCCCCTCCCACCCCTATTTTTCCCTTATTTTTTTATTTTTTTGGAAAATAAAAAATTTGTATATTCATCATTATATCTCTCCCACATTCTATTAAAATTTCGTCAGAAACAGAGACTCCTAAGCCCTCCATACAGACGTCATTTTTTTAACGGTCGCAGGATTTTTTAAATCGATCATGTTTGGATGGAGGCCGTAGGAGTATCTGTTTCTGACAAAATTTTAATAGAATGTGAGAGGGATATAATGATGAATATACACATTTTTATTTTTCAAAAAAATAAAAAAATGAGAGAAAAATAGGGGTGGGAGTAGCCAAGTTGGCTACTCCCTGGGGGCAGCTCCATTTACCTCTATTCATTGATAGTACAATATATGATATTATGATGGAAAAAATGGGCTACCCCAAGGGACAACCAACGGAGTGCCCCCACGTCACTTTACGCAATTTTTTTTATTTTTTTGAAAAATATTATCATTTATATTTATTTATATATTTCTCCCATATGTCATTCGCATTTTGTCAGAAATAGAGACTCATATACCCTCCATCTAAAATAAATAATTTTAACGGTTAAACATTGTTGTAATCGACATGTTCTAGATTGGAAGGCATACGAGTCACCGTTTCTGACGAAATTCGAATGATATATTGGAACGATATTAGATGAATATACATGATGATATTTAAAAAAATTGAAAAAAATAAAAAAATGACACGAACTGCCCTTAGGGTAGCCCCATCAATCCCTATTATGATTGATCAAAGAATACCTTGACCTGTTTTGAAAAAGGATTTAATTGGGCTGCACCCTGAGGGCCGCCAACATGGCTGCCCCGCCCCCTATTTTCGGCATTTTTTTATTTTTTGGAAAAATATAACCGTGTATATTCATCTCTATATTCCTCCTATATGTCCTTCGAATTTCGTCAGAAACAGAGACTCCTACGACCTCCATCGAGATAGTGTCGATTTACCAAATCTTGTTATCGTTAAAAAATAATTGTCTGGATGAAGGTCGTAGGAGTTTCTGTTTCTGACGAAATTCGAATGACATATATGAGGGATATATAAATGAATATACATGGTGATATTTTTTCAAAAAAAACAAAAAAATGTCGAAAAAGATGCAGGAGCAGCTACGTTGGCTGTCCCAAGAGGGCAACCCCATTAAACTCTTTAAAAAAATCTTTGAGATTCATCTTAGCGTGATAAAGTAATTCGGGGGGAAAGATAAAATTTATATTTGAATGTTTTCCCGCCATCGATTATCCCTCCCGCCATTTGGATTCGCACGTTCCTGTGAAAACCCAAAGCCAGAGAGGAGGGGCCTCCCTCCGCAGTTACCCTTCACTGTCATGTAAACCTCTGCCGCTCTTCACTCCGAGCTGTCTCATCGTCACATTGTCTCTGTGCTCTCTCCCCTTCACCTCTGACTTCCTAATTTATCGCCGGCATTAACTGCTCGTTTATTGCATGGCATTTATATGCACAGATTACAACATGCGGGCTCCTTTTTTGCCTTTTTTTTTTTGCTTTTCAGGTGGCTCTCCTATGCAGCTCTGATGTGGATGTCAGGGTCCGGTTTGGGGCCGGTGTCAATGTTCTCAAAGAAATCACTACCTACTTAGCAAAAAAAAAAGGGATTTTATCACTTGTACCCCTCCGAGATATCGCAATATCAGTTATACCCCTATCTTTTTGGTAATATCAGTTGTGCCCCTCACTTCTTGCAAATCTATCACTAGTACCCCTCGGGTTAGTTTCCATTCATCCCAAACGCAAACGGACGTTAACTTTAGGGACACATCAGGAATTAAATGAAAACCAATGAATCGAAAAGTCCAACCAATGTTCATCTTCCTCCTCCCCCTCCTCTTCATCTTCCTCATGCCCTTGCACTTCCCTCCTCCCCCCGCCCCTGCTATGCCCCCAGGCCCCCGCAACCCCGCGCCTCCTCCTTGCCCCGCCGTGATCGAGATGGTCGTTTTCTAAGATGGGTTCTCCCAGATTCGCACCCATTTCAATCCGCACGACGTTCGGACACGTTGAGACACCCGTTTTGTGAGATGGGTCATCGTGATCTTCACCAGCAGAGCATGGACGGTGGAGACACCCATTTCAATTTGCTGATGTTCTTCCTCCTTCAATCAAAGGAGATTGAAGTCAAAGAGTCAGAATGCACAAGGACATGTGCCGGTCCAAGACTGGGAGTCCACCATACGGAAGGCACACCTCCAGTTCCGAGGATACACCATCTTCTCGCCAATATCCGTCCTCCCCTACGACGACGCCGACCGCCCTGGCATCAATCATCCTCCTCCCACGCCGCTGGAACTCCACCAGGCCCCCCGCAGCCCCTGTCCCCGCCACCTCCCCTGCCCCCCCTTGCCCCCGCGCCCAGGTCGACCCCGCACCTCCCCTGTCCCCGCCGCCCTCCGCGCCCAGGTCACCCCTGCGCCTCCCCCACCGCCCACCGCGCCCCCCTCCGCCCCCCCCCCCCCCCCGCACGCGCCCAGGTTGCCCCCGCACCTCCCCTGCATCTGCCGCCCACCGCGCCTCTTCTGCCCCCCCACCCCCCCGCGCCCAGGTCCCCCCCCGCCGCACATCCCCTGCCCCCGCCACCCTCCGGCCTCCGCGCCCAGGTCGCCCCCGCGCCTCCCCCGCCGTCCCCCCGTGCCCCCTGCCCCCGCCGTCTCCGTGCCTCCTCCTCTTGAAACTGGAGCTTTCAGTTTTTGTTAATTTATGATAAAATTTTGACTAATTGATTTATAAAAATTCATCAAAAAAATAAATAAAATTCACCGTTTGATCCGTAATGAGTGATATATCCGTGAAAATGTAAAAATTTTAGACATTCAATGGATGCATGAAGGTATCACTAAGAGAAAAAAATTATGAGGAGAAAGAAGAACAAATGGATGAGGAAGAAGATAAAGATGTGTGGACAATAATACCCCTGTTAACTGCACCAAGGTTTGAAGAAATCATGGTTAAGTCAACTCATTGACGGTCAATCTGACGGAAGGGCACAAGTGATAAAGGCGAAAGAAGTGAGGGGCATAACTGATATTACAAAAAAGATAGGGGCATAACTGATATTGTGATATCTCAGAGGGGCACAAATGATAAAAACCCAAAAAAAAATCACTACCTACATCTGCTCATCTATTAATAGGTCTCCTTTCGGAATTTCTTTTAAATATTTTAACAAAAGGTAAATGTTCCTATTTGTATCATCGGCATGAATCTTGTCAATTAACTAACATCCTTTCGTTTATTAATAACAAGAAATTTACATGTTACGTTTCCATGTTCTTGCTTCCTACTAATCTTATTTTCTTAGTAATTGTTTGATGTATGTGTCATTTTCTTTTTATGGTTTTTTTAGTCATGCGTGCCGATTAAGGAGAGAAAGATTACACACACGTTACACACATATATATGATTAAATGGAGCTACCTCAGTGGGAAGCCAACTTGACTTACCTCACTCTTTTTTTTTCATTTTGTAAGGAATTTTCTGAAAATACCTGAAGCATGTAGTCCCTAGATGATAACATATTGTCATTCAAATTTCATGTAAAACATACATTTCTAACGCATCCATCTAACATGGGTCAATTTCAGTAATTCGAATATCGTTAAAATTTGATAGTCTTGCTGGAGGGCTTAGGAATGCATGTTTTACACCAAATTTGAAGGAAATCATGGTGTTATTTATTGATTCAAACCCTCTCAAGTGTTTTCAGAAAATACCTTAAGAAATAAAAAAGATAAGGGTGGGGTAGCCAAGTGTCCCCCCTTAGGGCGCGCGCACGTACACACACATACATATATAGGGGATCTTTTCAAATGAGGTGTGATTTTTTTCTGAAATTGTAAAAGCCGCTGTTAATTTAGTAAAACACTATAACAATTTTGTAAAAGTATAAACCGTACATTGTAAAAAATGATTTTATAAAATATAACATACAAATTTAAATTATCATTTTCATCCAATATGATAATATTTTCATAATTTTATTTCACTATACATGTTGTGTTAATATTTATTATTAAATCTATAAATAAGAAATTATAAAATACATTAGAAAGTTGCCTAAATTGACGATGGTTCACTATATATATGGTGAGAGCCCGTCTCATTTGAAGTTCCACACACACACACAGTTGGCGAGTCTACATCATGATGTAGGTAACTTACCTACACCTACCTCTTTTCCTCTCTATTTTTTTATTTTTTTGAAATGAATCTATGAGGGATTTACTTAAAATATTGTGTAATATATGTTTCGATTTTTTTGGAAAATAGACATTCATAAAATGTCCATATGGATGGGTCGATTTCAGCAATTCTGAGACCTTAAAATTTGGCAGTCTTGATGGATGTGATAGAAGCTTCGAATTAAGTTGAAATTTGAATGACAACATGGTGTCATATGGTGGTCTAAATCCGCCTAAGTTTCATTTCAAAAAAGTCAAAAAAAATAGAGGGGAAAAGGGACGCGTGTAGGTAAGTTACCAACATCATGATGTAGGTTTCCTTCTCTCTCTATATATATAGAATATATATGTATGTATACAGATATATATATATATATGTATATATATATGTATATATATACATATATATACATATGTGTATATGTATACATATATGGTAAAATGGGGCTGCCTCCAACCTATCTTATCCATTTTTTTATTAAATAAATTTGTGAAAATTCATCATTATTTCCCTATATTATGTCATTCAAGTTTCGTGCGAAACAGAGACTCCTACGGTATCTATCTAGACAGTCATTTTTAACGATTGTAGAATTGTTGGAATCGACCCCGTCTGGATAGAGGTCGTAGAGCCTTTGTTTCACACTAAACTTGAAAGACGTAATATATGGATATGGTAATGTATTTTTATGATTTTATTTTAAAAAATAAAAAATGAGAAAAATAGGACGGGGGAGCAAGGTTAGCTCCCCCATGGGGCTGCCCCATTTTATCCATATATATATATATATGTATACATATACATATTCATGCATATATGTATACATGTATATATATATATATGTATATACGAGAAGCTTCAAAGGAGATCGGGGCTCACCACCCCCGTAATGAGCCACCAATCTCATCCTTTCGTTTTAAATCTTGCGGTTGTAACTAATGACACTTTAAATTTACTTTTTATATGTTTGAAAAATTATTTTGGTCATTTTTTTTACATTTTAAATATAGAATATGACAACTCTACATTCCTGAGTAGGAGGGAATCTATTTAACCCTCAAACAAATGACCTCCTCATTCTCTCACTCAAGGGAAGCATGGTGGTAGCGGTATTCTCGGCTTCACGCACTAGGTCGAGGGGAGCACGACGAGGGCAACACACTAGGAAATCGCATCATCTCCAGATGTCGTGCTCTAGGTCGACCTCCAAAGAAGAAGCAATAGCATGCGAGAAGCTCTCTGTCGAGAACCCAATTTGCCTCGTTGAGATTGCATACCACAGAGAGATCCAGATCCTTCCGCATTGTGGCTATGTGTTCCTCATCGTTTGTGTCAACACATGGCTCGACTCCCACTCTTCCTTCCATATTACCGAATGGGGTTCGCTGCAATGGCACCTGCAGTGAAGTGCGAGATGTGCGGAGGATCCCCGACAGAGAAGATGGGGACGAATATCAGATTTTTTAGGATATAGTGTAGTTTCTACAAATCACAATTTTCTACAAATCTCAGACATTTTTTACAAATCTCAGATTGAATTTTATAAATCAAATATTATTTTTTACAACCTCAGATCATTTTTATACATGTTATCAATTTCTAACAGTCTACTTTATATTGCAGAACACCACAGAAATATTACAAAGCTACCACAAATTTTTCCAAAGATATGTGAAAAAATACAAAGGAATGCAAAATAATTAAAAATATTCATACAAGCGCGGATTTCATGAAGGAGTGCGAATAAACTACAATACTTATGAAATTTACAAAGGACAATACAAACTTTACAAATGAAAATAATAATTATACAAAAAACTATTGAACGAGAATGTAAAAAAATATATGTTTTGAATTTTACAAAATTGAATCTACGTTCTACTTAATTTGGTTCATATTTACAAATATCTGCATTAAATTGAATTTGTTATGAAAATTTTTAGAAATTGGTAATAAAGGAATTAACAAAAAACTCCAAATTAAAATGAGCCGAAAATGGTAATTGACATTAGTAAATGAAATTTAAACTTTAATTGAAATAAAATGAAAGAAATGTCATTTTTGGCAACACACCGTTAGATAGATATCCAGGATCTTGTTGATGTCTCATCATGGAAGTGGTGAGCCCCAATTCTATTTAAAGGATTATATATATATATATGATTTAATGGGGTTTATCCCTACCCTTCTTAAAGTATTTTCTAAAAAAAATGGGGGATTTAGATCACTATATGATATCGTGTTCTCATTCAAATTTCAATTCAATTCGAAACTCATATCTCATCCATCAAGCCTATCAATTTTTAACGATCTCATAATTATCAAATCGACCTAATCTAGATGGACATGTGAGGAATGTTCATTCCACATGAAATTTGAATGATGACATGTTGTCATGTAGTGGACTAAATCCTTCCAAGTGTTTCTGGAAAATAACTTAAAAAATTAAAAAGTTATGGGCAGGGGGCAGCCCAATTAACCCATACATATATGATTTAATGGGGCTACTCCGAAGGGGAGCCATCTTAGCTACCCACATCCTTATTTATCTTATTTCTCAAGGTATTTTTTGAACAAAAACTAAAGGCATTTAGATCACTAAATGACAACATGTTCTTATTCAAATTTTGACTCAATTCGACACTCATATTCCAAAGTTCAAGCCTCTCAAATTTTAACAGTCTTAGAATTGCAGAAATCGACCTATTTTAGATGGATGGGTTATGAATGTCTGTTTCACACGAAATTTTAATAACAACATGATGTCATCTATTTGACTAAATCTCCATACGTATTTACACATTATACCTTAAGAAATAAAAAAATAAGGGTAGAGGTAGCCAAGTTGGCTTCCCCAAGCACCGGGTAGCCCCATTAAACCCATGTGTATATATGTTTGTATGTATAGAGTTGTAATGAGTACACTCATTTTCTACTAATATTTCCTATCATTTTGAGTTTAATGCTTATTTGTTTACAACTCTTATATCATATTTTTACTATTAGTAACCATTTTCACAAAAAGATACAATCATTTTAGGTGGTTGTGGGCGTGTTTATGGGTTATGGGTTGTAGTGGGGGATTTGGGTACGTTGGAAGTTGTGTGTATGGGTGGATGGTTATGAGTGTGGGTGGAAGAGGGAGGATGGGTCAGTAGAGGAGGAGGGAGGAGGGGATCATGTAAGGAGGAGGGGACAAGGGGAGAGGGTGAGGAGGGAAGGGCATCATGGGAGGGGTTTGTGGGTGCGGGTGGGGGGATGGATTGGGGGCATCATGGGAGGGGTTCGTTGGAGGAAGGGGGTCAGGAAAAAGGAGGGATTAGTGGAAAGGAAGAAGAGGGGAGGGCATCTAGGAAGGGAGGTTGTGGTATGGATTGGGGGAATTGGGTTGGGGTGTTGTGGTTGAGGGTTGTGGCTATGGGTTTGAGGTTTTGAGTGTCGTTGAAGGATTATGGGTATGGGTAGTGGTAGAGGGAGGAGGTGTCAGTGGAGGATAGAGGATGGGATCAGGGAAGGAGAAGGGGTCAGGGTTAGAGGGAGTGGAGGGCATTGGTGGAGGGAGTCTGTGAGTGGGGGGTTGTGGGTATGGGTGGAAGGGGTTTGTGGATTGGGGTGATATGGTTGAGGGGTTGTGCATAGGGTGGGTGTGGGTGCGAGTGGAGGAGGATGGAGAAAGGGGTCAAGGGAGGAGGGGGAATCAAGGTGGAGAGGGAGAAGATGGGAGGGCATTGGAGGAGGATTCTGCTGGTGGGGGATGTGGGTGTGGCTAGGGTAGGGTTGAGCATAGCATAGGGCAAGGCCTAGCCCAACCTGATGCCCGACCCACTAACACCAAACACAAGCCCAAGGCCTACCATTTAACGGAAGGGCTTGGGAATCAATTTTGTCCCATTTGTGTTAGCGGACAGGATCGGATTGCATTTAGCTTGAACAGAAAGCTCACTTGCCCGACAGACTCGTAAGCCTGATTCCTAGCCTGCCTATGGCCTGATTGCAGGCCTCACCCATCCTGACTCAAATTACAGCCCGAACCTAACCCCCCTTAACCCTTAGGGTTCGAATTTGAAACCCTACGAGGACCCAACCTCGATCTCCTCTCCTCTCTTCTCCATTCGAGTAGCGTTGATCCCCTCCTTGTTCTCCACATTCCACTGCCGTCTACGACCTTGGCCTCCTCCTTGCATCCTTCTGTCGTCGTTCTCAATCTCTCCTCTCTTCTTCATTCGAGCAAAAGCAACATCATCCCCTTTCCTTCCTGTTTTCAAACTTCTACCACTGTCTTTAACCCCCTCCATCCTGACTTCCACCGATGTCCCCCATAGACCTGACCAGTGGGACGGTGGCCCACCCATCTAGACTGCCCAACTTATTCATGGGCTGAATTTGGGCCATGATAATTTGTGAACATGTAGGCCTAGCTTGACCCACTCCTAAGCCCAGCTCGGGCGACGTCTACTAGAAGGGTTGTGTGGACATGTGCCACAAAGCCCGACCCGGCCCGGCCTGCCAAAATAGAAAATATATTTATAAAAATTATATGTTATGTACATTTAATATGATATACTTCAAGTTTTTATTCTCAATTAACAATGTTACATTAATAATGTAGTAGTTTACATTATTAATGTAGAAGTTACAGTTAAAAAATTATTAATGTACCTCGTCAAGACAAGCTATGCAACTATATGCATAATTACCAAATGTTAAAACTTATAACAATAAATTCTCTTATTCATGCAAATCAAGCAGGGAATAGAAGAATATAAAATTGGGCACATAAGTTTAATATGAGTTGACAAAACTTAACAGATTTAAACTTAAAACGAAAATGTGTTCCAGGGTCCAAACTCAACACATTTAAACTTAAGATAAACGATGAAAATAGGACAAAATGTGATTGCTTCGGCAGACATGTCCCTAAATCAAAATAAATATAACAATAATAATTACAGAAATATAACCTTTTCTTTATCTTGAAAAGTGCAAAGATGATTTAGTAGGAAGCAATAACCGATGAAAAACCAGATGCATTGGTGGATTTCTAATTGTTGTCACACGTGCTTATAGTATGTGAAACAAATGATCACAGAAACAAGAAAAAATAGAATAACAAATTAAACTGGGTATAAAAGCACCTTCTTTTTCTGAAATGCATCTTCTTCTATATAATAATATTACAAGCGCCTTCTTTTTGTTACCTACACCTTCTTCTATATAATAATTTTATAAGCACCTTCTTTCTATGAACTGCACCTTTTCTATATAATAATTTTAGAAGCACCTTCTTCTATATTTAGTAGTTTCTTGTCAAGCAATTCATATAATAGTTAAGATCTAAAAAGTTTAGATGGTGCTTAAAAATTAATCTCTGTAAATTATATCAAAAATTAAAACAAAGAATACTTTGAATTCGATCCATGGACCGGTTCGGCTCGAGCAATAAACATGGGGTTTTAGAACCTCGGCCCGGACCATGGCCTGGTCCGGCCCACACTTTGACCAGGTCTAGTCCTCGAACCTTACTCTCTCTTCTCCATTCAAGCATGAGCAACGCCGACGCCCTCCTTCATGTTTTCTACTAAGACCCCAACCCCCTCTTTCCTTCCTTCCCCAATTGTCTGTTGGCACCACATGCCTCTTCGAGAGAAGAAACTCGACTCGCCCTCCAATTCACCACTTTCCACCGGTACCTCGAGCCCCTCCTTCCCTCCTTCCATCGTGACCCTACCTCTTCACTCATATTGTTGCATCCTGATCCTCTACCACGGCTAAACACATTCCACTCACACTCTGGTCTGCCTGTGTTCCACCTTCCACTTGCCCTGTAGTACTTCATCGATGCATTTGGTGCCCTCGTCAGTTGATTTTTGAAACCATAGACGAATGTCCAGCCGTGGATTGTGTCCCATTTCCCACCAGCACTGGCTACACATCATTGGGGTCATGTATTGTCAATACCCCTGCCGATAGGAAGTTGTACATTTCTTGTAGGACATGCGAGCCCACGACAAGCCGTTATGCAATAAATGTTATTACAAATCATTCCCTGATCTGAAATGAAGAATAACTAATTTGCATAATAGATCCCTTAGTACAATTAGGGTTATGTACCATGGCCATCTTAATGAGCATACAACTGTTGATTCAATTGTTGAATGATAGAGCTGGTACTTGGATGATATCTAAAGAGTTAGATCGTGGACTCATCAAGGACCGTCAAATGATTGCTAAGAGAGGATCTCCAGCCTGAGAAGGAGGCGACAATCCGTTCTATAAAGGCAGATATCTAACTGACCTCTTGATGTAAGTCCTCTACATAGGAATAGAGATTCAGAGGTGTTAGATAAGTTAGGTCAAAGAGTTGACTTAATGAGATCGAGATAACCAAGATCTATGTCGTATATTGTCACTATATGGGCACACATCCTCGGACCGGAGACAGATGTGTTACTATATGTCGAGTATGAACATTTGGCAGACCGATAGGTTAATGATATAAAAAAGGACTATACACCAACGAGCTAGTGTGCACACAAGGGCGCATGAGTAATACAATCTATCAATGGATCACACAGGTTCATTACTGAATCGGAAGACATGAGCTCACTCATGAGATATTGGGATCAAATTCCATGTAAGGTCGTCTCGCTTTAGAAGCTTGACTAAATTTGTAGGTTTGGTATATGCTTTTGGAAAGTAAATGATCAATACCTAGGTATTATATATGCTTTTGGAAAGTATATGATCGATACCAACTCCCAATGATCAAATGAGAAACTTAATGATTAAACCCTGAAGAAGACATTCTAAGTTGATCTAAACCTTCAGATTTATCTAGGTCTTCCAGTATGCAAGATGTACATGTATTAGGAATACCTGAGGGTGATGTGATCATAAATGATTGTATAACCATGACACTTCCATTACGAGGGAGTGATGAAATAGGTCTAGATTTTGGTAACTCCTTTCAGTAGGGAAGTATGATCCAAATGTTGGATAGTATTTTGAATGTGATTCAGATGCAATGAGAAGATTAGATTTACAATTTTGATTCAATCAAGCATCTATGTGAGATCCCTGAGATTTGAATTTGAGATTATTTTAATATCCAAGTCATTATACGTGGAACGCACAATTGCCTTGCCCTTATCTCCAAGTATCCGCATAAAAAACACATTATTCTTGAAAGAGTTCAAGGATAATTTCATTGTTGATAATGTGTCCGAGCATTAAGGAAAATTGATAGTTAAATGTGATTTAATTATCATGAATAATATGAATTTGATTCGTATTATTTGACTATATAAGGAGAGTTATCTAAGATAATTAAATGTGTTCTAATTATCAAATATGTGAATAATGTGAATGTGATTCATATTATTTGGGCACATGAGAATAAAGATCCAAGATAATTAAATATGATTTAATTATCATGGATATGAATAATGTGAATAGCACTATCCATATTAATCATATCTATTATAAATGTGATTTATAATATATAAGAGAGAGCTATTTGTAAATAACATTTATAATTAAAATGTTGATGTGAATTGGATTCACATTGGACATTTAATTGAAAATGTAATTTACATCTTATTTTGAGTTGTGAATGTGATTCACAAATTTCCAGTGGTATGATTGATATTTCACAAATTAATTTGAAATTATTTTTCCTGAAATAATTTACAATAAAAGCTGGTGTAAATAATTAAAGGATAATGTGATATACATAATCTCACTAAATGGGAAAAGATGGCAATCCTTCCTTAAAGAGCGGATGGACGACCACCCTAGTCCTAAATCAAGGTGGTTGTCCCCCATCTTATTAGGAAGAAGCTTGCCTCCTTTTCCTAATCCTTTAAATGCTACTTGATTTGATTGAATTTATTTGTATTAATGATTACTCAAAATATCTAATTTAATTAATTGTTGTTGTGTTTTTATAACAAATGGTCATTGAAAGATAGAGGCAACCCTAGTGATGAATAGTACATGGATTGTGATCCACAGACTCCCAAAATATTATAAAAGAAGAGGCAACCCTAGTGATGAATCTGCATTTCTCATCTTTACTCGTTTATTTTAGCTTAAAATACCTTATAAAATACCTATAAATATCAATAAATATGTTCTTTTACTAACCCTAATTCTTGTGTAAATACTGTATATTTATCATTATTTTAACCTAAAATAAGTAAAGAAAGAAATAAAGGTAAAGGAAATCGAAGACTGTATATATGAAATAAATACAGGTTGACTCTGACCCCAAGATCAAGTCAAGACTTGACCTAATCGATAAATAATAAAGTAGGGGGAGATAAGGTCTAATAACCAAAAAAATCAAGAAAACCAATCTTCACTTGTGTATATCATCGCTTATATATCATTGTATATAATACATATTCTATACATTGTTTTATTTATCACCAAACTCACTTCAAATAGAAATATTTTCTTATTGAAACTTGTACATAAAAATAAGTTGTAAATATTAAAAATAATTGCAAGAAGAACCATTATACATTTTGCAAATAATAGTACTTTGAAAAAGCATCAAAGCTCAGATTGTCAGATCGATATCTTCTCCACAAAAATTCGAAATTAACCAAACTCACTTTCATTGTACTCCAAATTAAATAACTTTTAAAATGGAAGTAGTTTCATAATAATCAGAGCTAAGACGTGAAGTGTGGCCTTTCGGGGTACCTTTGTACAATTTGCTTATGTATAATATGTATGTATATTTATTTTTCTTGTATTTTTTGTATATATTGTATTTTTAATTATTTCTATATATTGTATTTAATTTATATAAAATAAAAATAAAAATCACAAAATAAAAAATGAACAAAAATAAAATCATGTATATATTGTATATATATATATCACTACGTATATTGTAAATACCTCTATTTATTTAACCTAACTAATCAACTCATTAAAATAAAATAAAAGTATCATTAAAACTCTTGTAAAATATTGTAGAAAACAAGTTATTAAATTACATGCATATTTGCAAAAGTAATATGTTAAAAATCATGGTTTTGTATATATAGGTTTATATGCCTATGTATAGAAGGTTTTATTAATTTTAGCCATGTATATACTCTAGTTAAATCATTAAAAATCACCAAAAATAAGTTTATTTAATTACTAACATTTTCTATTTTCAAAACTTTTTATTTGAATTGATTTTCAATTTTATTTTGATTTATTTCTCATTTTTTATCTATTTTTCACATAGTGGTTTTGTCGTCTAGCCAGCTACGTCTTGATTGGTTGAGCCTGGGTCTGTTGACCCAGGTCAACTCCCCATTCAACGCATCCACCGGCATTTTCTGTGCGCCATCTCTACATCTCGATTTTCCCAACCGTTCCATCCATCAATTGCACCAGATTCCTTCGCCGATTCGTGGGCCATAATCATCCTCTCCATCGCAAGATCATTATCTCCATCGGTCATGCCTTGGTTTTGTGTGCATTTTAATGTTCAAATCTCACCTGACTTCTACCTTATTTTTATTCATCCATCACCACCTTCTCCGGCTGATCCATTTTTCCTTGATCATTTCACCCGAGGATGGTGCATGAAGATCGAGGCCATGATAGGGCATTGATTTCATCATCTAGGAGCGCGAGGTCTTCATAGGAGATCACGATCTGATCACGTGACCGGAGATCCGCTGCCACATCCCGCTTCTTCATCTCATGCGGTGAATCGAGGCGATAACTTCACCTTCTCCACCATAGATCTTCTAAGTAGCATTTATTTTATTTTTAACTTTCAATTTTTACAATGGTTTCCTTTATTATCTCATATCAGATCATCTCAGATCTCCCTCCGATCTGACTGATCGTAGGTCATATGACCATCCATTTTATCACTCGAACATCGCTTCACCACCGTACAACCTTCTTCGTCTCTTTTCACAGCCTAATCAACTCCAGATCACCACGGATCTGGAGATCAACTCCCCTTCCGACCACCCTCCGCTGGAGTCTTCATTCACTCCTTGTTTTATGTGTTCCTTGTACTAATAAGCTTTCCAAAGAGTTAGCCTCCGAGCAATGATTCCCTTTCATGTTGCAGGAGCGCAAGAGGAGCTTTGCATTGATATATGGAGCATACTTCACCTTGCAGAACTCCTCACCCTCCAGATCTTCAAATGCGGACCTTCAATCTCCAAAGAGATATCCTTTCATTGTGGGAGAGCCTCGTCGACCTCCAAAGATCGTCAAGAACAAACTCTGGTGAGGAACCCTCCAGATCTTCTCAACCGAACCTCATCGGAGTCAGCCTTCAAGCGATTTCTTCCAGCAGCCTCGAGTGATGTCCGATCAAGAATGGTGTTGCCAGTTTGAATCATGACTGTCCAAAAAGCCCCAAACCTTCGCTGTTGATCGAGCTCCCAGATCATATCTTCATCATCCAAGCGCATCCGCAACGGAGTCGTATGATTAGAGATATATCACATCTCCGTTGTCGATCTTGCCATGTGGAACGGTAGAACATTTGCACTTTAGCCTTTGCCATCTTTCATTTTGCAAATATGTCCTTTTAAGGGCACACGTCATTCTGCTAGTTATTGAACTTTTGCATAAAAGCCCTGTCATTTATTTGTTTACATTTGAGTCCATTCTGAAATGAAACCCATGCATTGCACACACATGTCTGAAAGATTGCAACAAAAGCCCTGCACTTATTTGTTTTTATTTGGCCCCTTGAACTTTAACAATTATAAAAAGTTCATTGATAGTACAATGCACGTGCGCTGGCACATGCCTAGGGTGGGAAAATTGCACTATTTTCATGCGTTCTTTATTTTGTTATTTATTTGGTCCATAAATTAACTTCCCATGTAGATTAGTCCCTGTGAGTCTGCCTTTTATTTTATTTGTTAATTGTAATTAATAAATAGCTAATCATCCTTAAAAAATCCTCAAAACTCATATTAGGTTCCTTCTAATTAGTTCTTTCTTCACTAATTTTTATTTTGCGTTTTGATCATTTTTCTTAATCTTAATAAATAAAAAAATAAAAAATATCTCCTGTTTGCATAAAAATCAATAAAGAAAAACACATTGAAGATTTCTTAAAAAACAATGTTGCATGTTTGTATTTCTTTTATTTTCTTTATAAATTTCAATTTCTAATTCCTCATAAAAATCAAAAATAGCAAAACTCCACAAACACTAAAAAATTCATAGAAAAGCATTGAAAATCCCAAAAATTTCATAAAATGCTTTCTGGAAAAATCAAAATTTTATCTTTCTGTTTGTGCATATATACCTAATTTTTTATTTTATTTCCTATTTTAAAAATCCAAAAACATTCACATCATTTTCAGTTTCTTCGTTTTCCTACTTTTAATTATTTTAAAAATCCTAAAAAATCTACAAATTCTTGAAAAATCACAAAAATAATAGAAAATATCTAGAAAAGCCAAAAATATTTTTTGTTTAATTTCGATACATATTTTGAAATATAAAAAAATTGCAAAATTTAAAATCACTAAAAAATATATAATCAGAAAAACATAAAAAATATAAAAAACCTGTAAAAAATTAAAAAGATAAAAGTTCCACCAAAACCTAGAGTAGTGTGCATAGATTTCCTTCTTTTATTTCATTGATTAATAACCCTCGAGATTTTTGTAGCCTCCATGAGTTCGATCATGTACGCTATATAGGTAAATAAAATAGCAAAATTAGGTTTTTCCTGACATTGATTTCTTATTATCATTGGATTAAGAACTTGATTAGAATAATTTTGGTTGAGAGATTTTTAGGGATGCATCGAGACTCCAGATTAATTCTCTTAATTCAAACCCCTGAATTTCCCGTTTCAACAAATGGCACCCTTGCCAGGGAGGCACGACGAGGGTATCTAGGTTTCTTTTCTTTGCATGTTGTTCTTGGTTTGTAGATACATGTTTGTTTTTCTTTTCTCTAGTCAATATTTGTCTCATTTCTTCTCTCATTTTCTTGTCTATATTTGTCTCTTGATTTCTATCTATTATTTTTGTCATAATTCTCTCTTAATTTTCTATATATATCATTGTTGTTGACTTGCATCTTGTTGAGGAGTGAGCACTCACTTTGAATTTCGTGTGATGTGAGGGAGCTTACACAACACTTGCAGGATCCAGTTTGCCAGACACCTAAAGATCCCCAAGATCGAACTTAGGAATTCATTTGAGATCATTTTTCTTACTCTTCTCATTTTGCTTCATATACACCTCTATGTTCCACTATTTGTTTGTTTGTATATATTTTCTATTTTATTTTCTTCTTTTATTCTTGCTCTATTTTCATAATTGTGATCTAACATCTCTTTTGTTTATCTCTTTCTGGCGAGGGCCCGGCGAGCGAGGGTGGCATTCCTAGGAGTTCCGGTACACCCAAGCGAAGAAGAGGTGACGCGTTTCTTCACCGAGCAGCAGGAGAGCGTATGAGGAAGAAGTAGAAGATTTGGAATATTTTGGAGCAAAAATTTTATACATATTTTTTGTTTTCTTTTTAGACTTTCGTTTCCATCATTATTCATGTAAAAAATTGTACTCTTTCGGCACTTGCCTCTTTTTCTATTTTTTTCTTAGGCCATTATATACCTTGTGGATTGCGGGGTCTGTTTCACCAAGTGCCAATGCACTTGGGGACCTCATCGGTTTTTATTTTCATCAATTTTATTTTTATTTGTTTTCTCATGGTTTTGTGTGCTTGAGCCCTTAGAAGTAGAGTGAGACAATAATCGATTATGTCCAAAGCCTTTAAAAGAATATATGTTCCTATAGACTAGATCACATGATTTTACTTAGTCAAATTAATTGGTTCTTGACTGCTAACAGAAGTTACTGCTTAGACGCTTCTCATGCATCATTTAGGTTAGTTTTTTTTCTATTTTAATTTTATGTGAGGATCATTTTGCTTGTAGACTACTGGATCAAGGTACACATTTCTATCTCGTGCATGCATCACTGATTTCCGTCACGTGACCTTTTCCGATATCCTCCCTTGATTCTTCTCACTTAGGAAATAAAGGAATTGGAAAATTCGTTAGATCGATTCTTTGAAAAAAATCTAAAAAAAGTGATAACCCAATAACAAAAGGACAACTAATTTCCACCCGATCCTAAAACTAAACTTAAGGACAAATCATCATTGTTTTAGGGAGAGTAACCCCCTCATTGTTTGTAGGTACTTACCTCCAGACAGAGTGGGTGAGGACATAGCCATAAAGATAGAGCCCAAATCCCTGGACTTGTGCCCTATGCTCATACGCATCTCTGTGGTGTATGGTTCAGATGTAAGCATTTGCCTCAGATGTTAGAAAATCATTTTGGTGTGCTCATTCTCCTTTCTCCCTTTGGGCTTGATATTGAACCCAACAGCCCGGGTACATAGTTTCATTGATTAGGGAGGATTGAAAACGTATGCTAGGCGATAGCGACGACTCACCCTGTGTGCTTGGTAGTAAGTAACTTCTTGTAGATTCACTAAACTTAAAATTGAAAAGATAAAAGATCGAACTTTACGGTCTCCACTTGTGTTTAGTTGGTGAATCATGGATTTATATTGTATTTGTTTGTTAGTGTAAAGATCCCTCCGCACGGATTGGAGTATTTCTTGTTCGGACTTTATGAGCTCATTTCACACTCCAATTCGATCGTCTTCTACTTGAGAAGACTCACTTTTTGAATATCCCTTTTTCTCCACATCACCCATCTTCTCGTCAATAAATCCATTGTTTGATATTGACTCTAATCTTGAACTTTCATTTGAGACTCCACTATTTATGAGGACTAATCAAGTACCATATACATTTTCAGAGACAGAGTCAGAGCACTTGATGCCACCGAAGGGTAAGGGTTCCATGGCAGAGCAGAGTGACATAAACAATATGATGTTAGCTTCCATATAAGCCATTCAGGAACAGTTGACTGAGCAAGATGACATCTAGGCTGGATTGAGAGATATGATCTTAGAGCTGAGGAATGATGTAGTAGATAGGAGGGAGGAGGGTGACCATCCAAATGGAGGTGGGAATAGGGGAGGAGGAGATCCACTAGTTGAGCAGTGGCTAAGATCACACTTAAGGATGTCTATAATCCAAGGGTAGGACAGACTAATACATGGATTCAGATACCTGCGATTCATGGGCACTTTGAGCTAATGATTTACACGAAATTCAAGGGGTCTAAAGTAGTGTCTCACACAAGGCGGAGACAACAGTCCCTTTTTTAATTTTTTTGGTGTTATCGCTTCTTTTGAGTAAATTCAAACAAGCGCCTAACGGTTTTTGTATTTTCTTGATCCTACTTTGTCCAAAAACAGAGGGAGAATAGAGTCGGAAAGCCAATGCAAGTCGACACCAAGGTGGAAATCTCACCTTTGTGCCTAAGTGATGGATGCAAAGTAAGAAGACTTACAGCGAATCCCAGCTCTCTCCATGCGGGATGCAAAGCAGAAATTTATAAACCTAAACTACATGCCGGTATGCAATGCGGAAATCGTCCTAAGGTAGGCAACTGCTTTGTGAAGCACCACAAGTCAACCACTAACCTTCAATCCTAAAGTCCGGTCTAGGCTCACCCCTCCTTCTCTTGACACATCGAGTTTAGGAGAAGCGCTTGGCGGGATGAGCTCGCATCGTGTGGATCGAAGGCTAATGACTAACTGTTTAATTAGACTAAGTCCAAATACGATCTATATGTGCATGCAATGGTTTTTAGTGTGTTTGGACCTAATCTAATCGAACAAGCAAGGCCTACAACTAAAGGCTCAATCCACAAAAGAAATAAAAATGAAAACAAAACCGGAAAATGTCAATCGAAAAACGCGATGAAAACCGCGTTGAGCCCCCAGGTGAACAAACACCCGGAAATTAGGCCTGGAAGTATGAGAGTCTAAATCCTGTATTATTACACATTAATAAGCACTCTCTCACAAAATAAAAAGCAAACTAATCTAATCACTCTCTCACTCCTCTTGCTCTCTCCTGTCGGCTTGGCTTAAGAAAAGCCGACCCCGCTTCACGTGGTTGCTTCGGATCCCCTAGGCAATCCGCCTCGCTCCACGGTCCCTCGTAAGAAGACAAAGAGATGGTCAGAAAAGCTCAACAATATATATCAAAACAAGAGAGATAAAAGAGCAAGCAATAATAGATAACTAATCACAATCAAGCAAAAATATGAACTACTCGCTGTTGCTCCCCAGCAACAACGCCATTTGATTTACACGAAATTCAAGGGGTCTAAAGTAGTGTCTCACACAAGGCGGAGACAGCAGTGTCGCTGCGGCGACCCTCAAATGAATCTCGTATAAAATCAACAATTAACCCACACTATAGATCAAGCAATCAGAAATAAATGTGAAGTTAAAATTTATTTTTAACTCTACATAAATGGTGTATAGAGCAAGTATGCAGAGAGTTCGAACACAGGGAGCAAACAGGGTAGATCAAACAGGTGTGTGTGTGAGAGTGTGAAGTGTTGTCTACACTAATGCAAAGCAAATATTTTGTGGGTTTTAAAAAATATTATTTTTTTATTTAATTTTTAATTTTGTATTTTGATTTTTAATTTTCTGATTTTTATATTTTTATATTATATATTTTTTCTTTTTCAACATTGGAATTTATAAGCTATATAATAAAAGAGAGGATAGAATATTTATAAAAATATGCAAAAATGCTCAAAAATTCAGAAATAAAATCTTTTTGGTATTTTTATGAATGTTTTACTGTTTTTGAGATTTTGGGGAATTTTTAGAATGTTTTGGTATTTCTAAAAACTGAAATAAAGAAAACAGTGAATTAATAATCTGGCCGAGACTAAAATGGGAAGGAAAAATTTAAAATGATCTCAAAATTTTCCCAAATTAGATTTAAAACAAAGAGAATACAAAGAGGAACAGGAACTGAGTTTGTATTTTTTGGGGTTTTCTATGATTTTTTAGAAATTTTTTGAAGTTTTTAAGTATTTTCTAATTTTTAAGGTTTTTCTTTTGAAATTTTTAGTGATTTTTGGACTGACACTAAAATAGGTTAAAATAGACAGTAGGTAATTTTTTTGGAATTTTTCGAGGTATTTTCATATTTTTTTGGTATTTTCTAAGCTAGACAAAACTGAAATGGGAAGTTTTTTATTTTTAATA
This sequence comes from Ottelia alismoides, assembly GCA_037367405.1. Classification (NCBI taxonomy): domain Eukaryota; kingdom Viridiplantae; phylum Streptophyta; class Magnoliopsida; order Alismatales; family Hydrocharitaceae; genus Ottelia; species Ottelia alismoides. Next base: position 101,617 of record JAZKJV010002510.1, on the reverse strand, counting down.
AATATGAAAATGCAATAAAATCAAAAACTAAAAATATGACGTGAAAATACAAGTGATCATGAGCTTAACTTGAATTTTTTTTCGAATTTTTCGAATTAGAATGTTGCCTTAAATAAATGAGAGAAGCACACAAAAAATTCACAGCATGGCATGGGTATATATGCAAATACACATAAATCCAGGGGCATACAGGCAATTTTCCACAAAATATAACTCTTGATATTTAATTTTCTGAACCAACTACAAATTACAAGAGCCGCGGGGGTATCCTTGCAAAATGTCCCCCAGGGCGCGTGACTTGCACGCGCCTGGGAAGGACTCAAATGTAATTTCAAAAACCCCTGGGGGCTTACATGCAATATTCCAAAAATTTAACATTTAAACTACAAATTTTGGTACTAAAACGAAATAATCAAAGGGCCAAGGGCCTCGTTGCAAAAAGCCCACACCTCATGTGAACAGGTCACGTAAGGTGACGTGGTAGAGGTCTTATCTGCAAATCTAAATAGTTCGGGGGCCTAAAGGTAAATATTACAAAACTTTAACAAAGCATATGAAAGTTTAAGTGCTTTAAAATAAATTACAAAAACACCATGGGTTGAGTTGCAAAATACCCAAGGCCGGCGCTGATCGAACGACTGTGGGCCGTCCACTTGACACGTGTCAGCTCTAGGCGCGCTGATACCGCTTCGGCCTGGACTCTCCTGATTAGATCTTGCGATGGAGATCGACGGCGGGGGTGTGACCGGATCAGACGGTAGCTGTAGCTCCTGGGTTGGGCCGGTGATCGGACGGCTGAAAGACGGTGACGAAGAACAAGGAAAAACTCGTCGCCTGCGAGCTTCCCTGATCTCCTTCTCCCTCCTCTGGCACTGTCACGAGCTGCAAAATGGCTCAGCAGGATCCTCTGGTCCTCCTCTAGATGCTGGGGGCAGCAAAAATCTCTGGCGAAGCTTGGAGAGGCGGCGCGAGGTCGGCGGAGCAGTGGGGCTCCAGGAACCTCGTCGAGAGCAAAATTGACCCCCAGGTGCTTCAGAGCTTCAGGACCTGCACCAAAACATGTTAAGGAGGTCGAGGGCAAAATACCTCGACCTCCAGTGGCTCTCAAAACTGGGGTGATCGGCGAGATGGATACTCGCCAGAACTTGCTCCGGCGAGGCGAATCGATTAAGCAAATCGATGAATGCTAAGCTCAGATCTTGGAATGAAATTGATCCTAGGACGAAGAAACTTAAAGTGCGAAAGGAATGAAGTGGAATATGACTGCCTCAATGGCCAGAGCCAGAGGGAAATTACCTCGACGGCGGAGCTCGCCGGAGGGGGGTGGAACACACCCAAATCTCGCTGGATCCACCGCCTTGAAGAGGGCAACTTGGAGCTGTCACCTCCAGGAAGCTCTAGCGAGACCAAGCGGGGAGGGATTTGGATGGAATGCGGTTCAAATTTGAATCGAAGTCAAGGTCTTGGTTTTGTAGTGTTGACGACGGGGCTCCTTGAACGAGGGATAGCGGCCAGATCTTTGCTCCATGGCCCGAGGTATCACTTGGACGTGAATCTCCATTCGACGAGGACGAAAAGTGGTTTAGAGCGCAACATCAAAGTGTGCAACCCCCAAAAATCCTCGAAGATGGCGAAAAACATGGCTCTGACTACCCACAAGGGGCGGGTCAGAGAGTTGACCCGAGGTCAACTCTCGGACCCTCCTGGTTGGTCCACGTGGACCAACCAGGAAAAACCCTGGAAAAACATTTTATTAATTCGATTAAAAATAGAAAATGGCTTAATTAGATTTAGGTTATTAAATAAAAAATATTTATTATTTTATCTAGTATTTTATTCTGATTTTTAATTATTTTTATGGAATATTTTTTTATGAGTCACCCATTATGCCCTTATAGGTATATTACCTATGTATTTTAGTATTTTATTTTTATTTGGTATTTTTAATTTTATTTATTTTTGTTTATTATTTTATATAATTATAAAATACTTTTATACACGTAATTATATTTTTATTTTATTTTTCTGATGTGTTCTGTATATTAAATAAAATATAAGTAGGTATTGTATAGGTATGTATATAGGTATAATGCCTGTGTATTTTATATACATATATTTTTATTTTGAGTTTTGTTTGGGTTTTTATTCCTGTTTTAATGTACAAATATATTATAAGTGATATTTACAAAATTATAAAAATATAAAATTATAAAAATAATGAATAAATAATAAATTCAATATTATAATCTGTACAAGTATACAATGAGGGTCCAAAATTCAACTTTCAAACCGTAGCTCCGCTAAATGCGAAACTACCGCCATTAAATAACTTATTTTATTCTATATACAATTAAAGTGAGTTTGCTGCATTTGGAGTTTTCAGTTGTGAGATACGGGTCTGGGAAGTTGGGATTCTGGATTTTTATTCAGACCATAAGTTTTTATCTGTACATTATTTTTGAATGAAATTAATTTTGTATTTTTCTATGTGCAATTATTTACAACTTTCATGTACAAAGTTTCTTTATTTGAAGTATAAAAAGTGGAACCAAAAATAGGTCCCAAAATGAATAAAGAATGAATAAAAAGAATTGGTATTTTTGCTGTATTTTAACCCTTATCTCCCCCTACTTTATTCCTTGTCGACCTATTCATCAAGATGCCTAGGTCTCGGGGGTTTGGGTCATAAAATATTTACAATATTTTATCATTTTTCTTTTCTTTTATTTATTCTATAATTTTGGCTCTAATTACAGTATTTTATACACTATTTACATGCACATGCATGAATGCTAATATGCTCTATTTAATGCCATTTACAGGTATTTGCTAGGGTTTTTTAGGCCAAAATGATAGAATAAAGATGATGAAATGTGGATTCATCAGCTAACACCCAAAAGTTTACCTCTACTCCCAATATTTCATGGAAACATTAATGAAGAACTTTATGTACACCTCCAACAATTTGACAGCATATGTGGCACTATACACTACCCTAACATTCCATAAGAGGTAGTGAAGATGATAGATTTTCCATTTAGCATTATGGACATGGCATTATATTGGATAAATCATTCAGGGAAGGTTGTTACGTCCTGGGAGGAATTGAGATCAGCATTTTTCAACAAGTATTATCCCATAGGACGACTAAATCAGATGCGGTCCTTGATTGCCAACTTCTCCCAAATGTCCCATGAGACTATTCACAAGGTGGAGGAAAGATTTAAGGATTCGATGGAGAAGTGCCCCCATCACGATATACCAAAGACTAGCCATGTTTAGAATTTCTTTAGGGGTTTGAGCATTGAAAATCAGAAATTGGTAGATGCCGCTTGTGTGGGGTCCCACTTCAATAAGGACAAGGATGTCCTTTATCAAATTTTTGAGGAGATGGCGAAGAGCTCTGCAACTCTTTCTTCTTCACATTCTTTTCAGAAGCATCCTATTACTTCCTTCAGTACCCCACAAGGCTATCAACATGACAACATCTCACGATGTAGATAGGGTAGACAGTGCAGATCTGACCATTATAGGTAATCACCTATCCAAAGTGGATATAATAGAGAAACAAGCCAAAGAGATTGAAAAAAGTTGCATGTGATCGAGTAGAGGACAAAGTAGCTGGATAAGCTGGATGAGATCACGAAGCATCTGGAGCTTCTAGTCAGCACGGTTAATGCATGATAAAGTGCGAGTGCTGCAATCGATACTTCTACTCAAGAGCAAGTTTCTTTTACTTCAACACAACAGAGTACCAGAGCAACCCCTACAGTCTAGCACATTTATTACAAGCAGACTTCAGATCAGGTCCAGCAACAGTCACCTTCATCATACATTATATTGTACCATCAGGAGCATCCTTACATTTTTTAGCGGCAGTCTCCATCTCCACCTCTCTATCATGAGGTGAAAGGCATTTGGTTTGACCGAGAGCATAACCAGTCCCATCCATGAGGGCAAGGGTTGGGTTCGCATCCGAGTCAGAGGTCTGTCCACCGATTCCATGGAGGGAGACCACACCCCTAGCACTAGAAGCTACAACCTCACTTTTCATCTCTGTCACACTTTTAGAACTAGAGATATGGACAACAACAGATGCAACCTGTGTATCCTTATCATCCCTATAATCAGCAGCAATCTGCACAGTTTTCGTACCCTCCTTATCCTTATTATCAGTCACAGTACTCTGGGTACCAACAGCCTCCGCACTATCAGTCGCAGTCACAACCCGTAGTTGAGCGTCCAGAGGCACCTTCGCTGAATCCCACACTTTATCAGCTTCCATTTCCGATGAAGAATATAAATGATTTGACTCAGAGTCTTGACGACTTGACCACTACAAAGACATTGATTCCGTATCAGGTTGAAGCCAATTCCAACAACTTCAGACGCAAGGAGCAGGTAGTCCATGATCCATCCACACCCGAGATAGGTATGACCCTTGATTTTACATGTTTATTTGATGTCATTCATCTCAGGAGTGTAGGAGATAGCAGACTCCCACACAACAGTTGGGGTTGGGAGATCGAACCACTAAGAGAACTACATCGACTGCATCATCTTCTTCAACATTTGAGCAACGATGCAGTGCTGCAGTTCCATAGCATGTAGGATCACCACCATCTTCTTCACCATCATCAGCATCTTCACCATTGTTCAGAAAATACCAAAAAGATAATAAATAAATATGCATTGTTGAGTCATCCACAAAGGAGAACAGACTTGTCGTGGAGTATTCTTCTACATCAACAGACCAAGCATCCCATCTTGTTTTTTCTTTTGTTCCTTCTATCCCCATATTGGATAACATTGTACAGGCTGATTCTGGTTATCCACATGTACACGATGACTCTAATTTGAATGAGAGAAATGGGCAATTTGATGTTTCTGATTCTGTTTCAGTTTCTTCAGCTTTGAATAAAATTAGAAAAATCAAAAAATTAAAAACAACACTATCTGATCCTGGAGTGGTAGAGATACTTCAAAATATCTTTTTAGAGATGCCACTTCTTAAGGCCATGGAGTACATGCCTGCAGTCAAAAAGGGAATGAAAGAAGCATGCACTAAAAAATGTCAACCAAGGCAAAACATACGAAAGAAAATAGAAAAACACATCTTAACCATGGCCACAGTTCATACCATCAGCAACCTCCCGCCTAAAATGAAAGATAAGGGAGCACCTCACATCCGTTGCCATGTATTTGATCAAGAGTTTGATCGTACTCTTCTCGATGGTGGATCCTCCATTAATCTCATGTCATGCTCGCTACTCACTGAGTTTGGGTTGGGCCTCTTAGATCCACCAGGGTGATCCTTCAGTTTGTTGATAGATCGATCAAGAGGCTGAGGGGTATTCTTGAGGATGTTATCATAATGATGCAAGGAATGAGATTCTCAGTTAATTTTGTTGTTATGGATATGGATATCTCTACATTGTTACTCCATACCCCGTGAAAAGCGTCCTACTACCCTAGTTAATTCAATCAAATTAATGTTCAAATTAAATAACAATGTTCGTTGCAGTCGGATAATGAGAGCAGTTCAAAAACCACTTTTAATTAAAACAAGTTAATCTCGAGCGGCAATTGTTTTTACTTGGGCAAGCCCAAGGTCGAACTCAGGGAGGCAACTGTCTCCTTAGGTAAATTATTAGCAAAGTCCAAGATTTGATTTTCGGGGAAGAATATTTTTAGTCTTTTTTGGTTTTTTATGCAAGACACATGCAAGATCTAGCCAGTTCACAGGTTAATTCAGAAATATGATCAAATCAATTAAAAAAAATTACGAAACTTGGCCAGATGATGAAATGCAATGAAATTAAGGTACACTAATTTTTTTAGAATTTTCTGACACTAAATGACTTTACTATGAATTAAAAATGAATGCAAGGTGATTTTTGCTAAATTAATTTTAATAAATATCAAATCATAAGATTTTTGGAAATAAAATTATCCTAGATAAATCTGAAGGTGAGGAAACTAAGAAAATTATCAAACCTTAATTTGATGTGAAATGAACCTATTAAAAACTAATTAATGAAATCACTAAATGATTTATTTAGGCCTCGAGATGCGTGTAAATGAGATGATTTTTGGGCACAATGTAAAACTAAGTATCCTCAGTCTAATGTGAATTTTTGGGGATTTTTGGAGTCACAGAGAAATTAATATCAATTCAGAGGCATAAATGGGCAAAATATGATAAAATTTCACCAATTTAATAATAATAATAAAATTCCCTGATGTCACAAAAATTAAACAAGTGTCACATAGAAAAGAGGACAAGTTAAGCTACACAATGCAATTTTTAGAATTTAAAAATGAGGTTAAATGAATGTCTAAATGATTGTGCAAACACATGGATGTAAATGCACTACAGAAACAAAATTGATTAAAGAAATATGCTTACAGGATTTACATGCAATTACCTATGCTCACGAGGGCCTTTGTGCAAATCTTCCAAGAGTGTGTGCGCATCGCCCGTGATCTCAAATTGGCGGGAACGTCAGTGTAATTGCCAGAAGTTCTAGGGTCACGGGAAAAATATTCCACCACCAGGGCACGTGCGATGCACGTGCCTGATCTGATCCAAGGATGCTTCCAATTAGGCGAACTCTCTAGGGGCTTCTCTTGAAATTTCCCAAGGAGCAGTTTCTCCTCACATGTGGTCCTTGTCTTCTACGCCAGACTGCAGCGGAAGAAGGGGCGGAACCTGGAGGGTGAACGCGGGCTCCTATGGTGAGGGTGGTTGGCTGGCGACTACTGGAGGAGGTGCAGGCAGGCGGCTGTGCGCGACTGACGCGAGGTGGAGCTGGGGGCGCGACCGACTGACGCGCGGCAGCGCGTGAGCTACTGATCGATGGCGGTGGCGGCTAGCAGCGCCTGGAGGAGAGGAGGACAGCGGCGCGCGACGCGCAGCAACCGCGCGAGGGGCTGACGAAAGGCGGCGGTGGCTAGGCGCGCTACTGCGCTGGCGCTTGGCGGTATCGACGGAGGTCGTTGGAGGACGGAGGCGGCTAGGATGGGCCGCTGCGTGGAGCTGGCTGGGCTTGTTGGCGAGAGTTCGGCCGACACACGGCCAAGGGTCGTCGGGGCAGAGGAGGCAGTGTGGCGAAGGCGGTGGAGGATGGTGGTGCTAAGGTGGAAGAAGAAGAAGAAGAGAGAGGGATAGAGAGACGTGGGGAAGGGAAAGAAAATGGGATTTCACAAAATCCCCTGTTTTGCATGCATTTGTTTAGCGGGCGCGAATAAGTGATTAATCAGTTGATGAAAGTTTGCCAAAAATTAATTGAAAATCACGGTTGCGCTCGCAGCGTGTGATTTATCCGTGGAAATGCAATTGGTTTTGCGAATCGATGGATGAAATAATGATGGATTGATGAGAGAGAGTGGGTGTAGAAGAAAGAAGACGAAAAACAGAGCAAGAAGAAGGAATATTACCTGTAGCAGATGAACGGGTGCCTGTGAAAGAGGAGCTTAGAGCTCCTCGGATCTTCGCTCTAGACCTCGGCGAAGGTCGAGCTCAAGCATCTCGTGGTGCGGCTGCGGCACGGGACAAGGAGTCACGTGGATCTCGCCGAGGAGAATGGTCGTCATTGCTCAAACTTGGCGCGGCTTCAGTTGTCACCTAAAGCGGGAGGGAGCTAGGCCTTCCCACAGTAACGGCGGATGGAGATGAATGGAGGAGTGGAGGAGAATATAAAGAGGAGGAGGAGGTTGGAGAAGAAATGGAGAAGGTGGAGGGGGTGGGGTGGTGAAGTGTGCATGAGTTTAACTTCTCCATTACGTCAAGGGAGAGTAGGGAAGAATGGGTAGATGGGAGATGAGATGGTGCCACTTGGCACGCTCGGATGAGACCATGTGGTATTTATTTAAATAGTATTTAAATTAATGGTAAAGTAGCAAAAACCATGAGGTTGACACGTGGCAGCTTCCGGAGCCACCACGTGTCGCTCCCAGAAAAATCCAAAGCTAAATGCAAAGAAGAATCGAAAAAGAGATAACAAAAAAGGTTAGATCAAAAAGTGGTCAACATGAAAGTTGCTCGCCTCGAAGAGATCTACAACTTTCATGAAGGGTCAAAAATCAAAGGAAATCATCTGTACAAAATGTATTTTTGGGTGGTACCTTATAGATATAAAATTCCACATTTTATCTTTTGTATTTTTTTGTAATTTTTCAATAGGAGAAAAATCAAAATAAAAATAGAGAAAATATGAGAAGAATATTTATAATTTAATCTATTTTTTTGGATTTTTAATAATTAAGAAAATAAATGAAGGGCAAAACAGTCAATATGTACAATATACGAAAGGGACCCAAAAACCAAGTTTTGCATACGAGCTCCGATTTTAATGAAATTGGTCTTGTTTTGAAGGTCTCTGAATGTATATTACTTTAAAAGTGAGTAGACCTAATTCAGAGGTTGTATGAGAGAGATATGCACATTTTAAGGCTCTTAGTTTCAAACTTGGATTGGGGTTTTATTGGTCAATTTTACAATGTAGTATTTTTTTGACATTTTTTTAATTAATGTTAGTAATATATACACTATGGAGTTGATTTTATTGGATTTGGAGTTAGTATAAAATATATACAAATAAGGTATTTTATCTAATATACAGGTGAATATTTACAAGTGAAATTGGCTTCTTATTTAATGCAAATATGAATGCTAAAATGCAGATATTATTTATGCATGCATGAATGCTAATTATGCAATATAAGTAGAAATATGCATCTAATTACTCGGAAACAAAGCTTTATTTTCAACTTTTAGAGTGATGAATCACGGATTCATCAACCCCCTATACTTAAACCTTGCTCGTCCCCGAGCAACTAAAATGAAATGCAAGAGTGAATTTTTTTTGGGTTCAATACCAAGGTCATGAACAAAAGCTGAAAATGGAGCTTGACTCGACCTTTGGATTAATTGTGTGGCGGAACCTTATTGGGATCTGAACTTAAGACCTAACAGACTTCAAATTCCACAAGTCTTCTATTCAAGACGCCTCAATAGTCAGGTCAGAACAAATCCTCAAACACAAATTTCTGATGATTATGATTCTTACTTGTACTGTGTAAGTGTAAAATAGCTCTCCACATCAGAAATGGCTAAGAAGCAGCCTCCTCTAACAAGGTAACTCTAATTCCCCGGTCCAGTAACTCTTTCCTCGAGGAGCGGGGTATTCCCTTCTAAGTTCAAGTGCGACCAACTCAAGAGGAGGGTGTAGAGAAAAGAATGGACGGTAGCCAGTGTAGCTACCTATCCCGAGATGCCTGACCAGTGTAGCCAAGTCATCCAGCTGTATTTCTTTGCTAATATACATACTCTGACAGGTATTTTATTTTCACTTGGACCTGTCTGATTTTTTGGAGTTTTTGCATTTTTTTCCTTTTTTTTCTTTTTTTTTGAACTATATACAAGGTGCAGCATATACATCAGGAGTCATCCTGCCCCCCTATACTTAGGCTCGTGCTAAGCGTAAGAGAGCCAAAGAGAACGAAAAATGTAAAGAAGTCATCCTGCCCCCCATACTTAGGCTCTGGCAGCCTAAGTGTAGAAGAAGGACAAAAAATGGGGCGGACGACGTCAAGAAGATAAGTGGATGAATATACCATGCGGGCATCGGTCCCCCTATACTTAGGCTCAGGTCAGCCTACATATAGCACGGAAGTGAGTATGAGGACCAATATGATCTGGAAGATGTACAGAGACTCGACTTAAGTTGCTTCTCCCCCTATACTTAGGATATGGTTATCCTAAGTATAGTCCAAGATGGTGATCAATGAAGCTGGGATGAGTTGCAAGAGTCGTGGGGGAGATCGGTCAGAATGTACAGGAATGATGGTATATACAAGTGAGTCAGCCTGAATCTTTCAAGATGCTGCTGATGGCTAGAGCTCACTGCTGCAAGGTCTCATGCGCGGCTCGAGGTATATCTGCTGAATCTGTCTCGCGCATGAATACAATCTCCTCAACATGGACTAACTGCTCATTGGATTCGATGAAGTGTTTCAACAGTTGTCCATTCACAAGGAATGTCAATGCGTCATCTGCGAGGTCTGAGATCTTGACACATCCACTATCATGCACCGTACGGACATCAAATGGGCCTGTCCACTTGGACTTCAACTTGCCTTGGAAGATCTTCAGCCTAGCATTAAACAACCATACCTTCTGTCCAGGAACAAAGGTCTTTCGTCTGATATATCTATCATGCCAACGCTTAACCTTGTCCTTGTACACCAAACTGTTGTCATATGCGCGGTTTCTGACTTCCACAAGCTCATTCAGATCCATTTCTCTCTGCTTCTGCCCAAGGTGCGTGTTCCAATTGACCTTCTTGATTTCCCATTCTGATTTGTGCACTAGTTCTGCAAGCAAATGGCACGGCTTTCCGAATACCATTCGGAATGGGGAGGTTACTAACGGTGTCTTGTAAGCTGTCCTATACGCCCATAGGACCTAATCCAAGATCTGAGACCAGTCATTCCTGTTTAGGCGGACAAGCTTTTGCAATATAGTCTTCACCTCCCTATTCGAGACCTCAGCCATACCATTGGTCTGTGGGTGGTAAGGACTAGCGACACGGTGTTCGATGCCGTAGTCCTTCAGGAGTTTCTTCACCTCCCGATTTACAAAGTGGCTACCCCCATCTGATATCATTATTTTGGGGATCCCGAACCTAGAGATGATGTGCTCTCTGATGAATTTACAGACATTCCTGCTGTCTACGCCTCGGGTCGGGATAGCCTCCACACAACTAGATAAGTAGTCTACCGCAAGAAGGATGTATTTGAACCCATGGCTAACAGGGAATGGACCCATGAAATCGATGCCCCAGGCGTCAAAGACATCACAAATGATGACAAGCTGCATCGGCATCTCATCCTTGGAACCAACAGTTCCTCGCATTCTCTAGCATACCGGACACGACTTCGCAAAGGTGATGGCATTGCGAAACAGAGTCGGTCAGTAAAAGCCACACTGAAGTACCTTCCATGCGGTCCTCTTCCCGAAGTGGTGTCCTCCTGCCTCTAAGCTGTGGCATAAAGAAAGGACACTCTAGTATTCCTCTTGAGGAATACACCGTCTCCAGACACAATCCGGTCCTTAAAAGAAAAGGATCGGATCCTCCCAATGGTAGTGTCTAGCATTCAACTTCAGTCGGTCGATGTGGCTCTTGGGCCAACCCTCGGGAACCTTCTTGGAGACAAGATAGTTCACTATGTTGGCATACCATGGGAGTGAGTCGACAACAAAAATCGACTCGTCAGGGAAGGAGTCTCGAATTGGTGAATCCTCAGAAGTATTGATATCTTCGAGATGAGAGAGATGATCGGCTACTACGTTCTTCTTTCCAGGTTTATCGCGGATGCACAAATCAAACTCCTGGATAAGCAAGATCCACCGAAGAAGATGCGCCTTCGCGTCCTTCTTTTCCATCATGTATCGTAGCACCGTATGGTCAGTGAACACGATTACCTTGGATCCAATTAAATGAGATCTGAACTTGTCCAAGGCAAACACTACCGCAAGCATCTCCTTTTCCGTAACTGTATAGTTACGCTGAGCGGTATCAAGCACGTTTCTTAGGTAGTGAATTGCAAATGGGACGCCATCCCTCCTTTGCCCTAACACAAACCCTACAGCAAAGTCTGATGCGTCCGTCATGATCTCAAAAGGTAGAGACCAATCTAGGGCTTGTAGGATCGGGGCGTCCGTGATCATTCCTTGTAATAGCTTAAAGGCCTCAAGACATTTGTGATCAACAACAAACTCCATGTCTTTGCCTAAAAGATCAGTTAACGGTCGGGCAATCTTAGAAAAATCCTTGATGAATCTCCGATAAAATCCGACATGCCCGAGGAACGACCGCAACTGCTTGATGTTGGTTGGTGGCTGGAGTCGTCTGATCACATCCACCTTAGCAGGGTCAACCTCCATTCCTCTCTTGGAGATGACGTGCCCCAACACAATGCCCTCCGTCACCATGAAGTGACTTTTCTCCCAGGAGAGCACCAGATTGACCTCACAACAACGTTTGAAGACTCAGTCCAGATTCCTAAGGCAGGAATCGAAGGAATCGCCATGGACCGAGAAGTCATCCATGAAGACTTCGAGGAATTCGCCGACCATTTCGGAGAATACAACAATCATACACCTTTGGAAAGTACCTGGAGCATTGCATAACCCAAAGGGCATGCGCCTGAAAGCATAGGTACCAAAGGGGCATGAACGTGGTCTTTTCCTGGTCCTCCGGAGCTATGGCTACTTGATTGTAGCCTGAGAACCCATCTAAGAAATAGAAGAACTCTTTCCCCACTAGTCTCTCTAGGATCTAATCAATGAATGGTAGGGGGAAATGATCCTTCTTCGTCGCGACATTCAGGCATCTATAATCCACACAGACGCACCACGATGTGGTCACTCGCGTCACGATCTCCTCTCCTTCCTCGTTGGTGGTCATCTGAATTCCCGATTTTTTCGGGACCACGTGGATCGGGGCCACCCATCTAGAGTCAGAGATGAGATAAATAAATCCCGCGTTGCACCATTTCTATATCTCCTTCTTCACCACCTCTCGTAAGTTTGGATTCAAACGACGTTGGAATTCACGAGAGGGTTTGGCTTCATTCTCCAAGTAGATATGGTGCGAACACAGAGCGGGATTTATTCCGTGGAGATCAGAAATGCTCCAGCCTATCGCCTTGCGGTTTTTCTCCAGGATCTCTAGCAAGCGAGATTCCTGTTCCTCGGTCAATCGCGAACTGATGATGACCGGAAATTTCTTGTCCTGACCTGCAAGGAAGGTGTATTTCAGCGTTGTGGGTAAAGGCTTGAGCTCAAGTATGGTGTGATCATCTAGAAAATATGGCTCAATCGAATCTGGTTCGGTGTTGGAAGTGGCTGGATCTTTCTCTGTAATTGTTGCCACCAAGTTTTCAGCTCTGGAGTCGGATCGTCAAAGGTCTCCATGCAATCGGCAAAAGCTGCGTCCGACTCGTCATCCTCATCTTCCGATTGTCCTAAAGAGGGAAGGACTGACAGGCCCAGCTGGGCCTCTAAGTCATCGAAGATGTAGGGAGATGCAGGTTCTGAGCTGTACTCATCTCTGAGGACTTCGCAAACTGACTCATGCACAGGATCATCTCCGGAAGGGAGGGACTCATCAGTGCTGGCTGGGTTCTGTCTCCATGGCCCAACTGTGTCTACACGATCGCAATCTACTTCAGTTGAAGAGTACTCGGTGATGGATTTAGAATCTGGTCTCTGCCATCTTGTTTGCTTCATCTCAAGTTCCTCATCTCCACCTGGAGTTTCGAACTGGATCTTCGTGATCTTATAATCAAACAAGGCCCCCGCTGTCCTGAGGAAGGACCTGCCTAAGATGATTTGGGAGTCTCTCCAATTACGAGGGGTTTCCATATCTAGGACAATGAAGTCCACCATGTATTCTTGACACTCGACTTTGATTACAACATTCCTCAATTCTCCTTAGGACCTCTTGGTTGATTTATCAGCAAACTGTAGGAGAGCTCTAGATTTCCTAAGAGGTCCGAGATTAAGCCTCTCATAGAGGGTTGTAGGCATTAAGTTAATTGAGGAACCATTGTCTAGGAGAGTGCGTGCAAACGCAATGTCATCGATATGACTCACCACATAATGCGCACCCATGTCTCTTCGTTTCCTTGGAAACGAGTTCTTTATTGCACAAGTCGTGGCTACGGACAAAACATATTTCTCAACACGGCTTTTGGTCTTCCTGCTAACCCTAGTAGGTGTGCATCTCACCTTAAGGTACTTCTGAAATGCAGGAGTCATTTCCACATACTTGTCAAAGGGGATTGTGACCTTGATATATTTGTTGCAGAACTCTACCATATCAAGGTCATCTTTTTGGATTTTTTTATTTTCTTCTTTCCACCCTTGAGAGCTCAGGGGAAAGGGATTATTGACTCTAACTCATGGTCTGAAACTGAATTGTTTTTATTGAAACCTGGAACTGAGTTTTGTACAAGACCCGGACTTTGAAATAGACTCGGACTCTGACTCTGACTAAAAGAAAAATGCTGTGGCAAAATCGGTGATGCGTCTTCTGTGACTTCTGTACGCCTCAGATGGAGGTGCGGGCTCTTCGTCAGTTTCGTAGGACTCTCTGCTGGTGCAGGTTTGTTGCTTCGAGGACCCAGAAGTCCTCTTCTTCTGCCGATGGTGGTGATGGTGGTGCTGCTCCTCTTCTGCCTCCAAGTTCTCCTCAGATAGAGGCTTCGCGGCTCCTTCCTCTGGTGTCAGTGCCCGATCAGGTATGATCACGGTCCTTATGCTCTTGAGGGACATATGATTCACATTATCATACGAAAGGATCTCATGTTCAGATAAAGAATTATCTGAATAGTATACCTGATCACGAGGTCGGTTCTGGTCCTGAGTTAAGCTGTTCGGGTTGGCCTGAACTTGGGCGGGAATCGAGGTCTTTGGCACCTACGAGAAACACGAGTAAGATCGGTTCTCATATCCAGATAGTCATTTTGGATCGGTTGGACCCTATCAGACATGGTCTGGATCGCCAAGGTGAGGGACTCCAATTCGGTTGGCTGGGCTTGCGGGTGCTGACTTGCGGATGAGGTTCTGTATTGTCCCTGCTGGCCATGCCGATACTGCTGCTGCTGGTGGGACGGTGTCGGGCCCTGCTGGCCCGAGTGGAATGTGCGCTACTGCTGCTAGTGCTGCCGAGGCTGGTACCCTCGTTCGGGCTTGGACTGAACAAAGTGCGATACGGGGGCAGAGCTGGTTTCTTGGTAAGCTGGGGAAGGTCGGTGAGGCTGACCATTCCCCATCCCCGACTGTCTGCTGATGGGGTCACGACTGTACCACAACCAGTTGATCTCGAACACCTGCGGAGGCTCCTCGTATCTGGTCTCCACTTATGGGGGTGCATGCTGGTCCTGCTGGGTGTAAGTCTTATCCTCTACCCAGCCGCTCTGAGGCTCCGGTGCCTGCTCCTGTACAAGATGGACTCGGTGCACATGTACGGATGGTGTAGAAGGGGCAGGTAGCTTCATCTTAGCTACCTTCTCAGTAAGTTCCTCCACTTGCTTCAGCAAACGCGAGAGAGAATCAAGGTCAGTGACCCTCTTGTGGATATGCTCGACCATGGTTAACTTGTCAGCAATCATCCCCATGCTGGGGATGAGGTCCTCTGTCAGATCCGCTACAGTCCTCCTAGTTGTCTCATTGGATAAGATTGAGGGAGACAACTGATAGGCCCTGTTGGCCTGCGACCTGCCTGTTTCTGCCATCTGTTCTAGTATCTTCCATACAGCATTCTCATTCTTGTTCAGATAGCTTCCTCCAAAGGCACTGACTAGCCCCTGCATCTCTGGGGTCAGGACAGAGAACAAGGTTTGGACTAAGATTGCCTTAGAAATTTCATGGCATGGACATTTCTGAATTAGGTCATTGAACCTATCCCAGGCTTCATGGAATGGTTCATTGGGTCCCTGGGAGAAACTAGCGATCTTTGTTCTCATTTGATTAGTTCTATTGGGAGGGTAGAACTTCTTCAGGAATAAGTCCTTGAACTGCATCCAGGTTGTACATATCACCCCTAGGTTCTTCAGCCAATGCGCTGCCTTATCTCCTAAGGCAAAAGGGGTGGCCTTCAGTCTAATGTAATCCTGCCCAACCTTAGGATGACTAAGGTTGTTGCAAACCAGCTCGAAGTCTCGGAGGAAGACATATGGTTCTTCATGGGCATTTCCGTTGAACTTCGGTAGCAGGCTAAGGAAGTGGGGCTTGAGATCGAATGCTTCGGGGGGAACCGTAGGTGCTAACCAACTCTGCATGTCGTTCTCCACGGGATTGTACGCATCAACCATTGGTCGGTCGATTCCTCCTGCTGCAATAATCCGTCCCATTCTAGCTGTGAGATCTGCATTTTGCTGTTCAGCTGTGGCGAGGCGGTTAAGAATCTGTCGCAATGCGTCCTCATCCGGTGGCTGTTTAGGTGGCATCTTGTCCTCTAGTCCTGGTATGAAACATAGTCTGTGTCAGAGGACAAATCAAGGAAGGGATTCTTACCGAGGCGATGGTCTTCCTCGGTAAGCGCAGAGGAGAGGAAAGGGTTGGTTTGAGAGTAACCACCCTGGGTGTGAGGGAACTAGAACTCAAGAGGGTCTTGAGTCTTGGGTGGTCCAAGTTGCGCTTGGGCCGGTGAAGAGGCATTTCGTGGGGGCTCAAAGAGAGATTGGTGAATAAAGAGTCGATATCCCCCCAGTCACTCATCTTGATTTGGTGAGAAGAATCGGGAGTCCTATGTGAAGATAGGACTTGACTCCTACCTGAAGCAAACAATTCAATCCAAGACCCTGGGTTCACACTCAACACAGTAAAGGACCTGAAACCGAGTCCAATTAATCTTGTAAATTTTAGATGTGATTTTTCAAGCAAGATAGAAAGGATTACGCGGCCTAGAGGGAAGTCGGCTCAAAGCCGGATGCGTCTTCCCTGTTTAACCTCTCGCCTAAGATACCTCCAGTCCTTCCTCTCTTCGCTCCTATCCCATGTTGATGGATTCAAAGACCTGCCCCTATCTACCTGCAAGCAGGCGGAGGCTGACAAGGTCGGAACTTCACCCCGGGGGGTTACTAGCAACTTGTCGCGAAGTATCGCAATTTCGCCCCTATCTACCTGAGACTGGCGGAGGTTACTTGGTACTAGTCAGTGAACCTTAAAAATTCAACTTGTGATATTTGTTAGGATTAGTCGGAACGTGATATGGAAGGCTGGGATTTGGGCTCTGCCTTAAGGTGTTCACACACACACACACACACACACACTCAAGTACCCTCATTCAGCCTGAAAACAAGGTCGGGGATAAGTCTCCCGCAAACAGATTTTCTAATATTATTATTATTTTTTTGGTCAATAATGTTAGCAGTCCCGATTTTAGGTTTAGTTCTCACTTATTAGTCCAATCACACAACACGCCTATCGTCCAGTCCCAATTTCCGTTTAAATTAAGTGTGAAAAACAGAGGGGGGGAAATCGAGAAAAGCCGATGTACGAAAAACTATGATGCGTATGCTGAGTAGAGAATACTTACAGTGATCCCTTCGCTTTTTATGCAGGATGCAAAACAGAATTGAAATGTTTTTTATACTAAATGCAGATGCAAGCGACAAAATCCGTCCTTAGACAAGCAGTTCTATTAGCGAGTGAAGCACATGTTATTTTGACTAGATCTGCTGTCTAGGTGTGTCTTTTAAGTGTATTGTGTGGTCCTAGAAATTTACAAGCACAAGCAAATCCTAGAGTGGCTCGAGGAGCTGCTAGTGCAAGCCTAATTTACAATTCAATCCACACATCACACGGGGACATGGTTCCACTATTTTTACACACGCGAGAACCCAAACGGGAACCACTGGAAATGATGCAAAAAAATAAAGAAAAAATACATAATAAATTACAAATCCTCTCAAATCACTTAAAGAATTAAAACGTCGATTCCTCAAAGTGTCCTCGATTCCTCGCGTTCCTCGCACAGAAATAATTTGAGGTCAGATAGAAAATGACACAACAAAATACAAAAATTAAAAGATAGAAAATATTCACAAGAAAATCGGGGGTCAGACTACCCGGGGATACAAAATCAAGCACTCAGAATTACTGCAAATTAACCTAAGCCGTGCCTCCCTGACAACGGCGCCATTTTAAAAAGCGTCCCACTATCCTAGTTAATTCGATCAAATTAATGTTCAAATTAATTAACAATGTTTGTTGCAAACAGATAATGAGAGTAGTTCAAAAACCACTTTTAATTAAAACAAGTAAATCTCAAGCAGCATTTTTTTTATTTGGGCAAGCCCAAGGTCGAACTCAGGGAGGCAGCTTTCTCCTTAGGTAAATTATTAGCAAAGTCCAAGATTTGATTTTCGGAGAAGAATTTTTTTAGCCTTTTTCAGTTTTTTTATGTAAGACACATGCAAGATCTAGCCAGTTCACACGTTAATTCAGAAAGGTGATCAAATCAATTCCAAAAATTACGAAACTTGGCCAGATGATGAAATGCAATGATTAAAGTACACTAATTTTTTTAGAATTTTCTGACACTAAATGACTTTACTGCTAATTAAAAATGAATGCAAGGTGATTTTTGCTAAATTAATTTTAATAAATATCAAATCATGAGATTTTTGGAAATAAAAATTATCCTAGATAAATCTGAAGGTGAGGAATCCAGAAAAATTATCAAACCTTAATTTTGATGTGAAATGAACCTATTAAAAATTAATTAAGGAAATCACTAAATGATTTATTTAGGCCTCGAGATGCGTGTAAATGAGATGATTTTTGGGCATAATGTAAATCTAAGTATCCTCAATCTAATATGAATTTTTGGGGATTTTTGGAGTCATAGAGAAATTAATATCAATTCAGAGGCATAAATGGGCAAAATATGACAAAATTTCACCAATTTAATAATAATAAAATTCTCTGATGTCACAAAAATTAAACAAGTGTCACATACGAAAGAGGACAAGTTAAGCTACATAATGCAATTTTTAGAATTTAAAAATGAGGCTAAATGAATGTCTAAATGATTGTGCAAACATAGGGATGTAAATGCAATACAGAAACAAAATTGATTAAAGAAATATGCTTACAGGACTTACATGCAATTACCTATACTCACGAGGGAATTTTGTGCAAATCTTCCAAGAGTGTGTGTGCATCGCACGTGATCTCAGATTGGCGGGATCGTCAGTGTAATTGCCAGAAGTTCCAGGGGCACGGGCAAAATATTCCACCACCAGGGCACGTGCGATGCACGTGCCTAATCTGATCCAAGGATGCTTTACAATTAGGTGAACTCTCCAGGGGATTCTCTTGAAATTTCCCAAGGAGCAGTTGCTCCTCACGTGTGGTCCTTGTCTTCTACGCCAGACTGCAGCGGAAGAAGGGGCGGAACTTGGAGGGTGAACGCAGGCTCCTGCGGTGAGGGTGGTTGGCTGGTGACTACTGGAGGAGGTGCGGGCAGGCGGCTGTGCACGGCCGACGCGAGTTGGAGCTAGGGGCGCGGGCTGCGCATGGGCTACTGATCGATGGCGGTGGCGGCTAGCAGCACCTGGAGGAGAGGAGGACAGCGGCGCGCAGCAACCGCGCGAGGGGCTGACGAAAGGCGGCGGCGGCTAGGCGCGCTGCTGCGCTGGCGCTTGGCGGTATCGACGGAGGTCATTGGAGGACGGAGGCGGCTAGGATGGGCCGCTGCGTGGAGCTGGTCCGGCTTATTGGTGAGAGTTTGGCCGACACACGGCCAAGGGTCATTGGGGCAGAGGAGGCAGCGCGACGACGACGGTGGAGGACGGTGGTGCTAAGGTGGAAGAAGAATAAGAGAGAGGGAGAGAGAGACATGGGGAAGGGCAAGAACGGGGGATTTCACAAAATCCCCTGTTTTGCATGCATTTGTTTAGCGGGCGCGAATAAGTGATTAATCGTTTGATGAAAGTTTGCCAAAAAAATTAATTAAAGATCATCGTTGTGCTCGCAGCGCGTGATTTATCCGTGGAAGTGCAATTGATTTTGCGAATCGATGGATGGAATAATGATGGATTGATGAGAGAGAGAGAGAGTCGGTGTACAAGAAAGAAGAAGAAAAATAGAGCAAGAAGAAGGAATATTACCTGTAGCAGATGAACGGGTGCCTGTGAAAGAGGAGCTTAGAGCTCCTTGGATATTCGCTCTAGACCTCGGCGAAGGTCGATCTCAAGCAGCTCGTGGAGCGGCTGCGGCACGGGATAGGGAGTCACGCGTATCTCGCCGAGGAGAATGGTCGTCGTTGCTCACACTTGGTGTGGCTTCAGCTGTCACCTGAAGTAGGAGGGAGCTAGGCCTTCCCACAGTAACGACGGATGGGGATGAATGGAGGAGTGGAGGAGAATATAAAGAGGAAGAAGAGGAGGTTGGAGAAGAGATTGAGAAGGTGGAGGGGGTGGGGTGGTGAAGTGTGAATGAGTTTAACTTCTCCCTTACGTCAAGGGAGAGTGGGGAAGAATGGGTAGATGGCAGATGAGATGGCGCCACTTGGCGCGCTCGGATGCGACCATGTGGCATTTATTTAAATAGTGTTTAAATTAATGGTAAAGTAGGAAAAATCATGGGGTTGACACGTGGCGGCTTCCGGAGCCACCACGTGTCGCTCCCAAAAAAATCCAAAGCTAAATGCAAAGAAGAATCGAAAAAGAGGTAACAAAAGAGGTTAGATCAAAAAGTGGTCAACACGAAAGTTGCTCGCCTCGACAAGATCTACAACTTTTGTGAAGGGTCAAAAATCAAAGGAAATCGTCTGTACAAAATTTATTTTTGGGTGTTACCTTATAGATATAAAATACCACATTTTATCTTTTGTATTTTTTCGTAATTTTCAATAAGAGAAAAATAAAAATAAAAATAGAGAAAAAATAATAAGAATATTTACAATTTAATCTATTTTTTTAGATTTTTAATAATTAAGAAAATAAATGAAGGACAAAATGGTCAATATGTACAATATACAAAAGGGGCCCAAAACTCAAGTTTTGCATATGAGCTCTGATTTTAAAGAAATTGGTCTTGTTTTGAAGCTCTCTAAATGTATATTCCTGTAAAAGTGAGTAGACCTAATTCGGAGGTTGTATGAGAGATATGCACATTTTAAGGCTCCTAGTTTCAAACTTGGATTGGGGGTTTATTGGTCAATTTTACAATGTAGTATTTTTTTGACATTTTTCTTTAATTAATGTTAGTAATATATACACTACGGAGTAGATTTTATTGGATTTGGAGTTAGTATAAAATATATACAAATAAGGTATTTTATCTAATATACATGTGAATATTTACAAGTGAAATTGGCTTCTTATTTAATGCAAATATGAATGCTAAAATGCATATATTATTTATGCATGCATGAATGCTAATTATGCAATATAAGTAGAAATATGCATCTAATTACTCGGGAACAAAGCTCTATTTTCAACTTTTTGAGTGATGAATCACGGATCCATCACCCCGATCATACTTGGTCAACCATTCCTTCGAACGGCCGAAGCGGTAGTTAATTATGGTACTGGAAAGGTAACCTTTCACTCCCTCAGTGACAAGGCTAAGATAGAGACGATCTCATATCCGAAGCCCTCACCGCCACCCGCAACAAGAGAGACAATTACAACAGATTCTTAGGACTTTGATTTTCTTGTTGAGTTTCGAGATACATATCTTTTTATTAATTCCATGGACACACAGAAGGAACCTTTGGAAAGCACAACCAACATTAGCTCACCTATTGATTATTCTTAGTTGTCAGCTGATGGGTCTTTTGAGCTGTTCTCTGAGGATCAGTCAGAGTTACTTTTGGAGGTACATTTTGATATACGTGAGATACTTTCTTCTGAGATTATTGATGACATACTTGCTGCTGAGATATCTGAGATATGTGTTGATGAATTTTCTGAGATCTTTGAGCATCTTGATGAGCCACCCCTTTCCGAGCAGAAGTCAACCATTGCAGACTTTTCTGAGATAATACTAGTTAAGCCTAAAGTAGCCACGGTGGTCAGTTCACACAGTGTAGATCATCTACTTTCTACCAGTGTCGTTGCAGAGGTCGTTGTAGAGTCGATTCAGATCCCCCTGAGTTGAAAGTTTTACCTTCAATGTTGAAGTATGCCTTCCTTGCGGGTACCCCCAAATGTTTCCGATCATCATCAGTTCGCAGTTGAGCGACGATCAGGAATCTTGCTTGCTAGAGGCTCCCGAGAGAAACCACAAAGCCATAGGATGGAATATTTTGAATCTCTGTGGGATTAATCCAGCTTTGTGCTCGCATCATATCTACTTAGAGGATGATAGCAAACCAACCCATGACTGTCAGCACCGTCTAAATCCAAATCTTCGGGACGTTGTCATGAAAGAGATCAGGAAATGGTGTGATTTTGGCTTTATCCTATTTCAGATTCCATGTGGGTCAATTCATTGCATGTCATCCCAAAGAAATATGGGATTACTATCGTGATGAATGATCGTGGTGAGGAGATTCCGACGAGTATACCCACTTCATGGCATGTCTGCGTAGATTACCGACGCCTATATTCAACTACCAAGAAAGATCACTTTCCAATGCCTTTTATTGATCAGATTATTGAGATGTTGGCAAGGAAGGAGTTCTTTTGTTTCTTGGATGGGTACTCGAGATATAACTAGGTTGCAATCGCTCCTGAAGATCAGGAGAAAACCACTTTTACTGGTCTGTTTGGCACTTACGCCTTTAGACGGAAGCCTTTTGGATTATGTAACGCCCCCGCTACATTCCAAAGGTATATGTTGGTTTTTTTGTCGACATGGTAGGTAGTTTTCTAGAGGTCTTCATGGACGATTTCTCGATCTATGGGTATAATTTTGACTTATGTCCTTTCATTTAGATCGAGTACTTCAGCGTTGTTGCAAGGTAAACTTAGTGCTCTCGTGGGAGAAGAGTCACTTTATGGTGACATGAAATTATATTGGCCACATCTTCTCCAAACATGGTATGGAGGTTGGCCCGACTAAGATTGATGTGATCTCCAAGCTAGAGCCATTGCAGAATTTGAAGCAGCCGAGGTTGTTCTATGGTCACGTTGGATTTAATAGGTGATTCATTAAGGGCTTTAGCAAGATCGTCAGGCCTTTTACTAGGATTATGTGCAACGAGAGTGAGTTTATAGTTGATGAGAAAGTCCTCCATGCATTTCATCAGATGAAAGACATGGTTACTAGAGCTTTTGTCCTTCAACCACCTGATTGGTCTCTCCCCTTTGAGATCATGACGAACACGTCCGACTATGTAGTTGGAGATATTTTAGAGTAGAGAAGGGATGGGATAACATTTGCCATACACTATGCTAGAAATACTCTGGATGAAGCACAACTTAATTATACAATTGCAGAGAACGAGATGTTTGCAGATGTGTTTGCTTTAGAGAAGTTCCGATCATATCTACTTGGTTCACATGTCATTGAATACACAAATCACACTGCCATATGATACTTACAGGTAAAGAAGTATGCTAAACCATTCCTTATCAGATGGATCCTTCTTCACCATGAGTTTGATTTAGAAATTCGAGACAAACCTAGAGTGAAGACTGTTGTGGCAGATCACCTTTCTCGGATCATAGATGTAGAGTCATCTGAGAAGTCAATACTTCAGATTTCTGAGACCTTTCCAGATGAGGCTATTTTGTCTTTTGCCTCACTGATTAAGCGGGAAGTGCGAAGGTCTAAGATGTCTCACACAAGGCGTAGACAAAGTCGATGCGACGACCCTCGGTAAATCCCGATTAAATCAACAATTAACCCACGAATAATATCAAGCAATTGAAATCAAAGTGTGGAGTTAAAATTTATTATAACTCTAAAAAATATGTGTATAGTGCAAGTATGTAGAGTGTCGAACACAGGGAGCAAACA
The DNA here is from genome assembly GCA_037367405.1 of Ottelia alismoides. Taxonomy (NCBI): domain Eukaryota; kingdom Viridiplantae; phylum Streptophyta; class Magnoliopsida; order Alismatales; family Hydrocharitaceae; genus Ottelia; species Ottelia alismoides. Next base: position 78,126 of record JAZKJV010002510.1, on the reverse strand, counting down.
AGTAGAATAAGGCAATAATGCTCAGAAATGTGAAAGTGGTTAAATGCCTACAAGAGCTATTTTTTGTGGGTTTTGAATTTTATATTTTTTATTTAATTTATGATTTTTTTATTTGGGTTTTTAATTTACTGATTTTGTATTTTTCTTTTTATATTTTGTATTTTTGTATTTTCTTTTTCTTTTAATAAAGATATAATGTATATAAGGAATATATACGTACATTAGAGATAAGAGAGGGATAAAAATAGTAGAAAATGCTCAAAATACAGGAAATGGAATGTTTTTGTGATTTTTATATTTTTCTAATGTTTTTTTTATTTTTCTAGATTTTTTCTAATTTTTTTGGTATTTTTAGGGCAAAAGTACTAGTAAACAATGAATACAATATATATACGAGACAAAAATATAGAAATAAAATAGCAAACAGGAGTGAAAAATTTTCAAATTAATTTTTATAGATAGCTAATAAGATAAGGAAATTTCAGAGATAGGAAACACAATTTTTGGAGTTTTTATGAATTTTTTAGATTTTTATAAAGATTTTGAGAATTTTGCTATTTTTAGGGGTTTTCTTTTGTAATTTTTAGGGATTTTGGTAGAAAAAATAATCTAAGACACACAAAATACATTTTTTTGGATTTTTTAAAAAAACTTTTTTTTTATAATTTTTATGTATTTTCTAATGCAAATAGTGTTGAAAACGCAAGTTTTTGATTTTTAATAAATATGAAAATGCAATAAAAATGCAAACTAAAAATATGGCGTTAAATTACAATGCAACAGGAGCCTATGGTATTTTTTTTTGTAATTTTTCGAGTTAAAATGATGCATGAAACAAATACAAACATCCAAGCAAAAATACAATACTGGCAAGGGCATAAACGTAATTACACAGAAGTCCAAGGGACTGCTTGCAATTTTTGCAAAAATATATAACTTTAAATACAATTTTCTGGACTAAAAATAAATACCCAAACCCGAAGGGGGTTCGCTGCAAAATGTCCAAACTCACGTGCACTAGGCATGTGACCTAGCAAGGGTATTTTTGCAATTTCACAAAGTTCCAAGGGCTCAGATGCAATTTTACCAAAATATTACAAATTAATTAAAAAGTTCATGGACCAAATCGAAATAGACAAACCCCTAAGGGGGTCGCTGCAGAATACCCACCACCCCACGTGCACAGGTCACGTGAGGTGACGTGGACTGGACCTAAGTGCAAATATGGAAACTACAGGGGTCTGGATGCAAATATTACAAAAATATTTAAACTACAAATAAAAGTTCATGGACTAAAAATAAAATGCAAAATTGGCGAGGGTGTAGGTGCAAAAAACTCACCTAAATTCCTCGTGCGCGATCGGACGACTGGGAGGCGGTCACTTATCCACATGGTGCGCGCACAACGCGTGATGACGGTTTACAGCGGATGGCTGCGATTAGATCTCCTATGGAGAAGATCGAACGGTTGCTGCTGGATTTGGAGATGCAGCCCGATCTGACGGCGGAGAGGCGATGAGGAAGAACAGGGAAGCAACGCCGGTGAGGCGAGCTTCCCTGAGCTAAATCTCCGTCCTCCGGCGATGGTTGGGCTCCAAAATTGGGCTGCGACCTCCTGGGGTCCTCTTCTAGGTCCTGGTGGCTCCAAAATGCTCCGGTGGTGGCCGGAGGTCGTTGGAGAAGACGGCGGAGCCGGAGGGCTTCGCTGGTCTCTGGCGAGTATCAAAACGAGCTCCAAGCATGGCTTTTATGCCTTTGGACCTGCAAATAACTCAAGACCAACGAGGGCAAAATTCCTCGAATGGTCAGTGAAGCGGATGGCGACGGGGAACGGCGGCGCGAAGTGACGGCCGGAGCGAGCTCCGGCGAGGTGATCGTGAAGGCGATTCAGTGGAGGGAACCCGAAGATTTTTAAGGGGGGAATGATCCTACTGCTGAGGCGAATAAAATGCAAGAGAGAAATGGAGGAAAAATGAAGACCTCGAAGGTGGTGCACCTGAGGTGAAGGACCTCGACGGTGGTGACTTGCTGGAGGTGGTGGAGCCGCCCTGATGCTTGCTCGACCGATCTGACGCGCGGAGGCGGAAGCTGTCACCTTCCTCTCACTCAAGGGCACCAAAATGGGAGCGAAGCGGGTGCTAAGGGGGTTCAAATTCGAGCTTGAAGGTGGCAGGTCAGCTATATACATGGTGGTGGCGTATTCTTCAAGCGAGGGCCACGCACACATGATGGAGATTTTGCGTGATATGAAGGTATGGCGTGGGTTAATGATGATCAGGGAAAAATTTCCAAGAAGGAATCGAGGGAAGATGACAAAAGGATTAGGCTCCAACATTTCTCGAAACAGGGCAAAAATCCCGCTGTCAGAAGGTGGCAGACCTCGGTCAGGCAGTTGACCGAGGTCAACACTTTACCTCTCCTGGTTGGTCCACGTGGACCAACCAGGAAATTCCAGGCGATAATTATTTGTAAAATCAAAATAAAATAGTAAATGGATTTATTAATTTTAGGTTATAAAGTAAAAAATGTTTCTTATTTTGTAAAGAATTTTATGGTGATTTTTATTTATTTTTATGAGGTATATAATTACACGTTACCTTTTATACTTTATATAGGTATGCATATTTATATATTTTATTATTTTATTTTTATTTTGTATATTTAATTTATTTATTTTTGTTTATTATTTTATAAATTTATAAAATATCTTTATACACTTAAAAATATTTTTATTTTATTTTTCTGATGTATTTTGTACACTTAATAAAATATAAATAGTAATTTTATAGGTATTGGTATAGGTATTATACCTAGGTATGCTATTTATACAAGTATCTTATTTTGTATATTCCTTGAGTTTTTATTCTGATTTTAATATACACAATTATTATAAACAATATTTACAAAATTATAAAAATATAATATTATGAAAATAATGAATAAATAATAAAATGAATAGTTTATTCTGTAAAAGTATACAATAGGGGTCCAAAACTCAACTTTCAAACCGTAGCTCCGCCAAATGTGAAACCACCTTCATTAAATAGCTTATTTTAAATTATATACAATTAAAGTGAGTTTGATGCATTTCGAGTTTTTATTTGCAAGATACAGGTCTGGGAAGTTGGTATTTTGGATTTTTATTCAGATCCTAACTTATTATCTGTACAGTTTTTTGCATGAAATAAATTTTGTATTTTTATTTATTTAATTATCTACAACTTTCATGTACAGAGTTTCTTTATTTGAGGTATAAAAAGTGGAACCAAAATTAGGTCCCAAAATGAATAAAGAATGAATGAATTAAAAGGAATTTTTATTGTATTTTGGCCCTTATCTCCCCCTACTTTATTCCTTGTCGACCTATTCATCAAGATGCCTAGGTCTCAAGGTTTTGGGTCATAAAATATTTGTAATATTTTATCCTTTTTCTTTTCTTTTCTTTGTTCTAATATTTTAGCTTTAAAAACAGTATTTTATATACTACTTACATGCACATGTATGAATGCTAAGATGCAGGAATTAAGGGTATTTACATGCATTTGCCAGGGTTTTTGAGGCCAAAATGATAGAATAAAGATGATGAAATGTGGATTCATCATCCCCTTATACTTTACCTTTTCTAGTACCTAGCAAACACTTATACAATAAGTGCAGAAAGGAAAATAAAGAAAAGAAAAAGAAGAATGTGGATTTAGGTTAATTATTAAACTTGTCTTCACAAAATCAAAGTTGGGAGCTTAAGTCGGACCTTTGGAATTTTAGTGCGGGCGGAACCTTAATGAGAACCAGATTTGAAATCCAACAGTCCCTGAGAATCACAAAGCTCTATTCAGGTCTCCTCAATAGCCAGGTGAGAAATATCTCAACTCATACGCAAACCCTTACGACTATGAATCTGACTCGTACAGTGTAAGTGATGGTGGCTCTCCCCAACTAGAATGGCAAAGAGACTGACTTCTCCAGTTTGACAACCTAATGATTCCCCAATGCAATGACTCCTTCCTCGAGGTGCGGGGTATTCCCTTCTAAGTTCAAGTGGCAACCATCTCAAGAGGAGGGGGTGAAGAGAAGAATGGACGGTAGCCAGTGTAGCTACCTATCCTAGGATGCAAGATCAGTGTAGTCAAGTCATCCAGCTGCAGGCTCAGATGATATGACTTTGGAACTCAAGCTTTCTTATTGGCTACACAACATATTCACATACTTTGCAGACATTTCTTTTGTACAGGCCTGTCCATTTTTTTAGAAATACTACTCACAACAGCATTTACATAGGGAGTTTTTCCTCTTGAGACAGTAGACTATCCCTCTTTTAAAGCTTTATTGCAACCCACACTCTCCTGTCTTTAGAATTCCTCATCACTGGATGGGTTGAGGTGCACTTCCCTCCCTAGAGGAGGACAAGTGTTTCCACTTGTGTGCGTCTCATACCGGCAAATCCAACCCCCTCACCACTCCAACTGAGTTGAGCCATGTGAAAGGTGTAGGTGTCCAAGTTAGGTCATTATCAACAAGAGTCGTGCGTGTGTTCCGAAATACTCTACTTAGGCAGCCAAGAATCCATTGAACCAAGTCCCGTGATCCTCAAAGAATTAAGTCAACTAGACCTGAAGTGCCTCAATTCCAGCTCCTATAAGGTTCCTGTTAATTAGGTAGATTTAAGGTCTAACCAAGCTCCAATCTTCGGATTTTATTTAGACACGTTCAATTATCAAACTCAATTCGAAAAAAATGCGAATGCTATGCAAATGCTATGCAGAAAATATTTTTGTGATGCAATTTTCAAAGATTTTGAACTTTTTATGGATTTTTGAAAAGATGATGCACATGCATTTTTTTTAGATTTTCAAAAAGATTTTTCAAATGTTTTTGGTATTTTAATTTTGCAAATATTTTTGGGATTTTTGAAAACAAAAGATTTTCGCTTAAAGCTAGATACAAATATTTACACGGGGATGCTTCTTATATTTACAAGAAGTGGATTTTAAGAATTTACAAGGGTAAGTGATCAATTTCATAAGTATATACATAGAGAATTTTAGGTGAGATGAAAGTATTCCTCAAACTTATTTGAAAAAGGTTTTCAATCAATTTTGAAAACTATAGTCCAAAATAACTTTTGCAAACATTTTTACAAACATGTACACACATTTGAAAATCATTTTGCAAAGGTTTTTCAAATAATATATATATATATATATATATTTCAAATATTTTCGCAATCATTTTTCAAACCATTGGAAAATTATTTTTCAAACATTTTATTTCACACCAAGAAAATAATTTTACAATCAAAACGTTTTTACAAAGGTTGAAAACATGTAACAAAATGTTTTCCAAATAGTTTTCAAAAGATTTTCACAAGGAATTTTAGACTATTTTTCAAATATTTTGCAAAAAATATTTTCACCTGATTTATTAATTAGTAAGTTCAAAAAGTATTTGAGGAATGATCACATATTTTATTAAGATTTTTAATGAATTTAATTAGTGTTATTAGACATAATTATTAAGAAAAATATGAAAGTACGAGTTATGTCTAAAGTATATACACAGTATATACGACCACCCTATACTTAGCTTGAGCTATGTCCTCATAGATCAGAGAGAAAAGAGAAGACATAACTCGTACTGAGTATAGAAAAGTCTAAGGAATAACGACTGAATAAATGAATGAACAAATGAGAAGTTGACCGTCCCCCTATACTTAGGATCAAATAATCCTAAGTATAGTAGACTGTATACGAAGCAGGGAGGGTCAAGGGTGGGAATGAACAGATCGTACTCAGTCTGTCTCCCCCATATACTTAGGGTAAGATATCCCTAAGTATAGACAAGAAGAGGATACAATGGAGATGATCAAAGAATAGAATCAACTCGGGGTGCACGCCCCACTATATTTAGGACAAAGTACGTCCTAAGTATAGAAGTCTGACAACAAGGGGTGACACCTTTTAATAGATAAAGAGGATAAAAAAAGAAAAAGAAGAAAAGAAGAAAAGAGAAAAGAGATCAGATGATGGGTACTCGATCAGAGAATGGAAACGGATATACACATCACTCCCCCTATACTTAGGGTAAAAGAAGCCCGAAGTATAGGCAACGACAGGAGTAATGAAACTGAACGATGAACACTCGGCTCGTCCACCCCTTTACTTAGGACAAAGTACATCCTAAGCAAGGCAAACACAAGGAATGGGTGGTCGAGCAATACGGAAGATGGACAGAGATACACGAGAGAGACTATACAACAAAGTGGATGTACAGAGGATCAAGAAGGTAGAAAGAGAACCTTCTTGCGAAACCACTGAGGGATAGATCTGGTGTGGTGCATGTCAACATCGGGGTCCATAGATGACACAAACCGATCAGCGTCGACAGGGTGAAGGCCCTCAGTGGAGTCAAATCGAAAAGGCACAAACTGGTCAATGGAAGTACTATGGCTAGGTTTGCCCTTGGTGGTACTATGGTGTGAAGGCGCAAACGGGTGAGTGGAAGAAGTACAGCTAGGTCTGTCCTTGGGGGTCTCGCTAATATCAAAGTGGAATAGGACGAACTCATCATCTTCGAAAGAAGTGTAATCGGAGTCGTCCTGCGAGATCTCGTCCAGGTCAAAACCAAAAGGAACGAAGTCATCAGTGGAAGTAGTCAAACTCAGATCGTCCTCAAGAATCTCACCCGGATCATCTTTTTCATCAAAAGGCCCGAATTTCTGAAAATAAGCGTTAAGATCATAACCGACCTCAATCATAAGCACTTTTGAGTGACCAGGAACAGACTTATCAGTGGGAGTAGTCAAATCAGTTTTGTCCTGTCTAGTCTTGGTGTATGTCGTCCGCTCTATGGTATCAATCATGTAAATCCCACGGATTTCATCAACACATCGCCACACACCAGAAGGAGGAACTTTGAGGTCTATGCTTTCCGAGTCTTCCCCCTTTCTGGGGATTTCTCGGGTCTCATCAACAGTCGTAAAGCGAATGTCTCTAATATCATCAGATTGGTCATAGGCCTCGGAGTCAGCTAGAATCGGTGAAGGTGCATCAGGTATAGGTCTCTGGTCAACTATAGGTATGGTGATCAACACTTCGCTCTCGTCAACATGACATAAGCGAATCTCTCCTGATCCATACTCAATAACGACCCTCGCAGAGGCGAGGAATGGTCATCCCAAGATGATTGGAGAGAGCTCCCCAGTGGAGGTCTCCATGGGCAATATGATAAAATCGACGTTGTAGATTGTTCCCTGAATTGAAATGACGGCGTTTTCAAGGATACCCTTCGACCTCTTTATTGATCCATCAGCAAACTGAACGATCATCCTGGTTTTCTTGAGAGGCCCTAGGTGAAGAGACTGTACCAACGATAAGGGTAATATGCTAATAGACGCACCGCCGTCAAGGAGAGTGTGATCACAAGTATGGTCAGAGATGGTGCAGCTGATGAATGGTGTAGCTGTGTTCTTCTTTCTAGGAATGGGATGGTGTGTGATGGTGTGGGCAGTGGCCATGGTCAAGATATGATGCTCAGATCTGCTCCTCCGCTTTCTCTTCTTGGGAAGAGGGGCAGATAAATCAGTCATGGCCTGCTGAAGTGGGGCGCGGATAATCTCATGAATGGTAGCCACCACTTCGGGTTCAGTCAACATTTTTTGAATTTTTGGACCTCCTCCATTTAAGGGAAGAAGTCGGAATCATCATATATATGAGGCATGCCAAGAGCAGTCTGTACAGCGGCATCCTCGGGGTCAAAGGTGGGATAGGATGTGAATGGATGTGTGGTCAAGGAATCTGACAAAGGTTCCCTCTTCTCACAGTCTGAATCGATCACGTGTCTCCCAAACTCTTTTTGTATTTTTAAAATTTTCTCATTTTTTGTATTTTTGGCGATTGCAAGCTCCCATGATCACCAACAAGGAAATCCGTAACCTAGACGAATGGAGCATTAATATGGTTTTTCCTCAAGATAGCAAGATCATAATTCATCGAATTAATGTGCTCTATCATCCGGTTCAAGACAACACTCATGGAGATCGAGGGGGGTGACTCCAACAGGTCAGACTCGGGTGGATGTGAAGGTGGAGGTGGATAATATACGGGTGGAGGTGGAGGTGGGTAGAAATCCGAGTCTTGATACTGTGGCTGAGGCAGGTATGTACAAAAATCAGAAAAAGTAGGAGGAGGATCCTCCTGATAAAAGGGAGGTGGACCGACTGGAGTGAACGAGGCATCCGCAAAGTCCGGATAAAATACGCTCCAGGGGTCCATCTCGAAAACAAGAGAAAATGATCAGGAGAGCACGAAGGTCAAGTCAAGAGAGTGAAGAAGAAGGCACAAATGCGCAAGGATGATCGAGTATACACACAAGCAAGCAGAAACAAACTCACACAAGACAAACCCTCAATTCATTTACTCAACTCGGTAGAGACCGTAAAATGCAGTCTTTTAATCTTGTTTATTTTAGAGTTAGGTGAGAAGTCAAAGAGTTGCACACACACTTAGGGTCTGAATAGGATTTGGGCACTAGTCCTTAGGGTGTGCGCGAGCAAGTAAAAGCGGATACAATGAGGGGATTACTCGCCTAGAATTTTTCTCTTTTTAGTCAATTTTAGGGTTGAGTAATGTTAGCAGTCCCAATTTATTTGTTATCACTTTTTTTGGATTTTTAGTGAGAAATGCACGACCCTAACGAGGATTCAATTTTACTTAGCACCTAGGTTGGAAAAATCAGAGGGAGAGTCGGAAAAGCAATGCAAGCGTCAAAACGATGATGTATGCTAAAGCATAAATGCTCACCTTGCCTCCAACACTCTACATGCAAGGATGCTCAGCAGAATTGAAACCTAATCTATATGCAGATGCAATCGACGAAATCGCCCTAGTGTGAGAAGCTGCTATTAACGTGAAGCACGTTTTCAAAATTTGACTAAGTCCAAACGAGGCTATAGGTACATGTAATGGTGATTAGTGTGTTTGAACCTAATACTACCGACAAGCAGATCCTACAGCTAAGGGCTCAATCAAACAAAAGAAATAAAATAAAACCATAAAATAAAACAAAATAAAAAAATGCGATGAAAACCGTGAAAACAGCGGTGAGCCCCCAAGTGAACAATCACTTGGAAATTAGGCCCGAATGTCCAAGTCCTAAGTACCTGTATTATTACAAAAAAAGTCTCTCTCTCACTTCAAATTACAAAAATAAATACGATAAAACAAATGGAGCTAAATCTGCAAAATTTCTATAAGTCTCCTCGGTGCTAGGTCGGCAGGCTGACACCGGCTTCACGTGGGTGCGTAGGCGCCTAGGGTAGAACGCCTCCCTCGATCCGCGGCTCCTCACACAAATTCAACAAAGAGAGAGGTTAGATTGCTCACAAGATATATCAAAAATAAGGAAAATAATATAAGCAAAAGTAAAATATGAGAAAATAGACAAACAATCACAAGCAAAAGCAAGAACCCGAACTAAGCATTGTTGCTCCCCGGCAATGGCGCCATTTGATTAAGCGGGAAATGCGAAGGACTAAGATGTCTCACACAAGGCGGAGACAAAGTCGCTGCGGCGACCCTCGGTAAATCCCGATTAAATCAACAATTAACCCACGAATAATATCAAGCAATGGAAATCAAAGTATGGAGTTAAAATTTAGTATAACTCTACAAAATATGTGTATAGTGCAAGTATGTAGAGTGTCGAACACAGGGAGCAAACAGGTAGAATAAGGCAAGAATGCTCAGAAATGTGAAAGTGGTTAAATGCCTACAAGAGCTATTTTTTGTGGGTTTTGAATTTTATATTTTTTTATTTAATTTTTGATTTTTTATTTGGGTTTTTAATTTACTGATTTTGTATTTTTCTTTTTATATTTTGTATTTTTATATTTTCTTTTTCTTTTAATAAAGATATAATGTATATAAAGAATATATATGTACACTAGAGATAAGAGAGGGATAAAAATAGGGGAAAATACTCAAAATACAGGAAATGGAATGTTTTTGTGATTTTTATATTTTTTAATGTTTTTGTGATTTTTCTAGATTTTCCTAAATTTTTTGGTATTTTTAAGGTCAAAAATACTAGTAAACAATGAATACAATATATATACAAGACAAAAATATAGAAATAAAATAGCAAACATGAGTGAAATTTTCAAATTAAATTTTATTGATAGATAATAGGATAAGGAAATTTCAGAGATAGGAAACACAATTTTTGGAGTTTTTATGAATTTTTTAGATTTTTATGAAGATTTCGAGAATTTTGCTATTTTAGGGGTTTTCTTTTTTAATTTTTAGGGATTTTTGGTCAGAAAATAAAATAAGCTAAGACACACAAAATATAATTTTTTTGGATTTTAAAAAAAAAACTTTTTATATTTTTTATGTATTTTCTAATGCAAACAATGCTGAAAACGCATGTTTTTTATTTTTAATAAATATGCAAATGCAATAAAAATGCAAACTAAAAAATATTGCATTAAATTATATGCAACAGGAGCCTATGGTATTTTTTTGGTATTTTTTCGAGGTTAAAATGATGCATGAAACAAATGCAAACATCCAAGCAAAAATACAATACTGGCAAGGGCATAAACGTAAATACACAGAAGACCAAGGGCCTACTTGCAATTTTTCCAAAAATATATAATGTTAAATACAATTTTCTGGACTAAAAATAAATACCCAAACCTAGAGGGGGTTCGCTACAAAATGTCCAAACTCACGCGCACTGGGCACGTGACCTGGCAAGGGTATTTTTGTAATTTCACAAAGTTCTAGGGGATCAGATGCAATTTTACCAAAATATCACAACTTAATTAAAAAGTTCATGGACCAAATCGAAATAGAGAAACCCCCAGGGGGACCCAGCAAAATACCCACCACCCCACGTGCACGGGTCACGTGAGGTGACGTGGACTGGACCTAAGTGCAAATATAGAAACTACGGGGGTCTGGATGCAAATATTACATAAATATTTAAACTACAAATAAAAGTTCATGGACTAAAAATAAAATGCAAAATTGGCAAGGGTGTAGGTGCAACATACCCACGCCTGAATTCCTCGAGCGCGATCGGACGGCTGGGAGGCGGTCACTTATCCACGTGGCGCGCGCACAACGCGCGATGACAGTTCGCAGCAGATGGCTGCAATTAGATCTCCTCTGGAGAAGATCAGACGGTTGCTGCTGGATCTGGAGATGCGGCCCGATCTGAGGACGGAGAGGCGATGAGGAAGAACAGGGAAGCAACGCCGGCGAGGCGAGCTTCCCTGAGCTAAATCTCCGTCCTCCGACGATGGTTGGGCTCCAAAATTGAGCTGCGACCTCCTGAGGTCCTCCTCTTGGTCCTGGTGGCTCCAAAATACTTCGGTGGTGGCCGTAGGTCGCTGGAGAAGACGACGGAGCTGGAGGGTTTCACTAGTCTCCAGCGAGGATCAAAACGAGCTCCACGCGTGGCTTTTATGCCTTTGGACCTACAAATAACTCAAGACCAACGAGGGCAAAATGCCTCGAAGGTGGGTGAAGCAGATGGCGACGGGGAACGGCAGCAGGAAGTGACGGCCGGAGCGAGCTCCGGCGAGGTGATCGTGAAGGCGATTCAGTGGAGGGAACTCGAAGATTTTTAGGGGGGAATGATCCTACTGCTAAGGCGAATAAAATGCAGGAGAGAAATGGAGGAAAAACGAAGACCTCGAAGGTGGTGTACCTGTGGTGAAGGACCTCGACGGCGGTGACTTGCTGGAGGTGGTGGAACCGCCCTGATGCTTGCTCGACCGATCTGATGTGCGGAGGCAGAAGCTGTCACCTTCCTCTCACTCAAGGGCACCAAAATGAGAGCGAATCGGGTGCTAAGGGGGTTCAAATTCGAGCTTGAAGGTGGCGGGTCAGCTATATACATGGTGGTGGCGTCTTCTTCAAGCGAGGGCCACGCGATATGATGGAGATTTTGCGTGATCTGAAGGTATGGCGTGGGTTAGTGATGATCAGGGAAAAATTTCCAAGAAGGAATCGAGGGAAGACGACGAAAGGATTAGGCTCCAAAATTTCTCGAAACAGGGCAAAAATCCTGCTGTCAGAAGGTGGCAGACCTCGGTCAGGCAGTTGACCGAGGTCAACACTTGACCTCTCCTGGTTGGTCCACGTGGACCAAATAGGAAATTCCAGGTGATAATTATTTGTAAAAATAAAATAAAATAGTAAATGGATTTATTAAATTTAGGTTATAAAATAAATAATGTTTCTTATTTTGTAAAGAATTTTATGGTGATTTTTATTTATTTTTATGAGGTATATAATTACAAGTTACCTTTTATACTTTATATAGGTATGTATATCTATATATTTTATTGTTTTATTTTTATTTTGTATATTTAATTTATTTATTTTTGTTTATTATTTTATAAATTAATAAAATATCTTTATGCACTTAAAAATATTTTTATTTTATTTTTTCGATGTATTTTGTACACTTAATAAAATATAATAGTAATTTTATAGGTATAGGTATAGGTATTATACCTAGGTATGCTATTTATACAAGTATTTTATTTTGTGTCTTCCTTGAGTTTTTATTCTGATTTTAATATACATAATTATTATAAATAATATTTACAAAATTATAAAAATATAAAATTATGAAAATAATGAATAAATAATAAAATGAATATTTTATTATTTACAAGTATACAATAGGGGTCCAAAACTCAACTTTCAAATTGTATATAATTTAAAATAGCTTATTTTAAATTATATACAATTAAGATGAGTTTGATGCATTTCGAGTTTTTATTTGCAAGATACATGTCTGGGAAGTTGGTATTTTGGATTTTTATTTAGTTCATAACTTTATATCTGTAAAGTATTTTTGCATGAAATAAATTTTGTATTTCTATTTATTTAATTATCTACAACTTTCATGTACAAAGTTTCTTTATTTGAGGTATAAAAAGTGGAACCAAAATTAGGTCCCAAAATGAATAAAGAATGAATGAACTAAAAGGAATTTTTATTGTATTTTGGCCCTTATCTCCCCCTACTTTATTCCTTGTTGACCTATTCATCAAGATACCTAGGTATCGGGGTTTTGGGTCATAAAATATTTGTAATATTTTATTCTTTTTCTTTTCTTTTCTTTATTCTATTATTTTGGCTTTAAAAATAGTATTTTATATACTATTTACATGCACATGTATGAATGCTAAGATGCGGGAATTAAGGGTATTTACATGCATTTGCCAGGGTTTTTGAGGCCAAAATGATAGAATAAAGATGATGAAATGTGGATTCATCACTCACTCCCATGGTATGTTGATGTTGCGAACTATCTTGTCTCCAAGAAAATTCCACAAGATTGGACCAAGCATACGGTAAACAAATTTTATCTGAGATTAATTTCTACCAGTGGGAGGATCTGTACCTATTTCGTAAGGTTGTGGATTGTATCTAGAGGAGGTTCATTCCTAAGGAGGAATACACCAATGTGCTTGAGCTTTGTCATAAATTAGAGTATGGTGAGCATCATTTGGGGAAGCGCACAACATCAAAGGTTTTACAATGTGGCCTATGGTGGCCAACCCCGTTTAAGGATGCTACAGATTATGTTCGCGGGTGTAATGATTGTCAGAAAATTGGAGAAACTGTCGGTTCCAAAGATACCATGCCCTTGAAATATATCTAGATTTCAGATGTTTTTTATTTTTGGAGCATATACTTCATGGGCCCATTTTCTGTCAGTCAGGGATTTCAGTACATCCTACTTGCCGTGGAGTTACTCGTTGGGTGGAGGCTATCCCCACCCAAGCCGCTGACAGTTGTACTATTTGTTACTTTCTTAAGGATAACACTATTGCACGATTCGAGATTCCCAAGATACTCATTTCAGATGGGGAAGCCACTTCATTAATAGAGAAGTCAGAAAGCTTGTGAAGGAGTATACCATTGAGCATGGAGTCGTGTCTCCTTACCACCCACAAACTAACGGCTTGGTTGAGATTTCAAATAGGGAGATCAAGATGAAACTTTAGAAACTTGTACGTCTAAATAGGAAGAACTGGTCCTAGATGCTTGACTCAGTTCTATGGGCTTATCAAACGTCATACAAGTCTCCATTGGGTATGTGTCCCTATAGATAGGTTTATGAAAAGCCTTATCACTTGTCAGTTGAGTTAATTTGTAAATCTTTATGGGCACTCTATGTATGCAATTTGGATTATGAGAAAGAAGGCAAGAGTAGGAAAGTGTACTTGAACAGATTGCTGGAATTCTGAGATTTCGCCTAAGACAATTTACTCATGTATAAGGAGAAAGTCAAGCATTGACGTGATAGACACATCAGAAGAAGGACTTTAACCCCTAATTAGAAAGTATGGTTGTTTGATGCGAAATTGAAGCTGTTCTTCAGCAAATTTAAAAGCAAATGGTCAGGACCGTTCATTGTGAGAGTTGTGCATGACAATGGTAGTATTGTCATATCTAGGTTGCCATCTGATGCACAACCATTTATTGTGAATGGGCAGTTGCTAAAGCCATATCTATATCATGATACATTCCTCTCCATGATTGATTCCATCTATGTGGTATCAGACGATGATTCTTTGACATCTTATGCGTCTGATACATGAGCTGATATTCTCTTGTATATATTCCTTTCGTTTTATTCTTTCTTCTTCCATTTTTTATCTTTCACCTCTTTTCTGTGTGTGTGCTATACTTAGGATGTACTCTATCCTAAGTATATGGGAGGTGAACGATTTGAGTTTTTCGATTTTCATTTTTTTCATCATTCCTGTTGTTGTTTATACTTAAGGATCCTTTACCCTAAGTATAGGGGGAGTGATGTCGTTCCTTTCATTCTCTTTCAAGTTTTTATTTCTTTTTATTTCTTCTATTCTTTGCTTGTCCATCAACTTATTGATATTATTTTTCTATACTTAAGGATCTCTTACACTAAGAATAGGGGAGGGCAAGTCGAGTTATTGAGTTTCTCATTCTTTTCATTAGTTTTCCTCGTTTGTACAGTCTCCTATACTTAGGATTATTTGACCATAAGTATAAGGGGATCAAGGACTTATTTTCTTTTCTTTTTATTCTTTGAGTTGTTGTTGTTGTATAGATTCTTTTCACTTTTCTATTTATGTCTTCCATTATATCTCTCTTTGGTCACTATGAGGACATAATTTGAACTAAGTATAAGGGGGTGTCATATATTGTATATATATTTTAGCCATAATTATGACTTTGGTTGTTAAAAATATGACTATTATTTATTACTAAAAATATATTTTGAAAAATGATTTGAAAAATGATTTGTAAACTTTTTTTGTAAAATTATTTACGAAAATTGGCTTGTAATTTTTTTACAAATCGTTGTAAATTTGTTTGTAAGAATATTTTGTTTGTAAAACGATTTGTAAATTATTTTTATATCAAAATTACGTACATTTTACACAATTTTTGTATTTTTTTTAAAACAAAATTCTTACAAAAATGTGTTTGTAAAATTGTTTGTAAAATGATTTGTAAAATAGTTTGCAAAAATATTTGTAAAACTTTTGTAAAATCTTTAAAATATTCTAATCATTTTTAAAATGATTTGAAAAAGTTTATAAATTTTTTTGAAACTATTTTCTCACATGGGATAGAAATTATGGGATATAAATGACTGTTATAAAATCCACGTGTGTATAAAAGCCTTAATCAATTCTCCTTCTGTAAATAAAATTCATTGTTGTAAATAAAATCCTCTTATAAAATAAAATATTATGTAAAATTTGTATTTATGTTTGTATTTGTATTTGTACTTGTATAAAACCCTTGTAAGTACACTCAATCCACTAACTCTTCACTTCTTCCTTAAAAAAGGCAAAATATCGAAAATCCATAAAAAATGCAAAACTCTCTGAAAATTCTTTCAAAAAGTTTGTTTTTTATTTTCTTCTCTTTTCAAAAAAAGTGTTTTATATACATTTCTTGCATTTGCTTGTGCATTTTTCAGATGATATTGACAATTAAACTAGTCTGGAATAAATTCAAAGAATGGATTTTGGCTAAGACCTTAATCCACTTAATTTTAGAGGAACCTTATAGGAACTGGAGTTAGGACTTTTAAGTTCAAGTGAGTTAATTCTCTGAGTTCACAAGTCTATGTTCACACGTCATCTTGATTGGCCTAAGTAGAATATTTAACAACACACGCATGACCCTTTTAGACAGTGACTTAACTTGGACAAGCACTCTACACGTAGCTCAACACGGATGAGGTGATGAGGAGGTAGAATCCTTTAGCTTGGGGAAACATGCGAGTGGAAACATTTGCAGTCACAATAAGTGGTCAGTGTGTCTCAACCTAGTCTAGTGATGCTGACGTCTAAAGACAGGATGCTGTGGGTTGCAATAAAGAATTAAAAGAGGGATAGTTTACTGGCTCAAGAATAAAAACTCCTTATGTACATGCCATACCTTTGTATATATTCAAAAAATATAAATATTCTCATAAGCAGGGTATATATTTCAAAGTCTCATATCAAGGAAGCCTGTAGCTGGAGACTTGGCTACATTGATCAAGCTCCAAGGATATGTGGCTACACTGACCACAATCAATTCTCTTCTCTACCCCTTCTTCTTGAGCTGGTTGTACTTGAACTTAGAAGGAATATCCCTCTCCTCGAGGAAAGAGTAGCTAGATCAGGGAATTAGGGTTGCCTTGTTAGAGGAGGTTGTTTCTTTGTCACTTTTGAGGTGGGGAGCTATATTTCACTTACACATTATAAGTAAAGAATCATAGTCATAAGAGTTTGCGTATGTGCACTTCTTCTAACCAGACTATTGAGGGGACCTGAACATATAATTCTGGAACTTGAGGGCTGTTGAGTCTTAAATCCTTCGGTTGAAAGGCCATCCGTATTTATAACTTTGGTTGAAAGGAAGAATATCATCTCAAATACAAATGATCAAATCACATTATCCTGGACTAAGACATATATGGTTTCTAATCAGAGACCTTTGGGGTAGCAGGTTGCTCCGTGAGCGGTCTGACCCATATCATATGCGTACTAGCTATGACAACGAGTAAGGAAAGGATGATGCTTGAAATTATCATGATGTATTTTTCTAGTTATTAAAATTTGACTAATATGTATTTTGAGATTATACCATCCTTCAAGTAACAATCAAGATTGTTTGTTGGTTGACTAATAATTGGTGTAATGTGATTAAATTGATTATATCCAATTAAAATAAACACTCCATTATGAATGGAGTTGTAATTTCCTTGGAAGAATTAATTAAGCGAATATGATTCATGATAATTAGTTAAAATTTGAATATGACATGGAGGATCACATAAGTGACATCCATGGTCTCCCATCAAGGGGAAGGGTTCCATCACCATGGATTGTATGTATGAGACGCATGTACGAAGTGCTAGATCATGCATACAAGCACACATGGATCAGGCTCTTTGCTTCTCGAAAGAGTAAGTCATATGCGTAGTGACCCTAATATCGAATCCTCATATTATTGGGGCGATATTGAATTGTGCATAGCGAGTGCTAATCATTTTGATGGTTGGTTCAATTAACGATGGGTCAACATCGCCTTAGGGGTGGTGAGCTCGAGTGTTAAAGATCGATGGGAAATGCAAGTTGGACTTGCAAGGCGGAATGAGTTCCCACCTCTTTTTATCCAAGTTAGAAGTTCTCATATTATCGGGATGTAACAAAGGTAAGAAGGGCATCTCAGATCTTGCTTGAGATATAATGGTACGTATGTTTCTTGCTTTGTAAGTGAATAGGGGAATGAACTTTTAGAGTTGACAAGGCAAGACAACTTTGATATAAAATCCTTAATCAAAGTAAAATATGTATTTATGATAGTTATCTTATTTTAGATAACCTTCATTAAACCCACTCAAAATTATACTCAATAATAACCAGTAAAATATCATAGATTGGATCCGTGATCAAGATATTGTACTTGCAATTGGAAAAATAATGTATATGGTAATGTGCAAGTTTCCTCATAATGATGAGGAATAATAATAAATAGACACTAGGACAACAACCTTGGGTTTGTATGTTTCTATAGTCTTGATCTCTCATCAAATGTGCTTTGGAAGTATCATGTCGATGATAATCGTAATTATAAAAAAATCCTTATAAAACCTAAGTAGATGTTTTGGCATACTGATGAACTGAGAATCCTCATCGATTATGTGTTTCACACAAGGCGGGAGCACAACCGTCGAGGTGACCGACGAGAATCTTGGCTCAATCAATAATTAGCCCACAATAAGAATAAACCAATAAATATAAAAAATGTGGAGCTAAAATTTATTATAACTCTACAACAGATGTGTATAGGTGTAAGCATGTGTAGAGGCTGAACTCATGGAGTAAATGGTAGATGGGGGCAAAAATAATACATACAAAACTTGTCTTTCATCTCTTGTCCATTTTTATTATTTTTGTGGGGTTTTGATTATATATTTTTTATTTTTATTTTTTCTTATATTTTTGTATTTTGTTTTATAATTTTATATTTTCCTTTTATATTTTCAGATTATGTATTTCCTTTTTCTTTTTATAATATAATATAGCTATTTATAAAACTATGTATACAATATAGAATAATATATTTATAAATACTAATAAATACAAATAAACTACAGAATAAAAAGTGTTTTAGGATTTTATATATTTTTCTAATGTTTTTGTAATAATATGAAATTTTTGCTAATTTTTATGGATTTTTTAAGTAAAAAATATCCCGAATTAGGTATTAAATAAATAAGTTAAAATTGATTTGAATATTAAAAATAGTAAATAAGGTTCAAAATTACTTAAATCAATTTTAATATATAAATATTTATATAAAGAAAATTATAAAATAGGAAACCAAATTTCTGGATTTTTTAATTTTTTTTAGATTTTTAGGAAGGTTTTAAGGGTTTTGAATTTTTAAGAGTTTCCTTTTTTCATTTTAGTGATAGTTAAAGTATAAAAAAATACATAATATATGATTTTTTTGGAATTTTTCAAGATGTTTTTATATTTTTTGGTATTTTCTGAGCTAGACAATACAAAAATAAGCGTCTTTTGATTTTTAATAAATAGATAAAATGCTCAAAAATGTAAATACATATATGGCATGAAGGTTCATGGCAAGAGGCATATATCCCTATTTTTGCGAATTTTTAGGAGCAAAATAGCTATTTATAACAAATAGATCAAATGCAAAAATTTACATATCTTGGCAGGGGCATGATTACAATAAAAATAAATGTCAGGGGGCTCAATGCAATTTTTACCAAAAAATATACAACTTATTTCAAAATTTATTGGACTTTTTATCAATTACAAAAATACTAGGGGCATACATCCAATTTGCTTAACTCACGTGGAACGACACATGAGTTGAGCTAGACTGGGCCTAAATGCAAATAAAATAATTACAAGGGTCTCATTACAAAATTTCCAATTTATTTTTAATGTCATATTTTATTTACAGGACAGAATTTTGAATACATAAATTCTGGGGTAAAAGTGAAATTTATGCCTAAAGAGGCGCGAAGATGGACGACTATGGTTCTTCACTTGGACACATGTTATCTCCACGTTGCATGTTGACGCTTCGCCGTGGATGCTCGAGACTAGATCGCTAGAGGCGATCTGACGGTCAGGATCAGTCACATCCAACGGCAACTGTAAGATATGGAGGGTGGCTATGACCAAATGGCTCTAAGGTAGTCTGGAGGAACAGGGACAAACCCCCGCTCCTCGGGCTTCAATCCAACTGCTTCCGTGCTTCCGACCACCTAGGAAGCTCGTAGGGGGCTCTAATCACTACCCCATCTCCTCCGCATCGGCTGGAATCCTCACGAGGCACGCTGAAGCTCAGATGACGGTGGACCAGCTCGGAGAAGGAATGGAGCTCCAGGTGCCTCTTGCATGGTCGAAATTGACCCAGAAGGGTCCCTTTGGCCTTCAAGACCTGTAAGAAGACTTGGCAAGCACAAACAGAGGGGTCCTGTGCCTTATTTGGCGTAGGTGGGTGGAAATGATGTGTGGAGGAGAGGTCCGACGACGTGGACAAAGTTGGAACTCATGCTCCAGATCCGAGAGGGCTCTGGTGGGGCGAAGATGCGTGAGGCATGCCGAAGCGAAGGGGTGAGAGAGTGGTGTGGTTGGCGCATCGAAGAACGAGTGAAAACTGGAAGTTAGCTTCGAGGAACTACGATTAGGGTTTATTAAGCCAAAACTAAGATTTACAAGCTAATATAAATGCATAAAATGAAATACGAAATTAAAATCTACTTAAAAACATAAAGTGCACATCTCTTACTTGGTTGGAGGCCAGGGAGCAGAGTGGCCGAAGTTGGCCGCCTTGGGTGCAACCTCCACCTCCTCCAACCGTCGTGGGCTCAGGGGACCTCCCCCTTTCACGGGGATGCCCTCTTAGTCGAAGCCTCGAGCTTCTAGAGGGAAGAAGATGACCAAAGAAGCAAATTGAGGTGGAGATGTTTATTTATGCACGTTATAGGGTACCCTTATTCAAGGACAGAATGGTGGGAATCAAGGCTATGTACAAAAAATACAAGTGGCCGGCATGGATCCTGGAAAATCAAGGAACCAATCTCATGGAGAGATCGAGAGTGATTGATCGAAGGATCGAGTGTGAAAATGGGAAGAAATTACGGGACAAGATGGTTTTGACAAAAGTTAGAGTTTGGAGGCCGAGTTGACTGGGAGTCAACAATCAGGGCGACGTGATTGGGCCACGTCAGCCCGCAAACGGACAAAACTACAATTTTATTCAAATAAATAAATAAATAAAAATAGCATTTGATTTTATTAATTTTTACGTATAAATTATTTTTATTATTTCATGTAGTATTTTTATATGATTTTTATTTATTTTTTGGTGTTATTTATTATGAGTTAATTATTAGGGGTATAATTATAGGTATATTTGTCTATATTATAGCTATTTTATTTTTATTTTGTACATTTATTTTATTATTTTATCCTTTTATTTTATATATTTGTAACTTATTTTTATGTATATAAAGATATTTTTATTATATTTTTCTAGTGTTATTTGTACACTTAAGTAAATAAGGGTATATATTAAATATGTATACTTATAGGCATTTCATTTATGATTTATATACATTATTTTATTTTAATGTATTTTAGTTGGTTTTATTTTGGCTTTATATTTTTTATATTTTATAAAAAATATTTACAATAGTATAAAAATATAAAAGAATAAATAAATAAAAAAATGATTTCTCCTTTTGTTTATATACAAGTAATAACATATGTATTTTGCCTATATATTTATATAGATTTATTTTATTTTATGTTTACTTTTTGGTTTAATATGTACATATACTATAAATAATATTTACAAAATTATAAAACCATAAGATTATAAAAATAATAAAGGATAAATAAAATAAATATTTTAATCGGGTTATAATATACCATGAGGGTCCATAACCTAACTTTCACATCTTAACTCCAAAACATATGCAACCACCTCCACTAAATAAATAATTAAATGTAAATAAATTAGACATGATTTTGATACATTTTGAGTTTTTATTTGAAAGATATGGATCTGTGAAGTTGAGATTTTAGCTTTTTATTTTGTGTATAAAAGGTACACTATGTATTATTTTTGTACAAACATAATTTTGTATTTTTATTTACATTATTGTCTACAACTTTCATGTACAAAGTCTTTATTTGATGTATAAATAATAAATAATAAATAATAAAATAGATGTCAAAAATGCTTTATTGGGAAATAAATAAATGTGATTTTTATTGTATTTTTGGCCCTTATCTCCCCTACTTTATTCCTTGTCGACCACATCAATTCTTGAATTGGTCTCGGAGTTTATGGTCATAAAATACCTTTGGTATTTTATTCTTTTTCATTTCTTCTCTTTATTCTATAATTTTGGCATTAAAGACCATAGTATTTACACAATAAATCAATAAATGATAAATGCTATTTTGTATAAATTAATGCTATTTACATGCATTAGCTAGGATTTTAAGGCAAAAATGATAGAATAAAGGTGATGAAATGGAGATTCTTCACCTCCTATACTTTCCTTTGCTAGTCCCTAGCGAACACTTATGCAATAAGTACAAAAAGAATAAAGAAGAAAAGAAAAAGAATAAATGGGATTGATTTAAATTATTAAACTTGTCTTCACAAAATAAAATTTTGGAGCTCGGGTCAGACTTGGTGTGAAAATATGTGTGGAACCTGGTCGAGAACCAAATTTAAAAACACAATAGCCTTCGAGAGTCATAGAACTCGGTTCAAACCACCTCAATAGCCATGATAGAACTAGCCTACATCATACGCAAACCCTTATGACTATGAAGCTGACTTGTACAGTGTAAGTGATAGTGGATCTTCCCAACTGAAATGACAAAAGAACTGACTTCTCCAGAATGACAACCCAATGATTCCCTAATCCAGCAACTCTTTCCTCGAGGAGAGGGGTATTCCCTTCTAAGTTCAAGTGGCATCTGACTCAAGAGGAGGGGGTGAAGAGAAGAATGGATGGTAGCCAGTGTAGCTACCTGTCCTAGGATGCATGACCAGTGTAGTCAAGTCATCCAGCTGCAGGCTCACATGGTATAATGTTGATGCTCAAGCTTGCTTATTGACTATACAACATACATACATACTCCGACATGCATTTTATTTTCAATCAGGCCTGTCCACTTTTTTGGAGTTTTTTTTCAACATACTATTTATAGCAACATTTACATAAGGAGTTTTTCCTCTTGAGCCAAAAGACTATCCCTCTTTTGAAGTATCATTGCAATCCACACTCTCCGTCTTTAGATCTCGTGGCTACTGGATCGGGTTGGGGTGCACTTCCCTCCCTAGACGAGGACGAATGTTTCCACTCGTGTGCATATCAAACCAAAAAATCCATTCCCCTCACCACTCTAACTGAATTTAGCCAAGTGAAAGGTGCAAGTGTCCAAGTTAGGTCACGACCGACAAGAGTCATGCGTGCATCTCGAAAAGTCCTAGTTAGTCAGTTGATGTAACTTGAACCCAACCCTTATCTCAAAGAATTAAGTTTGAATAGACCTGAAGTACCTTAAATCTAGTTTCCAAAAGGTTCCGGTGCACTTAGGTGTAGTAAGGTCCAACCAAGCTCCAATCTTCGACTTTGTTTCGACTAGTTCCATCATCAAACTCAATCCGAAAAGAATGTGAATGCTATGTACAATGTAGAAAGAATGACACATTTTTTAAAGATTTTTTTTAAAATAAAAAGAATTTTGTCACAAGGATAAAATATGTACAACTATTTACACGGGCGTGCCTCTTTTTATTTAGTTACAAGGATTAAGAATTTTAAAGAATTTACATGTTCAAAATGTTGTTTATAGGTAGATATATATATATATAATTTGTAAAGAATTTTATTTATATTTATATTTTATCAATATTATATATATATATATATCTGTATATATATTTATTTTAATAATACATATATTCCTCAAATTTATTTGAAAATATTTTTGAAAACTATAGTACAGAAAATGTTTTGCAAATACTTACAAACATTTGAAAGCCATCTTGCAAAGATTTTTCAAGCAGTATATATAGATTTTTCAAAATATTTTTACAACCATTTTCAAAATCATTTGCAAATACGTTTTCGAAACTTTTATTTCACACAAAGAAAAGAATTTTTACAATTTTTTTTACAAAGGTTGAAAATATTTCACACAAAGTTTTCCAAATGGGTCAAACCATTTTTCAAATGATTTTGCAACAATATTTTTAACCTTATTTATTAATCAATATATACAAAAGGATTTTGAGGAATAAAAATGCATTTTGTTATTATTTTCATTTAATGAATTGTATATGTATATATAGTATTTTTAGCCATATTTATTTTTAATACGAAAGTACGAGTTATGGTTAAAGTATATACCACGTATATTTGACTCCCCCTTACTTAGATTGAGTTATATCCTCATAGATCGAAAAGAAAAAGAGAAGACATAACTCATACTAAGAATAGACTAGTCTATACTACAACGATTAACTAAGAAATGAAAGAATGGAGAGATAAATGAATCAGAAGTTGACTTTCCCCACTATGCCTAGGATCAAATAGTCCTAAGTATAATAGATTGGACTCAAGGAAGGGAGGGTCAAGGGCGAGAATAAATAGATCACAGCTCGGTCTGTCTCCCCCTATACTTAGGGTGAGATATCCCTAAGTATAGTAGAGCAAATCAAGAAGAGAGGAGACAGTGGAGGGGATCAAATAATGAAAGAACTTAGGTGCATGCCCCAGATACTTAAGATCAAATACATCCTAAGTATAACAAACTGACAAAAAGGGGCGACACTTTTTGGTAAAAAATGAAAACGAAAAGAAGGAAAGAAGAAAAGATATCTGAAGATAGATGAAAAGAGCGCAGATAATGTACACATCACTCCCCTATACTTAGGCTAAAAGATCCCTAAGTATAAGCAACGACATGAGTGATAAAATAGAACGGAGAAAGAACAACACGGGGATTACCTCCCCATACTTAGGGTGAGATATCCCTAAGTATAGACATACAGAAATTGCGAAAGATCTAGGGTACACATGACATACGAGAGAAAGACAGAATGTAAGATAAAACACATATATACAACCAGTACGAATGGTGAAGTACAAGATAGTATTTGATAAGTGAATATTGTACTCTTGTCATCGTCTCCCTGTGATAATAGTGACTCAGTCAGAAAGTGAAAAGACACCCGGATATGCAATCAAATGGGTGTCAGTTACTGGGAAAAATAGATCGAAAACTAAACCAGGATCTGGTAGCGAGAAGTAGATCATCGTCCCATAAGAACAGAATGAGAGATCGGGGTCGATATCGGAAGACATGGAGGAAAAGTGAGCAATACTGACTCCTCCAAGTCAATCAAAGTCCCTGGAAGATATGAAAGGTGAAGATCAAGAGACTCTCTGCAGCAGGGTATCTGGTGGTCATAAGATTAGAACGGTCAAAGGGACACACTAAATACCAGAAGACATGGCTCAACCCTGCGAGGGTCATCAAGGTGAGCAGACTCAGATGAGTCAAAGATTTCAGAATAATAAAGAGACTCAACTCTGTGCTCCAGCAGATCGAAGAAACAACCAGAGAGGAGATTGAGTACATATGTCAGAAGACTCGGCTTCGTGCTCCACAAGATAGGAGACACCAGAAGTGAAATCGAGTACCTACAAAATGATGTATCCTCCCACAGATAACCCTCGAAGAGTGGTACATACTAGTCTATGAATCATTAAAGTAGATCTCACCTTGAAAGGGTCATCAAGGTGAGCATACTAAAAGGAGTCAGATCCACCAGATGGATCAACATAAGCGATCTCGGTAGGCGATAGATCGGCTACCGGCAGAAGAGACCGACGGATCTAGAAAATGTGACAGTGTCCCGCAGATAACCCTCGGGGAGCATACTTCCAACTAAGTAGAGAATAATCAGAGGGAGATGGCTCATCCTTACGAGAACCGTCAAGGAGAGCAGACTCAGAAGAGTCAAGACAAATAGATCTCATGATCTGACAGATCGGATATACATAAATGCAGTGTGACTGATGGCATATCAGACAACTCGGTTCCGTACTACAATAGATTGGAGACACAATTAGCAAGTGGCACCGGGCATAAAGACTTTGTTGCATCCACCACAGATAGCCCTCGAGGAGTAATGCAAACTAAGTAGGGAATATTGGAACAAACCTCAACCTTGCTAGGGTCGTCAAGGTGAGGGGACTCAAAGGAGTCAGACAGATTGGTCTCAACATACGACAGATCGTCTACCCACCAGAAGAGACGGAAAGATCGAGAAATTGTCATAGTCTCTCGTAGATAACCGTCGGGGAGTACTGTCAACTAAGCGGTGAATAGTCAGAAAAGTGTGACTCACCCTTGCGAGGATCGTCAAGGAGAGAAGATTTACAGGAGTCCAGACAAAATAGATCTCGTGCTCCGACAGAGCGAACACACAATCAAACTGTGAGACCAATACCATACATCGGACGATTCGGTTTCGTGCTCCAATAAGGTGGACACACAAGCCATGAGTGAAACCTATCGCAAAGAAAATGTTGCATGTTCCCACAGATAGTCCTCAAGGAGAAATGCAAGCTAGGTCAATCAAATCATGGGAATGCTGGCATCAAATCTCAGGTCCTCAAAATCATCAATCATTCAATCCTCGGTCGGAGGGCATAAGATCACGGAGGGATGAGAAAGTCAATCTCGTCAGTCGTAATGCAGTCCCTCAAGTCAATCCAAGTAGCTGAGATGGCTCAAGATGTAAGCATAAATCCTCTATGTGCTAAAGGTGGATGTAAAAGTCAGGAGATCGAGGATGGATCAGTCAAGGAGATGAGTAATACCATGTGGGTTCGCGGGCACCATCTCTCTGAAGTACCTATAAGGATAATCAATCAAAACCTCTAAATCAAGACAGGTGGAATCACAAAATAGATCATAATTCATAGATCATGAAATCAACATCAAATCATCAAAATACATCACATTCTCAATCTGGTATGCAAGGTAAAAAATCCTCAATAATGAATCACACATGTAATCGTGCAAATCTTAATATCCGCAATAGGCTCTACGAACATATCGGAGTCAGATCCACCCAAAGTAGCACATCAATCTTAGCATACTCAAAACGTGACCGTCTTACTCAAATGATCGATGTAAGTCATAAACCTCGATGCCGGTCCTATATACAAGCACAATAATCCCAGGTAGAAGAAGGGGTAATACGGAGGGAACGAGGGGGTGGGTGGGATAAAAGTGGACATAGACAAGATTGTGGTTCAAGGCGGGGGTTTCCTTGACTCAGACCAGATATGGGTGATATGGGAAAGGAAGGAAACCGCAAAATCCGGCTAAGATGGTGAAGCTCAAGACCCGCTATCATGACTCGGATGCAAATGAGGATATATATATATATATATATAACAAGAGAGGCAGAGAGACTCAATGATAAAAAATGATGACTCACACGGATGGAACCAGAAACTCAAAAAGGGTGAAAATGCAGATGGACTCAAAAGCACAATCAAACAAAGCAAACCCCCCGTTCACCTACTCACACAGTGAAGATCGAGATGTTGGTCTTCATCTTTTTGTTTTTTTAGAGTTAGGTGATTTTTAAAAATTTGTACACACCAAAGATAGGCTTGGGATTGGGGCACTAATACTTAGCGTGTACGTAGGAATAAAATACTTAGACAAGGTGGGGCTTGCTGTCCCCAAAGCAATGAATCCATTACATTTTTATTTTAAAGTCCAATAGAGTTAGCAATCCCAATTTTATTAAGGTTATCACTTTTTTTATTTTTAAAAGCACGTGCCTAACGATGTTTTCAATTCCATTTAACACCCTAAGTGAGCAAAATCAGAGGGAGAAGATCGGAAAAGTCGTGCAAGCCGGAAATCGATGATGCATGCAAAGTCAGAAGACTTACAATGCTTCCCAGTTCTCTCCATGCAGGATGCATAATAGAATTGAAAACTATACTATATGCAATGCAATCCAATGAAATTGCCCTGGATATACATATTGCTATTAGCGTGAAAAACAATATGCTAATACCTAGAAGTGAGAGCCAAAAGTTCGGTCTCTGAAGTGCATCGATGTCTGCCAAAGTGGATCTCGCAAGCATTGTATAACACTCTTCTCGGTGCTCGATCTCAAATCCAAATAAATAGCAATTATGATTTGACTAAGTCCGGAAGTGAAGCTATAGGTACATGCAAATTTATTAGAGCTTTGGACCTTAATCTATCGAATAGACAATTCCTAAGCTAGGTCTCATTCACACAAAATAAATAAAACAAACATCGGAGAAAAATAAAAATAAAGTGACAAAAAATACAAAAAAATGGCGAGGCTCCTAGGGAAACAATCCCTCGGGCAATGAACCTCGTGAAGTCGTTGTATCTGTGAGAGTCCAAATTATTTCAAATATATGTTCACTCTCTCACACAAATATACATAATACTACAAAAGAAAATAAAATAAATAAAGGGGCTGTCTTCAAAATTTTCCTCCATTTGCCCTTGCTGCTCTCTCCTACCAGCGAAGTTCGAAGGCTGGCTCCGCCTTGCTTGCGTGCATCGATCCTCCTAGGAGGTCCTCCCTTGCTTGGGGGTCCCTCGTAACAAAGTCAGACAAAGAAAGGGTCAGAACAGTCATAATCAATATCAAATTATTAAAAATAACAGGAATAAATAAATACAAAAATAAATAAATGAATCAAGAGAGACACGATGAATAAAATAATCCCAATCTATGTGGCGTTGCTCCCCGGCAACGATGCCATTTCAGGGTACCCTGGACCTGAAGCAAATGGAGGTGGAGGTGTTTATTTATGCATGTTACATGGCACCCTTATTCAAGTACAGAATGGCGGGATTCAAGGCTATGTACAAAAAAAATACAAGTGGCCAGCATGGATCCTGGAAGATCAAGGAACAAATCTCATGAAGAGATCGAGAGTGATTGAGCGAAGGATTGAGCCTAAAAATGGAAAGAAATTGCGGGACAAGATGGTTCATACAAAAGTCACAGTCTGGAGGCTGAGTTGACTGGGAGTCAACAGTCGAGGTGACGTTATTGGGCCACGTCAGCCCGCAAACGGATAAAACTACAATTTTATTCAAAAAATAAATAATTAAAAATAGTATTTGATTTTACTATTTTTTGTTTATAAAATAAAAAATGATTATTATTTTATGTAGTATTTTAATTTGATTTTTATTTATTTTTTGTGTTATTTATTATGAGTTAACTATTAGGGGTATAATTATAGGTATATTCATATTTATTTTAGTTATTTTATTTTTATTTTGTATATTTTATTTTTTATTTTATCCTTTAATTTTATATATTTATAACTTATTTTTATGTGTATAAATATATTTTATTATATTTTTGTGGTGTTATTTGTACACCTAAATAAATAAGGGTATATATTATATAGGTATACTTATGGGTATTTCATCTATGATTTATATATATTAATTTATTTTAATGTATTTTAGTGGGTTTTATTTTGGATTTATATTTTTATATTTTATACATAATATTTGCAAGAGTATAAAAATATAAAAGAATAAATAAATAAAAGAATGATTTCTCCTTTTATTTATATACAAGTAATAACATAGGTATTTTACCTATATATTTATATAGACTTAATTTATTTTGTGTTTTCTTTGTTGTTTTATTTTGGTTTTAATAGGTATATATATAATAAATAATATTTACAAAATTGTAAAAATATAATATTATAAAAATAATAAAAGATGAATATTTTAATCGGGTATAATGTACAATAAGGGTCCAAAACCTAACTTTCACATCTTAACTCCAAAAAATATGAAACCACATCCTTTAAATAGCTCACTAAAAGTTATATACAATTATATGATTTTGATACATTCTGCGTTTTTATTTGAAATATATATGTCTGTGAAGTTGGGATTTTAGTTTTTTATTTTGTGTATAAAAGGTACACTGTGCATTATTTTTGTTGAAACTCAATTTTGTATTTTTATTTACATTATTATCTACAACATAGTACAAAGTTTCTTTATTTGGTGTATAAATAATAACGAATAAAATAGGTATCAAAAATACTTTATTGTGAGATAAATAAATGTGATTTTTATTGTATTTTTGGCCTTTATCTTCCCTACTTTATTCCTTGTCGACCAACTCAATTCTTGAGTTGGTCTCATGGTTTAAGGTCATATAATACCTTTGGGATTTTATTATTTTGTTTTCATCTCTTTATTCTATAATTTGTCATTAAAAACCATATTATTTACATAATAAATATAATAATTGATAAATGCTATTTTGTACAAATTAATGCTATTTCCATGCATTAGCTAGGGTTTTTACGTTGAAAATGATAGAATAAAGGGGATGAAATGTAGATTCATCACATACATATGTGCTTCTGACATTTAATCATGAATGACATGGTTCACTACATTATGCAGGATGGTGGCTCGATAAGAGATGATGTATTGAAAATGTTTGAGTATCTACCTAAACCAAAGTCTTTTATAGTTTAGATGGATGTAGATACGATGGATGTCATCATTTTATTATCTATACTCAAGTCATTAATGAAGCCTCATAAGATTCATATTACATGAATTAAAATGATGCATATATAAATGTTGAAATACTCTTATATTGAAATCTTTTGACTTCAACATAAGAGATCATTTGTTTTAAGCAATGGTTGTTTATAGATGAAATAAGCGCAGTGGAAGCATAGCTTTGACCCATGTAAGAAGGAAAGTCAAAGAGTTGATTGTAATTTTATGACTTCCATACATATGACATTCAAAGAGTTGGATGAGTGCCAATACTGCAACAAGCCGATGTATTGATAGTATGACTATATAGACTATTTAAGATCCTTAGAGATGAATCAAGATAGTGCATCAGAATATTATACATCTATATATAATCATTGAAATTGACTTGCTTATTAAATAAGATCAAAGTCTAATAAGTGTATTTTATTCCTCTAATAACACCTGCATTTGGTTTCATATATTTTAGAAGAATAGAAAATTTGATCTTAAGGTTTAATAATCATCCAAATGGATGTTGATGCAATTGTTGCAACAATCTCCATTAGATATATAGACTACATATTTTCAGTGGGAGAGCCCTTAGTCCTAGAAGTCTCTATGACCTAGATATTAGAATACATTCGTTGTTTATTTCTAAATGTTGGAAATAAACATGCATTCTGGAATATACCTATCATAAAGAGTTATGATGAATATATTTCAGATAGTAATCTAACATCTAGAGTATTCTACTGAATTAGAAAATTAGTGAATGGTTCATTAACATTTCTAAATATTGGAAAATTAAATCTTAGAAGATCAATAGGAGGATGAAGATCATTTGACAATTATCCGGCATCAAGCCTTGGGCATATGTCTGTTGATGAGATTAATAGACTAGCAAGAGATGAAACTTTAGACTGTATGAAATTTCAAATCTTGCATACTTGTGAATATTGTATTCAAAGTAAAAATGTCCAATGCACCCTTCTCTGAGAATGGTGTTAGATGCCAAGGTATTCAAGATCTCATACATATTGATGTATGGGGATCATGTATATCATAATAAACATTAATGATATGTGATATCTATTGATTATTATTTGTGATATGAGATTTCTTCACTTTACCTTATAAACCTTTGAAATGTTCAAAGATTTCATTTTTTGGGTTTAGAACTAATGTTTGAAGGAAGATGAAATGAATTGGTCTAATCAAGATAGCAAGTACCTATTAGATGAATTCAAGGAATACCATATGGAGAAAGGAATATCATTCCTATCTTACTCCTCCTAATACACCTAAACTCAATAGAGTTGTTGGGAGATGCAATTGGATCATGTGTGACATGATTTGATCAATGATGAATATTAGCATAACTGCCTCTTAGTTTCCAAGTATA
Source organism: Ottelia alismoides (assembly GCA_037367405.1). Taxonomy (NCBI): domain Eukaryota; kingdom Viridiplantae; phylum Streptophyta; class Magnoliopsida; order Alismatales; family Hydrocharitaceae; genus Ottelia; species Ottelia alismoides. The sequence continues at coordinate 46,525 of JAZKJV010002510.1, read as the reverse complement.
TTTGTAGTAGAGACTACAATATATATCCTTAATAAGATTCCATGCAAGTATAAACCCAAAATCCCTTATAAGCTATGATTTGAAACCTAGACTAGTGTTGGGACACTTGAGGATTTAGGGTTGCATGGTCCATAACCATGTTATGGATGCAAGCAAGCTGGAATCTAGCACCAGAGAGTGATACTTCATTATGAATATAACAGATGGTATTGGATACCTACTTTATGACCTTGAGATTGTTAAAGGATTTCATCTCTAAGAATATGATTATGAGAGGATGACTTTCTTGAGAATCAAGATGAAAATGAAGTGAAGGAACTCATTGAATATTGAGAAGATAACGAGGCTCCTAAAATTGGAAACTAAACATGAAACACTCATATATCTTCAAATTAGTTTGAGGGCGGATCCATGTGTCAGTTAAGTCTGACAATGATCTGACTTCATGTGATGAAGCTTCTGAAGATCACGGTATGGGAAGATGGTTGTTAGCAATAAAGTCTAAAGTATACTTCATATACAAGTGTTGTATATGGACCCTTGAGGATCCACTTATAAGGGTAAAAGCTATTAGGTTTAAATGAATATTCAAGAAAAAGAGGGACCCTGATGAAAAGGTAGAGACCTTCAAAGCACGACTCGTAACCACAAGATACACACAAAGAGAAGGCATCGTCTGCGATGGGACTTTCTCTTCAGTGACCATGTTTAAACCCATCGGAATATTGTTAACAATAGCTACACAACTTGACTATGACACCTACAAGTTGGGAGTTATGATTGCATTCCTCTATGAATACCTCCTTGAGGATATTCATATGAAGTAGCCCCAGGACTTCATTATTGAGGAAAGCAAGGTGTGCAAGCTAAAGAACTCCATCTATGGACTCAAATATGCTTCTAGTTGTCGGAACATTGGATATAATGAAATTATAAAGGTTATGATTTCATAGAAAATCTTGATGAGCCATGTGAAGCTTAATAGGAGTGCCATCGTGTTCATCATGCGAAGATGTAGATAAAATCCAAATCATTTGGAATGATATAATGATGATAATAAGTGTTTCATGATATGGCTATTTCATATCTTGAGATATGATCTCAAGGATACCTCTTAGATCTTAGTTCTGAAGTTGTTCAGAAGTAAAGAGAAGAGGGTATATTGGGACCGTCACATTAGTGGTACACCTTGGACATGTTCCATTTTTTAAAAAATGTCAAGGAAGGCATCTTCCCCTTAAGATATGATACTAACTTATCTAAAGGGATAACACCTCAAAGAGTAGAGGATGTGAATACCAAAGCTACATGTCGCAGTGCATTATTTATGGGAAGCTCTGTGTATGCTAGATGTGTACAACAACCAGATGCCTGCCATGCAGTGGGAGTAGTAAACTGTTACTAATCCTACTATGGAGATAAAACACTTAACTATAGCGATAACAATATCTTCAAAGAAGACATGATTTTTGAGATATTGATCTCAAAGTCTTATCTTCAATAACTTAAGACTTTATAGATAATGATCTAAAAGGTCTTAACTGCATGTCTCATAAGACTTGAGACAAGGTCTTAGTCTTAGGAGATAGAGATCTCTGGAAATAAGGGTATTCTGATAAGGATAATAGAAATTACGTACTGGATATAACAATTATTAAATTGTAGTGTCAAAGACATTATAATTATTTTAACAAAACTCAGTATTGGTTGCATAATATGCAACATTCACATTGGATGCGAGCATTGTTACTAGGATATATGCATGTACCGTAAAAGGACTTGGCGTAGTCTCTCGAGAACAGAGTGATTGATCGACTTACCTTGCTATTTTCTAAATAGCTTATGATTAAAACATGATGGTTTAAAGATTAGCCATTAATGTCTCTTTGGGCTAGTGGGAGATTGTTGGGCATGCGAGACCACAACGATCCATTATGCAATAAATGTTATTACAAATCATTCCCTGATCTGAAATTAGGAATAAGTAATCTACATAATAGGTCCCTTAGTACAATTAGGGTTATGTACCATGGCCATCTTAGTGATCATACATCCGTTCATTCAAATGTTGAATCATAGAGGCTGGTGCTTGGATAATATCTAAAGAGTTAGATTGAGGACTCATCAAGCACCATCAAGTGACTGTTAAGAGAGGATCTCCGGCCTGAGAAGGAGATGGCAATCCATTCTCTAAAGGTGGATATGCAATCGAACTCTTGATGCAGGTACTCTGCATAACAATAGAGATTCAGAGATTTTAGATAAGTTAGGTCAAAGAGCTGATTTAATGAGATTGAGATAACCAAGACCTATGTCATATACTGTCACGATATAGGCATGCGTCCTCTGACCAGAAACAGGTATGTTACTATATATTTGAGTATGTACATTTGGCAGACCAATAGGTTGATGATCTAATCAAGGTCTATACACCAACGAGCTAGTGTGCATATAAGGGTGTATGAGTAATGTGATCTCTCAAAGAGATCATACAGGTTCATTACTGAATCGAAATATATGAGCTCACTCATGAGATATTGGGATGAAATTCTGTGTACGGTCATCTTTCTTTGGAAGCTTGACTAGATTTGTATGTTTAATATATGCTTTTGAAAAGTATATGATCAATACCTATGTATGATATATGCTTTTGGAAAGTATATGATCGATACTAACTCCCAGTGATCAAATGAGAAACTTAATGATTAAACCCCGAAGAAGACAGTCTAAATTAATCTAAATCTTCAGATTTATTCTAGGTCTTTCAGTATGCAGGATGTACACGTATTAGGAATATTTGAGGGTGATGTGATCATAAATGATTGTATAACCATGAAACTTTCATTACGAGGCAGTGATGAATTAGATCTCAATTTTAGTGACTCCTCTCAGTAGAGAAGTAATCTAATATTGGTACAAATGTTGGATAATGTTTTGAATGTGATTCAGATGCAATGAGACGATTAGATTTATGATTTTGATTGAATCAGACATCTATGGGAGATCCATGAGATTTGGATTTGAGATATGATCTCAATCAATTCATTATACGTGGAACATACAATCGCTCTTCCCTTATCTCCAAGTATCCGCAGAGAAAGCGCATTATTCTTGAGAGAGTTCAAGGATAATTCCATTGTTGATAATGTATCCGAGCATTGAGGAAAGTTGATAGCTAAATGTGATTTAATTATCATGAATAATATGAATTTGATTCATATTATTTGACCATATAAAGAGATTTATCTAAGATAATTAAATGTGATTTAAATATAAAAGATGTGAATAATGTGAATGTGATTCATATTATTTGGGCACATGAGAATAGAGATCCAAGATAAGTAAATATGATTTAATTGTCATGGATATGAATAATGTGGATAACACTATCCATATTAATTATATATATTATAAATATGATTTATCATATATAAGAGAGAGCTATTTGTAAATAACATCTATAATTAAAATGGTGATGTGAATTGGATTCACATTGGATATTTAATTGAAAATGTAATTCACATTTCATATTTGGTTGCGAATGTGATTCACAAATTTCCAATGGCATGATTGACATTTCATAAATTAATTTGAAATTATTTTTTGTGAAATAATTTACAATAAAACTTGTTGTAAATAATTAAAGGATAATGTGAGATCCATGATCTCATTAAATTGGAAAAGAAGGCAATCCTTCCTTAGAGAGAGGGTGGACGACCACCCTAGTCCTAAATCAAGGTGGTTGTCCCCCCTCTTATTAGGAAGGAGCTTGCTCCTTACTTAATCCTTTAATGCCCCATGATTTGATTAAACTAATTTATTAATGATTATTCAATATATTAAATTGAATTAAATTAATTATTGTTGTATTTTTTATAAGAGAATCATGGCCAATGAAAGAAACACAAATCAATCTCACCATTGATTTTGTGTAGCACATGGATTGTGATCCATGGACTTCTAAAATATTATAAAAGAAGAGGCAACCCTAGCTCTTCATTTTTACAACAACTGAATAGCATCTCTCTCTCTAATATTCTCATACATTCCCCCCTCTTCATCAAGAGTGGCCATCCACTCTAAACCCTAAAGAGGATCGTCGTCATCTCCACGCCATTGTGCTGCCTCTTCGACCGCTTGTGGATCTTCATCTCCTTTGGTTTACCTCTCTCGTGAAGAAGACGTTAGATCTCATGAGACAAGATCATTAGATTCGTCACTTGGATCATCAACTTGGATTGCGAGGAGCATGCATTTCACCAATGCGCTCACAAGTGTCTCCTCCGTTGGACTGGACTTGAGACAGGAGTTCACTCACTTTTGAGACATGATCGCAACCACGCTTCAAGAGGTATTTCTATATCTTGTTTGTGGTTTTTATGAAATGATCCGAGAAGTGTTCTTGGATCATGTAGTTTTATCATTTTAAATTTTTTAAATTCTGCTGTCTCGAGCAACTAGTATGACTAGTCGCTCCTGATCGCATATGATGTGATATTCACGCTTCCATGATGCGCTTAAGGTTCTTTCTATAACCTTCATTTCTACCTCAATAAATACTACATTTGAATTGTTTTGTGAATTATGAAATATAGTGGTTGTTTATGTTTTTAATGTTTGTGCAATAATCTTGAATTGGATTGTTGTGTGTAGTGATCTAAAATTAGTAATAGATTACATGGTGTAATTATAATATTGGTTGTGTATCATTTTTAGAATAGTTAAGTTCTCGTGTTTTCACCATTGTTGTAATTTACTTAATATTAGTGAACACAAATAGATGTCAACTATGTAAAATGATGAAATTGTTACTCCTACCATAGATAAGGAGGTGATTAGACAAGAAAAAGAGAAAGAGGATGAGCTCTTAGATGTCAATTTGCAAGGATCTCGCACACGTACATGGCATTCACAGTCCTGAATGTGGAACCACTTGACAAAGATATGTGTTGTAGATTTCAAGAGATTTATCTGTGTAATCATTCTAGAAAATCATTATCTTACCAATGTAAAAGAGGGATAAGTAACCTAGTTATCCACCTAAAAACTAATTATTCATATTACAAGAAGATGGAAAATGCTAGGGCTTGTTAAATTTGAATACTCAGAGTAGATGATCACAACTTTTATGTGGAACTTTGATCAAGAACGGAACCAAGGGGATTTTGTGAAGTGGGTTATATAAGGTGAAATGTCATTTAGGGTTGTGTAAAATCCTAATTTTCAAAATTTTATTGGGAGTATACAACCTAAACATAAAATTTTCTGGCATTTTAGAGGGATTTCTTGAAAATGTATGAGTCTAAGAAGTTGAAGTTGATGGACGTCCTTAAAAATCTGCAAACAAATTCACATTACTACAGACATGTGGTCTTCTCCCACAGAATGGAGAAAGATGGATGTTATTCAAGGAATTTCGAAAAAAATATGCTGCAATAAAGGTCTTCTCGGACAAAAATATCCCACTATGAATTCATTCTTCTATTTTATTTTTGAGACAGAGAGGACTTGATTTCGTTAAACAACAACAAAGACATGTCTATTAGAAGCATGGTCATGTAAATGTACAATAAATTTGATAAATACTAGAGGGACAAGGATGCTATGTTGCCTCTTGCCTTTACAATTCTAGATACACATTAAAAATCAGAGTTTTTGTGTTTCTCTAATTTAGATCATTAAGTAAATTTAACATGTGATCGATATTTCCCATTTTTTATCTTCTCTATACGATAAAACAAAAAATCAAGAAAATTTTAAATAAGTATTTAATATTATTTAGTATTGTTGTAAAATATAATATAGACCTCTTTTTAATCGAAAAATGAAAACAAAATTAAAAAACATAGAAACCATTTCAAAAATACTTATGATTAAAAACTTAAATTGTTATAATCTCTCAAACCAAGGTGATTTGGTTAAAAACCCCTTCTACACAGATGTAGATCTTGAAATTCTGCGAAGATTTTATGTTTGATATTTTTGTCCCAAGTAATTTGTTATGTATTAAAGTTTTTTTTAAATCAGTTTGAATTTTAGAACTTTTAGGAAGCACCACATGTCGTGCTCCCCTTCATCTCCTTCCTTAAGTTGTGCCTCATGCAAGGAAAGAATCTGTACATCGACCCCTCGTCCTCCCCTATATGCTCCCTCATTGTGCCACCTCTAGACCATGATGAATCCTTGCTCGACAACCCTCTCCTCCACCTACCATGTGTAACTCTGAAGTACATCAACCATCTTCACCAAAGCCCTTAAAAGCTCCTCAAAGTTGACCAAATTTCTTTTCTTCTCTGCATCCACCAAACCCTAATACCTCTAATTAGTAAATTGGGTGACATGATTGTTGAAGTGATAACTTGGAGTTACATCAAAGAATGAGGGTCGAGAGAAAGGTCCTAAGACCTTCAAAGAGCTTTACCACCTAATAGTTATTTTGATAGGGCTTCCACTTCATTTATTGTGATAGAGGCCAACATCGGAGGTTGATACCACCATGTTCCTAGGTTGGTTTCACTCGCCCTCTTCATATTTTTTGTAAAACACTTATCAACTTGTTATACCCCTATTTCAATATCACTCATCTATCCATCCTTTGTTTAAATTTGGGCTTATACCCAAATCCTCCTATCACTATTTTTCGACCACTCACTGGTCAAATTTTTGCCATTAACTATCCATTAACTAACTTGTCCTCTTTATTGTCAAAAAAGTTTCCTTCTATCTTCTTGCAACATCAAGGGACCCCATCTCCCCATTTCATCCCCACTTGATAGCTTACTGGAACATTCCACACATCTGCATACATGCACCCTCTAGATCTTATTATTTGGTGTATAAGCCAAGTTTCCGCAAGTTCAAGGAGCGATTGACTACTGCACCCATTCGGACCCTTTCCTTCTAGTACTTTGGACTTCATTGTGTACATGAAGGCATCCAATGAAGGATTGGAAGTTGTACTGATGCAGCAGGGGCATGTTATGGTGTACGCGTCACGACAACTGAAACACCGTGAGCGTAATTAACCCATGCATAAGTTGTAGTTAGAAGTTGTAGCCTTCACATTAAAGATACAATGCCACTACTTATACGTGGTTACATTTAAGATATTCACATATCACAAGAGCCTCGAGTACAACTTTAAATAATGGGAGATTAATATGAGGCAAAGGCGTTGGATGGAGATACTGAAGGACTATGATTGCACCATCTCTTACCATCCTGGTAAAGGAAACATCGTGGCAAATTCCCTTGAGTAGGCAAGCACATACATCAAGATCAATAGTTTGACTTTAGAATTGGGATGTACTCACAACACTTAATGAGTGACATCCATTAGAGAGTACATCTAATATAGTATCTGCACTAGCAAAGTACAATGGATTGTGGGATCGCATTGTGCAGGCTCATCAGAAAGACCAGGAATTACAAGACATACATCATCGTTGTCTTAAGGATGAGTATGATGGATTCGAATTTTGTAAGTCTATCTTGTGGAAGGGAGACTATTTTGTATCCCTGACGATGAAAAGTTAAGGAGAAACATCTTGGATGAGGCATACACCAGGCATCACTAAGATGTATCATAACCTTTACTAGTAGTTTTGGTGGGATGTCATGAAGTGGGATGTAGCATCACACATTAGCCATTTCCTCCCCTAACATGTGGTGAAGTCAAAGAATCAACGGCCTCATAATTTGTTAGAGCATCTCCCCATTCCAGTGTGGAAGTGGGAGAGCAATTCTATGGATTTTGTGACATCACTGTTGTACTCTACATGTAGACATGATGCAGTTTGGGTGATCGTCGACTAGTTGACCAAGTCCGTCAATTTCATACTAGTCAACATGACTTGCAAACCCGCATCACTTTCCAGGTTAAACATTCATCATGTCATTCATTAACATGGGATACCCATGGTGGTGATATCAAACAGAGACTCACACTTCACCTCACATTTCTAGGGAGAGTTCATGAGAGCCCCAAATACTAAGTTGCATCTCAATCAACTTATCACCTGTAGATAGATGGTAATACAAGAGGATCATTTAGACACTTGAGGATTTACTTAGAGCATGTGCCATAGAGTGGAAGGGATCTTGTAAGTATCATCTTCCATTGGTAGAGTTCGTGTACAACAACAATTATCATTCTATCATGGCATGGCACCTTTTGAGGCCCTTTACGAGTGAATATGCACTACACCCTTGTGTGGACAACATGCGGGCAACAATGTTATCTTCTCCACATAGATCATTGAGTAAAATAATGCTATCTACTCCACATAGATCATTGAGCAAACTAGTATACCTGTAGAGATGGCAAGGCATCCAGAAGAGCCACACCAACAAGTGATGTCATGACCTCGAATTTAAAGTTGGGGTGTATTCTTGAGAGTGTCTCTGATGAAGGGCGTTCTGAGATTTGATATCAAAGGCAAGTTGGCACCTCGGTTTGTTGAACAGTTTGAGATTCTGTCTTGTGTTAGGAAAGTTGCATAAATAGTTTCTCCTCACATCTTGATGGTGTTTATGATGTCTCACATGTTGAACTTGTGCAAGTACATCAGAGGACCTAGACACATGATGTCTTATGAGGACTTGGCTGTTGATTCAAACCTCTCCTTTCCCAAGGCACATGTACAAATAATGGACCGCACGGTCAAGAGCCTGCGAAGGAAGGAGATGCCATTGGTCAAGGATCTCTAGCAGAGTTAGAATGTTGAAGAGGATACATGGGAGTCCAAGGCAGACACGAGGGAGAAATAACCTCATTTGTGTGCATGTATGAAATCGAAACCCTACTTCGTTTCTCTTTGAGATCGTTATATGTTTCACTTTCTTTGAGATTTTTATGGGTTCATTCGTTCGAGACTTATACTCCATGGGAGTTGAGGTCGGGTTAGAATTCACATTTAAGTCTTGAGGACGAGACTTCTCTTGATATTTTTGCAATGTGAGATCTCAAAGTATCTAATTTCACTAAATTCTAGTTTTCTACATGATCCAATATCAAAATCGGATAAAAGAGTACTCTATATTGTAGTACTCTTCAAGATCTTTCCAGCAAGTCCAAAGATATTAAAAAACAGATAATGTATGTGAAAGCTATGCATAAAATAAAGCGATTTACAACGTTTGATCTCCGAATCGAATCGGAGCCCCGGTCTATATAAGTCCCTGGGGGTCATAACAATGGTTGTTGTTACATATAATGCCCGTCAACACTAGCGATCGATCAGGTTGGAATCCAAGAGCAAAGCATTACTTATCCACCATCAGATTGCATGAACTGAAAATACACATCAATTATATAACGAATTCACCCAATATATACAACAACTTCAGCAACAAACATATCCAAACTCAACTATCAACTTCCCAAGAAGAACAAGTCCAGACAGGAATCTAATTTTAACAAATGGGATGGAGGAATACTTTTGGATGAATCTGCAAATGAAAGTAACAATTGGGAAAAAAAGCAACAAGAGGAACATACATATAGTTGTGCTTCCAATCCATTCATGGGTTGAACGAAGTAACTAGAATTTACTCCATTCCATATAAGTATTGTCGAATCCTGCAGAAAAGCAATAGCTAGTCTCCAAATTTCCACAAAGTAAACACTTCAATTAAAAAGAAATTATTAAAGGAAACAACAGTCATGTCAAATAAAACTCTTGGCATGTCTTTGGTATCAATAACCTGGATAGTAGTATCCATAATAGTTGCTAGCAGGATAAAACAAGGTAGCACCCTTTCTTTATACAAAACAAAATTACAATGTACTAAAATATACAAAAATAAGAGTAAAAATTTCTTATAGAGCCAATCTTTTCCTTTTTATTTTCTAAAGATAATTATATATAGTTGCATTCTTAAAGTTCATTTTACAACACGTTAAGAAAGGTATATTCAAAGTAAAGCATACGCTTTTAAAGAGACAATGTTTCTTGTAAATTTCTTTTAAATAGCACGGTGATGACTCTTTAATACACATATAACAAGTACGAATAATATTTTTATAATTTAAAAATTACCTTAAATATTTAGAGAAATTGTAAGCAAAGTGGCAAACAAAGATATAGCATGCGACCAACGGAGTAGATGTACTAGTTGTGACTAGTAATAATCTCCTTGGAGTAGAGGTAGTGACAAATAGTCTCATAGTTGCAAATAAATTTTATACTAGTATATATGAATATCAATAGAACTACTAGTATAAAAATTAATGATATTTAAATATATAGAAATAAAATAAATGGAGATCAAAATAATGTTCTTACAAGACAATGGCGTAAATGAAAGTTTAAAAATTAACAAGGAAGAATTCAACCTATCAGTAAGCTTTGGAAGCAATGAACTCAAGAGCGATGGATGCTTTCTTTTTACAAGTATTTGAACGGAAGTAGTAGTGTAGAGAGAAGAAAAGCCCTCCTATTTATACTTATAAAATAATATTTTATGGAATAATATCAAGGAGTTATTTATACCATAGAATCAATTATTAAAGCTAGAATTCAATATTAAGGAGTAGTTAGGAGGTTGTCATATAATAAAATTTTTATAAAAGTACGGTATAAATGGAAAAAATAAGAGGCATCTAGATTTAGAATGAAATGCTTAAGATAATAGGTAGTTAATGAAAGGTATGGAATATTCTTTTTGTTATTATAGAATATTCAATAAGTATTTAATGTAATAACCATACAAAATATGTGTTTCTATGTAGTTTATGAGATCCAAATTTATGGCTTAAGTAATTCGAAGTAGATTTATTTCATCAATTAATGACTTTTTGTGTGTGATTTTTTGGCTCTTTAACAAAATTAAATAAATATGAATTTAATCTTTCTTTATTACCATCAATCATCAGTGGTTGATATAATCTTTATTGTACTTCATGTGATGATTCGATCTTTCCTCCCATGTGCTTCTTAATCTTTTCTTTGCAAGCTCCAATAAGTGTTTTTCTTCTTGTTTTTTCACGAATATAACATGGAAATATTTATACAGAAGATTCTATACAAACAAGAAACATCAAAATTATTTATTATATTACATATAATAAACCCAACAATGCCCCTCCTCCTCCCTCCTCTAGGCATCACCCCCACCCTCTGCCCTCCTAACAGCCGCGCCCCCTCCTTTGCATTCTTCACAATTGATGCCACCACTCACTGGCTTTGATTGTGGCTGGGGTTGCTGCTTTTGTTGTCAAGAGGGCAACACCCATTATCCACGCCACCATTCAATGCTGCTTGCTGTCAGGGTAGGGGGTGGAGTCCATTTCGCCACTAGCATGAGTAACTAAGTGAGTGAGCGAGAGAGAGAGGGAGAAAGAGAGAGAGAGAGTTGTGACACATAATGACCAAAATAGATATTCAAACTTTAAAATAATAAAATTAATATACCATTGATTTCAACCACATGATGAAAAAAAGAAAGATCATCGATCATCGGTCTATCACGCTTGCATCTCTCCTCGATCGATGGAGTGTTGCAGCCAACCCTAGCCTTAGTCAAAACCCATATGTATAAAATAAAGTCACCGACCTCATTTGAAGTTTGGATCCTGCTTCCACTTCGAAATCCCTGAGTTGTCTGGTCCCTGAGGTCACTGGTGACAACAACATCTTCACCCAATCGCTTGGAGTGGAGGAAGAGGTCGGTCAGAGGAAATCCGAGCATCGCTGGAGTAGCTGGCGGAGCTCCACCTTAGTTCTCTACTTCTCTGGTAGAACCTTAATTTTCTTTCGTTATTTCTGTTCCTAGCATCATCTATATCAGAGTTTAGGATTTAGTTTTGATTGTTCTTGCATTTTATTTCTGAAATTTTCCAAATCGAAGTCTGATGGAGCTTATACTCTGACCATTGTTTCGTTGTTATCTAACTGTTCCTCGACTCTCCTATCATCGTCATCTTCTTCCCCTTCGAGTTCTAAATGCTCCATGCAGATCCATTCAACTTGATCCTCACTGGATCAATGAATTGGTTCTCCTCCTCCACCTGCATCCATCTTCACTCATTCCTGCTCAAGAAGCCCTCAAGCACATTTCTTTTTCTTTGTTGGAACTAACCCTAAAGTTATTGGAGGATAAAGACCCGTCAAGGGTCAGATTTTGATTCAGCCAAGGTTACTAGAGATGCAACTTTTCTCTAACCTGCGGGGCTCATTTCGGTGACCCTCGGTCCAATATGAGACCTCCAGGTTCGAGACAGATCACCATGAGCCATTTGCACCTCACCGCGAAGCCCAAGACCACAGGAGTCGCACAGGAGAGCAGATAGAAGCTCACCTGCACATGTGTTCCTTCCATGTTCATCTTCCCATGCTCTCCATCGTTGGATTGACGAGGAGCTCCAGGTGTAGCAGTTGTCGTTGGATCCTTCGTCCGTCAACCATCAGATCAGCAACCTCCACCATCCAATGGCGAAGGGGTATCAGTTATCCATTGTGCGCCACGTGGATAAGTGAAGCGATCAAGGCCATCCTCCAGCACCCGTAAGGGGTAATTTTACCCTTCACACCTGCATTTTTGTATTTTAATTCTGAAATTTTTATCTATATGTAAAACTTTGTGGTTATTTTGCAAGTATCCCCCTGTAATTATTTGAACTTAAGTCCTCTACCACGTCACCTCATGTGCTCATACACATGAGGTGATGGGCTTTTTGCAAGGACCCCCTTTGTGTTTGTATGTTATTATTTTAATTGAGAGACCATGTATTCCAGTTCAAAAGTTTTTGTGAAAATTGCATGAAAGTCTTGCCATGTTTTACAAATTACATTTATGCCCTACCAACATAGAATGAATTAAATATTTGTGGGAAAATAAACACAGAGGCCCCTAGATTCTTGAATTATTTTTGGATTGAGTTTTTATTTATTTTTATTTTCTAACATATCCCTGCCACTATTGCATTTTCATTTTGTGTATTATTTGAATTAAAAAAATCATGTTGCCTTCAAAAATTATAGGATTTTTAATATAAGTGCCTTGTAGGATATTTTAGCACATATATTCTTAATATAACATTTAATATTAATTTACCATATTATAAAATTCAAAAATCTTGCATTTATTCCCTATTTGCATTAAAAAATCCATAAAAATTATAAAAAAGTGTTGAAAAATTTTAAAAAATTTAAGGGTTATTCATTATTGTATCTTACACCTACAGACCAAAAATCAGCAAAAAAATCAAAAGAAAAACAAAAATAGCAAAACCCTCCTAACCTTATAAAATTATAAAAAAAGTAAAAAATCCAAAAAAATATATTTTCTGTTTCTATATTTGTTCTATTATTTTTACTTTATATTAAAACTAGTTTAGAAATTTTTGAATTTTTAGCTATTTTTGAAATATAAAAAAATTCGTCCTATTAATATAAGTCACTATTTCGACATTTTTATTCAATTTAAATTATAAAAAAATTTAGTAAAAATTATGAGAAAAATACTAAAAATAGAGAAAAATAGAAAGGATAAAAACATTTTATTTCCTAATTTTTGAAGTATTTATAAGGATTTTATAAATATCAAAAGCATACATTATTATATATAGCTATAATTATTTATATTATCATCATCATTATTATTATCAAAAATGCCAAAAATATAATATGAAACCTTAAAAAATAAAAAGGACTGCATTTTTCTTATTTTTCTCTCTATTTTGAATATTTATCATCTACATTATTTACACTATATCTATATCCATTTAAATTGATCTTATACGGAGAAAAGAGGAAAGAAAATAAAAAAATCAGAAAATATAAAAAGAAATATAAAAATTATAAAATTTAAAACATATAAAAATGCATAAAAACAAAATTTTCCAAAAAATTAAATAATTAAAAATCCACTAAAAATAAAAATCCCCTACAAAACCCAAAAACGATCGGTCTTTTTTTGCTAATTCTTGTTGTCTATTCCTGTTCTTCATGTGTTCGACACTCTAATCCCTGTACTCATCTTTTGTAGAGTTATAATAAATTTTAACTCTATATTTTATTTTGCATTGTTATGTCTATCTGTGGGTTAATTGTTGTTGAAATCAGGTTTCATGAGCGGTCGCCTCAACGACATTATCTTTGCCTTGCCAAGATATTTTAGACCCTCGCCAAATTCAAATCAACTCTATAATATCTTACATGTGTTGTAAATCTCGACATCCAGTCGTATAACTTGAGAAACAACCCACACGAGCATGAGCTCTGTTAGAAACTACGAATGCAGAATCTAATATCAGAGAAAAAGAAATAAACACGGAGGAACACCATGATTTTTATGTGGAACCCTACTCACTAAAGAGCATGATGAAATCACGGGAGAATGCCCCAAAAGGCTGATGTGTTCATTACACTTTATCATCTTATACAGGAGGTTCGGGGCTTCTTATATAACCTTCATATACTCTCCAAGTCCCACCACCGGTAGATGTGGGACTAAACATTGGATGTGGTACATCTATACAAGAATGGCAAATATACTCCAACACTCCCCCTCAAGATGGACCATGCAATGCTTAGCTTGGACAAACAGAAAGAAATCTCAAACTCACCATACAAGACACTACAAACAATATTAACTCATCACAAACACAAATGTCGGCTACTGTCGAGGACGTTGCTTCTCATGTCGTGCAGGTGAGGAGGAACAAACGGGCTAGAGTGTGTGTCAATCTGGGTCTCCTCGTTGGAGAACATGTTCTTTGTACTGTGCATGTCAGAGTCACAAAATCTGAAAAGAGTCTCCTCGTTGGAGTACTTTGGCATGCCACATCATGTGGACAACTGCTCCATCCCTGAAAGGGCCAAAGTGAAAACGTTGTGGAGACATCTTCGTCGGAGTCCACGATCATTGTAGAATGGAGTCTGAAAAGTCTCCTCGTTGGAGAACTGGGTCTCTCCCATGCTAGCTCAGAGAATGAGATGTCTAATCTAGAGTCCCTATGAAACCACATTAAAACCCTAGCCCACATGGCATAGGGAATGGGATCTTCCCTCTAGAGTCCCTATGGATCACATGAAAACTCTGAGACCAAAAATAGAGATGGGGACCACACAAATGATGATGGCAAATATGTGCACATCAAACTGAAGACTCATAATCTGAACGTTGAGACTACATATCTGAACTGTAGAGTCTAAATTTTGGTTGGCCTAGAACCTGCATCTCATTCAGACATGTAACTCTACCAATACTCCACCTTTCTCCCATACTTGTCGGAAAACAATGGCATCGACAAAATTGACGGAAGACATGAAAACATGGGGAAATAAAAAAACATAACATATGTTGATCTCAAAAAAATTTCAACTTTTTATTCTTAATAATTTTTTCAACGATTTCCTTCTCTCTCTCTCTCTCTCTCTTTTAATAGTCGTCTCTTTAATTTTTTTTCTCGTGTATAGTTTTTTTGTACGCACCTCTTTTTTTCTCTCAAAGATTTTTTATCTCTCCTTTTTTTTATAGTCATTCAAAAGTTTTTGAGTTTCCATTTTTTAACTCATGGCCACACTTCTCCTTTTCTCTCTTTTTTTCTTTTAGCCCACGTGGGCCCTTATAGCAACAACCCACTTAGGGCTCTATTTAAGGTTCCCACTTGGGAACCCTCTTTCGTGAGCCACTGCATCTGATAGGGGATATGACTCCACAACTGGAGCTCCTGGATCTCGTGCCACCATTTAGAGCATGACCAGAGGAGCCTTTGAATCTCAATATTGAGGGATGGGTTTGCATGCGATGGGGATCCATCGCATGGAGTAGCTGCTGGGTTTCACCTGGAGTGCCTCGCTTACACAAGAGAAGGTGGGGAGAGAAGAAGCAGTGCCGCCTGGAAACCAGGGCTCTGCCTGGGATCACATGGAGCATGCTCCGCCTTCAACCGAGAGGTTTGTAGAGGCTTAGGGCTGGAGATGTGCATACCACTATTATGTAGAGAGGAGGAAGGACAACATTACTGACGAGGGCTGAAATACCTAAGTTAATTTTGTCGAATTATAGTTAAGAAATCTAGGAATCATAAAAAATGACCTCACTGAGAAATGATAGGGAGAGTCAAGTGTCAATGCCATCAAACTTATTTATTTTACTTGGGTAAGTCCCAAGGTCGAACTCAGGGGGAGGTAATATGAGAGTTCGGAATTAATCTTTAAATAATTCAATAAATATAGTTTTTTAGAGAGAGAAGAATATTTTTTAGTATTTTTCTTTAATTTTTAGCTTTTTATGGCTTTAGTTTAAAGGAGATGTAAATAAATGCAAAAAGAAAATATAATGCATGAATTTGTAGTATTTTGATGTAGGAAAAATAATGTTATGCTGTGTGGTGGGGAAGAAATAAAATAAATGCAATTCTTTATTGATTTTTAAATAAGGAATGAATGCCAGGATATAATTCAAGGTGGTAATGCAGGATGAATAGTGGAGCAGAGTAACAAGTCAAGAAAATCGTGCAATTAATTAAAGGCATAGATGCTAATGACCAGCCACAAGATTATATATTCAATTAATATCCAGAGGATTCTCAAATAGATTCCCCCAATTTTTATGGTGTATTGAACAAGAATAAATTGATAAATCTAAAAAATTGTGCTCAATGTAAGAAATAAACTCCTCAAATATCTTAATGTCTAAAAAATGTCTTCAAATGCAAATCACAATGTTCTGAAGAAAATACAATGAAATACTGATCAAAACGACATAAAGTACATAAAATTCAAGTCCAGATGCTTAAGATACAAATATTTGAAGTTCAGGGGCATAAATGCGAAAACAAATAGAGCGAATGTCCATAAAATGGACCTTTACAAAGACCTGGATGTAATTTCAAAAAGTTGATGTTCTCCTTCTGCAATTTACCTCACCCAGGGTTATAGATGAATTTCCTTTAGAGTTGGATGGCAGCTCCGCAAATTGACCCAAGGTCACATGCGACCTGTGTGACCTGGACCTGCTTGGAGTTGTAGAAGGCGGTGGGTGCTCTTTGCAATTTCTCCCAAGGTCACGCATGGCACACATGACTAAGGCGGCTCAGGCACTGAGGCTAGGCTACTTGGGCCTGCTTGTTTCAGTTTCTGATTGCTTTGGGTCTTCCGAATATTAAGCTTGGAGGCAAGGTTCGAGATCGATTTGGAGCGTCGATGAAGGCTCGATCCGATGGCCAGGGATTGGGCTTATCTCGATGGTATGGATCTAGTGTGTTCTTGATCAAGTAGTGGCTGGAAGTCTATTATACTTCGACAGCTGACACACAACTAGGGGCCGTCGACGAAGTGGCACATTGTTGACGACAGATGGCGGGGGACTCGACGAGAGCTCTGCTACACGTAGTCATATGAGCTGAAGCTTCTTGGAGTGCGAGTCAAGGTGGAGGAGCAAGGGTGGTCGAGCGCGGTGGCTATTATGGCAGAGGAGGAGGCACAAGGCAATCGACTGGAAGAGCTAAAGTTCACGAGCAATGGAGGTGGTGCTGGACGCTTTTGTCGAAGGAGAGTGGAGATGGAAAGGAAATTGAGGTATGGAATATAAGAGAGTCGAAGAAGTTGATGAAGAAGGATGGGGATCACATGATGGTCAAAGTGGCTAAAGCCTACTCGGGTGATCGACTCGACGTCCAACAAAGAGGACAAAGCCTCAACCTACTCCAAGGAAGTGGAGCAGCGACATGAAAGGTGTTGACCCTCGTGGATCTCGCCTTAAGGAGATTGTCGACGAAGGCCTGAGATCCGATCACAAGACCATGCTCTAACTCCCTCTATGTCTGATCATTTGATCACAGTGCATATCGGCTGATGATAGGCAAGATGACAGTTTTGGGAGTTAAATATGAAGCAGAGAATGTTGAGGACGGCTGCGAAATTAGGGGTCTGGTAGAGTCGTTGAGGTTGGTTGGTCGGTCAATGAGGCTGCTCACGGTGGACGCCGAGTTAGGTGATGGGGATAAGGTGGTTCGACGATGCACATATGGGCCATTGGATGGTGGTTACCAGGCAACAAGCGGAGGATAAGATAGGAGTTGTTGGGTTATCACCAGAGATGGGTGGTTGCAGGAGCGAGAATATAAGAAAAGGGTTTTGGTTAGAGTGAGTAGAAGAGGAGGAGACAGGGTGACGATCGACCGGAGCGAGGTGCTTCGACGCAAAGATCAGGGGAGGTTGATGAAGCGGTTGGTGGCACAACAAAGGTGGAGCTGTGGTGGGGATAAGGCTGGTCAACAGAGGAGCAGCGACGGATGGTGATGCTGTAGAGGAGGGGATGATCATGTACTTGACATGTGAGAAGGAGGGAATAGAAGACCACATGTTAGGAACGTGCGAGGGAGTCACGTGCGTTGCACTTGGGTAGAGAGGATGAAAACCAGAGCCAGGTGGATCTAGTGAATACGCCACATGGTGCGTTGACCAGACTGAACTTGACCAGTGCAATAAATTAAAAGAAAAATAGATAAAAATACCAAATGACATCAAATTCAAAAATGCCCAACATAAAAAATATTCATCTTAATGTGATCTACAATATTCATGGATGACTCAAGTGCAAATGAAATGTAGAATGCAAGATATGATTTTTTGGGGTGATATTTTATGTATATAAAATACCAATTTTTGGCTTTATAAATTCCTATTTGATTATCTGATAATGAATAAATGAATGCTAAAATCAAGCATGCTATGAAATGATGCAATGGACTTAAACATGATTTTTTTTTGTTTTTTATAGGTTTTAAATAGGTCAGAAAATTTAGGGAACTTAATTATGTACAAGGGGATCAGGTCATTAAGCTCAAGTCAGAACATGTCATTTTTATTGCATTTCTAATTTTTTTGGATTTTGATTTTTATGTAATTTATAAAACAATGAATAATTTAAAGAAATAAAAGGAAAATAATTAAAAATAGTGAATTATGCACATGAAATGATATGTCAAAATCAGTAACTATGTAGAATGTGCAGTTAGGTCCCCAAATCTAATTTTCACAAATGGACTCCAATTCTTTTGAATTTGATCTTTATTTGTACATAATTGAATGTACATTAATTCAAAAGTGAGTAGAGTTTATTTGGACACTGTATGAGAGAGATATCAACATTTTTGTTTGTCTATCCTGAAATTAGGGGTTTGAGATTATTTTGTATATGTATTAGTTACATTTTTAAGATTTTTCATGAATTAAGGTTAGTGATATGTACTAAATGAAGTTGGTTTCATGTCAATTGGAATAAGCATGAATTAGTTAAAATTGGGTGAAGCTTAGGTGAAAATATACAGATGATTATGAATGCAGAAATAAAGCTATCTCATGCAAATTAATTATGAGTGGATGAAAGTTAATTTTATGAAGTTAGCATGTAAATAATCCTATATTCTCAGGGATGAAGCTCTATTTTCAGCTAATTAGAGTGATGAATCATAGATTCATCAACCCCCTATACTTAAACCTTGCTCATCCCCGAGAAACAAAAAAATGAAGAGGAAAAATGAGATTGGGTTCCATACAAAGATCATGAGAAAAATGTGAAAATGGAGCTAGACCCGATCTTTGGATTATCAATTTGGCGGAACTCCTGTTAGAATTAGGATTTTAAAATCAACAACCTCCAAGTTCTACACATCATTGTAACAGTTTCGACTCAGAAGTCATCTTAGATCAACCTTCCTCCCAAAGCATGCCCAATGAACATTGAACAACTATCTCATGTGTGTGAAGGCTGTTAGATATTCCCATCAAGAATGCTGAATTACCATGCAAACCTCTCCTCCAATAACTCTTCCTCGGGGAATTAGGTATTTCCTTCTAAGTTCATGTATGCGTTGTGTCCACAATCGAAGTGGGTAGAAGATAGAAGAATAAGAAGAGAACTGGAGTGTGTCCAGTGTAGCCACATCTCCTTGTGAAGCCGACCAGTTTAGCCAAGTCTCCACCAAGATCTGCATGTTGTCTGAAGCTTGGACCTTTCTGGTCAAATATTTATTTTGTAGTTGGCTTCTTTTGGTATGGATTTTTGGTTGCTCTGCATAGATCTTTTATGCCCCTACGGATATAGAATCTTTCTTTCCGTACATGTTTTGAGGTGTTCGAAAAAATTATGCCAGCAGTCCATCCCTCATCCGAAGCTTTATTTCTACCCGTACTCTGGTCTTTAGATTCCCATGCTACCAGAAAAGAGACTCAAACAATCTTCCAACACTCCGTTTGAGTTGAACTAAGTGCATAGTGCAAGAGTATAGATTAATTCCCTATTCAGAAGTCATACCCAGAGTGAGGCGACCAGGTTAGACACTATGAGTCAGAGTTTGCACATTGTCATGTGAAACTTGAAGAATTAAGTCTATGACATGAAGCTTCTAAACTCTTATTTCTCAATGAAACTCCAATGAAAATTAGGTGGATTAAGGCCATGTCAAGACCACTCTCGGTTTCTTCTCATAACTCGACTTCAAAACCTAAGGACTTTTCACCAATGTAGATGCATGAAAAGCTGGATGGAGTGTAGATGCGTGAAATGCAAATATTTTTTTATCATTTTTGATTTTTTTGATTTTTTTGAAAGAGTTTTATTCACATTATTCACATTGTGCAAGTTTCTATGCATTAGATAGATTTTCTCAAGTTTTACAAAAATTAACCACACCCCTAAGTTATATTTATGTATAGAAAATACAATACCATATGGTACCATGCAATGCAAGATATCTACATGGATGTGACTCTCTACCCTATACTTAGCATTTGCTAAGTATAGGAAGAATGCAAAAGATGTTGGACATGCGAGACCACGGCGAGCCATTATGCAATAAATGTTATTGCAATTCACTCCTTAATCTGAAATAAAGAGTACATGATTTGCATAATAGGTCCCTTAGTACAATTAGGGTTATGTACCATGGCCATCTTAATGATCATACATCTGTTGATTCAATTATTGAATCATAGAGGCTGGTGCTTAGATGAAAATCTAATGAGTTAGATTGAGTACTCATCAAGCACCGTCAAATGATTATTAAGAGATGATCTCCAGCCTGAGTAGGAGATGGCAATCCTTTCTCATTTAGGCTGATATCTGACCGACCTCTTGATGCAGGTCCTCTGCATAGGAATAGAGATTCGGAGGTGTCAAATGAGTTAGGTCAAAGAATTGACTTAACGAGATCGAGATAACCAAAGTCCTATATCATATGCTGTCATGATATAGGCACGCATCCTCTGACCGGAGACAGATGTGTTACTATATGTCTGAGTATGTACATTTGGCAGACCAATAGGTTGATGACCTAATTAAGGTCTATACACCGGCGCGCTGGTGTGCATATAAGGGCATATGAGTAATACGATCTCTCAAAGGGATCATACAGGTTCAGTTACTGAACCGGAAGACATGAGCTCACTCATGAGATATTGGGAAGAATCAAATTCCATGCGCATGGTCGTCTCGCTTTGGAAGCTTGACTGAATTTGTGGGTTTGATATATGCTTTTGGAAAGTATATGATCAAGACCTAGGTATGATACATGTTTTTGGAAAGTATATGATCGATACCGACTCCCAATGATCGAATGAGAAACTTACTGATAAAACCCTGAAGTAGACAGTGTAAAGTTGATCTAATACTTCGGGTCTATTCTGAGTCTTCCAGTATGCAGGATGTACATGTATTATGAATGCCTGAGGTTGATGTGATCATAAACGGTTGTATAACCATGACGCTTCCATTCCTAGGGAGTGATGAAACAGGTCTGGATTTTAGTGACTCCTCTCAGTAGAGAAGTAATCTGATCTTAGTCCAAATGTTGGACATTAATCTGAATGTGATTCAGATTCAATGAGAAGATATGATTTGCGGTCTTGATTTAATCAAGCATCTATGGGAGGCCCGAGATCTGGATTTGAGATGTGATCTCAATATCCATGTCACTATACGTGGAACAATACAATCACCCTGTCCTTATCTCCAAGTATTCGCGGAGAAAGTGCATTATCCTTGAAAGAGTTCATGGATACTTCTATTGTTGATATATGTATCCGAGCATTGAGAAAATGGATAATTAAATGTGATTTAATTATCATGAATAATATGAATTTGATTCATATTATAAGAAGAGTTATTTTAGATAATTAAATATGATTTGATTATCAAAGATGTAAATAATGTGAATGTGATTCATATTATTTGAGCACATGAGAATAAGTTATCCAATATAATTAAATGTGATTTAATTATTATGGATAAGAATAATGTGGATAGTAATATCCAATTATTCATAATATATTATAAATGTGATTTATAATGTATTAGAGAGAGAGAGAGAGCTAATTATAATTTATATGTGTTGATTAATTATTATGTGTATTGGATACACATTGTGTAATTAATTGGCAATGTAAATTATATGTTGTTTTGGGTTGTGAATATGATTCACAATTTTTTCAATGGCATGATTGCAATGTCTACAAAATAATTGTGAATTATTTTTATAGAATAATTTGCAACAAAAGTTGTTGCAAATAATGGAGATTGCATAAGAGATAAAATAGCCACCTTCCTAATGGAGGAGGGTGGACGGCCACCACTCCCATTAGGAAAGGGAGGCCGTCCCCCCTCTCCACATGGAAGGGCCTTTTCTCTCTTCCATTATCTCCATGTATTGATGA
The DNA here is from genome assembly GCA_037367405.1 of Ottelia alismoides. Taxonomy (NCBI): domain Eukaryota; kingdom Viridiplantae; phylum Streptophyta; class Magnoliopsida; order Alismatales; family Hydrocharitaceae; genus Ottelia; species Ottelia alismoides. The sequence continues at coordinate 23,861 of JAZKJV010002510.1, read as the reverse complement.
TTTAATTTTGTGATTAAATTGTGTTGATTTATCAACATATATTTAAATTAAATTAAATTAATTGTTGTTGGTTTTACCAACACAGATCTTAGCCATTAAAAGAAACACAATCAATGAGAGCCATTGGATTTGTGCTGTCCCATGGATTGAGATCCATGGATCCCAAAACCCTATAAAAGGAGAGGTACCCTATTACTCTTCTTTACACATAATGCTTGAGAAGCATCTCTCTCTCTCTCTCTCTTTCTCTCTAGACGTCAGCCCTGTCTCTCCCTCTCATGGCCGTCCACCATGGATGCCATGGAGAGGTTCTCCATTACCGCGGCATCGTCGTTATGCTGCCCGTTCTTCTGCTCGTGGATCTCTGTTTCCTTTGGTGCGCCTCGCTCGTGAAGAAGACGTCGGATCTCGTGTGTCGAGATCAGGAGATTCGCCGCTTGGATCATCAACATGGATTGCGAGAAGCACGTGGTTCATCCCCGCGCTCGCAAGTGTCTCCTCCGTCGGATCGGACTTGAGACAGGAGGTCTCTTCGATTAGAGACTCGATCGCAACCACGCTTCAAGAGGTAATCCTATTACTTGTTTGTGGTTTAGACGAAACGATCCAAGAAATGTTCTTGGATCATGTGGTTTCGTCGTATTAAAATTTTTTAAATTCCGCTGCATCGAGCAACTAGTGCGACTAGTCGCTCCTCGTCGTATTCGATGTGACGCTCACACTTCCGTGATGCGCTTGAGGATCTAACCATATCCTTCAAGTGGTATGAGAGCCAGGTTGACGGTTTCGAATATGATTCGCTAACCAAGGACGACTTGGGTTCGTTAAGGTCGCGAAAGTTTTCATCGTATTTGATTTCGCAGATCTGATTAATAAATAAATTCGGCACTGTTTAAATTGTTTAAACACGAATTTAATATTTGGATTTTGTTCCCCATTAAATAAGGAAACCATAGGATCTGATTTTGCGTAAATCGGATTTCGTATGCTCTAGATACGGTAGTTTTAATGAACATGTATTCACTGTTACAGGAACTGCGATTCTTAATGTAATTAAGGAGTTAATTACTGTTTAGAGACGCCTCGAAATGCATGCAAATCACATAGGTTCTGTTGTAAATCAAGTTAGCAAACTATGAAAACTTACTTTGCTTAATTTGGATTTAAATTGATTGATATATGCTAATTTTAGTAAGTAGGGGTCACTGCTGAAATTACTTTCTTAATCAAGAACCATGTGATTGTCAATTAGTGAAATTAATTGTTAGTTTCATGAAATAATTATGGAAAATATTTGAGAAATATTGGAATATCATTATTTCCTTAATTGACTTGACCTCAACCAATTAATTGATTAGATTTGATCTAGATCATAATTGGAAACACAATCATCAAACTCCTTGCTTGAATAGGATTGGAAATTTGTCTAGCAAATTTCCTTATAATCAAAATTATTTTGATTACTATATGGTATAATTTCGGTTGAAGAACCGATGATCATCTCAAGTACAAATTAATCAATTTGGCATTATCCTTTCCCGAGGCGGATATGGTGTCTAGTCGGGGATCGCTGGGGTAGCGGGTTGCAACGTATGCGGTCCGTCCCACTCCCGCCGGTACTGGCCATGACAGCGGGTAGGGCCGGGATAATATCTGAGGGATTAATATGTATTTTTCTAATTATTAAAATACGAATTAATACGTACTTTGAGAATAATACCATATATATTCAAGTAAGACAATCAAGTTTGATTGATTGAATTGGATTGATAATTAATTTAATATGATTGAATTGATTATGTCCAATTATACTCTAATATGATTAGAGTTGATAATTCCCTTGGAAGAATTGATTATATGAATGTGATTCATAGTAATTAATTAAATTTGAATAAGAGATGGAGGATCACATAAGTGACATCCATGGTCTCCCGTCAAGGCGAAGGGTTTCGTCGCCAGATATTATATGTGGGAGATGCCTGTCCGAAGTGACAGCTCTTGCATATGATCCATTTGGATCGGGCTCGTCGCTTTTCGAAAGAGTAAGGACGTATGCGTAGTGACCCCAATATCGGGTCCTCATATTATTGGGGTGATATTGGATTGCGCATAGCGAGTTGTATTCCTGTTGACGGTTGGTTCAATTAATGACGGGTCAACATCACCTTAGGGGTGGTGGGCCCAGGTGTTAAAGACCGAATTGGGAGATGCAAGTTGGACTTGCAAGGCGGAATGTGTTCCCGCTTCTTTTTATCTGAGTTGTAGGTTCTCATATTATTGGGATGCAACAAAGATAAGGAAGGAGATCCCAGATCTTGCTTGAGATATAGTGGTAAGTATATCTCTTACATTGAAAGTGATTAAGGGAATGAACTTTCAGTGTTGACATGGCAAGACAACTTTGATATAAAAATTCCTAAATCAAAATAAATTATATATTTATATATGTTTATGCAAATTTCTTATTTCAGATAATCCTTCATTAAACCCACTCAATATTATACTCAATAATAACAGTAAAATATCATGGATTGGACCCTTTGATCTAGATATTGTATTTGCAGTTGGATACATAATATATGTGGTTGCAATGTGCAAGTTTCCTCATAATAATGATGAATGATGATTAATAAGACAATAGGACTAAAACCCTAGGGTTTGTATGTCTCTATAAGTCTTGATCTTATCGAATGTACTTTTGAAGTGACATGTCGATAATGATCGTAATTATCAAATAATCCTGATAAAATTCTAAGATTATGTTCTGGCATATATATGTGCTCTCAACATTTAATATGAATGGCATGGTTCTCTGCATCATGCAGAATGGTGGCTCCATAAGAGATGATGTATTCAAAACATTTGAATACCTACCTGAACCAATGTTTAAGAGTTTAGATGGATGTAGGTGATGAGTGTCATCATTCTACTATCTTTATTCTAGTCATTCATGAAGCTTCATAATATTCATATTGTATGTATTTAATGAAGCATGTATAAGTGTTGAAATACTCTTATTTTGAATTCTTTTGAATTTAACATGAGAGACCCTTTAGTCTTGAGCAATGGTTGCTTAGAGATAAAGGGAGCGCAGTGGAAGCATGGGTTGGACCCAAGTAAGATGTATAGTCAAAGAGTTGACTGTACTTCTGTGACTTCCATATGACATCCAAAGAGTTGGATGTATGCCAATACTGCAATAAGTTGATGTATTGATATTATGACTATCAAATCTATCTAGAATCCTTAGAGAAGGAATCAGATAGCACATCAGAATAATCTACATATAATCATTGAAATTGACTTACTTATTTGATAAGATAAAGTCCAATAATTGTATCTCAATTTTCTAATGACACTTACAATTGGTTGCATATGTATTAGAATATTAGAAATTTGATCTTAAGGTTTATTGGTCATCCATGTTGAAATTGATGCAATTGTTGCAATAAATTTCATGAGATCAATAGACTTCATATTTTCAGTGGGAGCCCTTAGTCTTAGAGAATGTCTCTATGACCTAGATATTAGAATACACTCATTGTTTATTTCTAATTGTTGGATATAAACATGAATTCTATAATAAATCTATCATAAAGAGTTATGATAGAGATATTTCAGATAGTAATCTAACATCTAGTGTACTCCACTAAATTAGAAAATTAATGAATGGTTCATTAAGATTTCTAATACTGAAAATTAAACCTTTAAAGATCAATAGGAGTATAAAGATCATTTGACAATGATCTGACATAATGTTTTGGACATATATCTGTTGATGAGATCAATGGACAAGTAAGAGATGAAACTTTAGAATGTCTAAAATTTCAAAACTTGCATACTTATGAATATTGTATTCAAAGTAAAATGTACAAAACACCCTTCTTTTGGAATGGTGTAAGATGTTAAGGTATTCAAGATCTCATACATATTGATGTATGTGAATCATCTATATCAGAATAAACATTATGGACATGTGATATCTATTAATGATTCTTTGTGATATGAAATTTCTTCTCTTCACTTAGAAAACTTTGAAATGTTTAAAGATTTCACAATTTTGGTTTAGAACCAAAGTTTGAAGGAAGATGAAATAAATTTGATCTAATCAAGGTAGCTTGTACCTATTAGATGAATTCAAGGAATACCTTATGGAGATGTGAATATCATTTCTATCTCACCCCTCCTAATGAGCCTTAACTCGATAGAGTTGTAGGGAGATGCAATTGATCATGTGTGACATGATTTGATCAATGATTAATATTAGCATAATTATCTCTTAGTTTCCAGGTATATATATGTGGTAGAGACTACATAATATATCCTTACAAGGTTCAATGCTAGAAAGCTGGAATCTAGCACCGGAGAGTGCTACATCATTAGGGAAATAAAGGATGGTATTAGATACCTACTTTATGATCTTGAGATTCTTAAAAGATCTCATCTTTGAGAATATGATTCTTATAGGATGACTCTCTTGAGAATCAAGATGAAAATGAAGAAAAGGACCTCATTTAATCTTGAGAAGATAATGAGGCTCCTGAAATCGGAAACTAAATAGACAATTAAAGATGAAACGTTAATATCTCTTCAAATAAGTTTGAGGATGGATCCCATGTGTCAGTTGAATCTGACAATGATCGGACTTCATGTGATAAAGCTCCTGAGGATCATGACATGGAAAGATGGATGTTAGTAATAAAAGTCTAATGTAGACTTCATATACAAGTGTTGTATATGGACCCTCGAGGATCCACCTATATGCGTAAGACCCATTGTGGTGATAATGGATCTTCAAGAGAAAGAGGGAACCTGATGAGAAGGTAGAGACCTTCAAAGCACGGTTTGTAGCCATGAGCTACACACCGAAGAGAAGACATCGCTTGCGATGAGACTTCCTCTCCAGTGACCTTGCTTTAACCCCATCAGAATATAGCTAACTATAGCTGCACAACTTGACTATGACATCTTCATGATGTAAGTCAAGATTGCATTCCTCTATGAATACCTCCCTGAGGATATTCATATGAAGTAGCCCCAGGGCTTCATGGTTGAGGAAAGCAAGGTGTGCTACCTGAAGAACTCCATCTTTGGACTCCAATAAGTTTCTTGTAGTTGGAACATAAGATTTGATGAAATTATAAATGTTTTAATTTCATATAAAATCTTGATGAACCATGTGAAGCTTAGTGGGAGTGCCAATGTGTTCATCGTGCTAAATGTAGATATTATTCTAATCATTTGGAATGATATAAGAATAAATAATAAGTGTTTTATAATTTGGTTGTTCCATACCTTGAGATACGATCTCAAGGATACCTCTTAGATCTTAATTCTGAAGTCGTTCAGAAGCAAAGAGAAGAGGGTATTGGGACCGTCACATTAGTAATACACCTTGGACTTATTCTATTTTCTGGAAAATTCCAAGAAAGGCTTCCTTCCCTTAAGATGTGGTAGTGACCTGTCTAAAGGGATAGCACCTCAAAGAGTTGAGGAAGTGAATGCTAGAACTGCTTGCAGTTGTGCATCAGTTACGAGAAGTTGAAGTGTATGCTAGATGTGTACAAAATCCATGTGTCTGTCATGCAGTGGGAGTAGTAAACCGTTACTAATCCTACTCTGGAAATAAAACACTTAGTTGCAGTAATAACAATATCTTCAAAGATGATGAAACTTAGAGATAGTGATCTCAAAGTCTTATCTTCAAAAGTTTAAGACCTTGTAGATAGTGATCTATAAGGGTCTTAATTGTAGATACCTTAGGAGATAAAGATCTCCAGGAATGAAGGTATTCTAATAAGGATTATGGGAATACTGGTTATGATAATTAAAAAGATATAGTGTCAAGGACACTGTAACCGACAAAATTGAGTATTGGTTGCATAGGATGCAACATTCGCATTGGATGCGAGCACTGTTACTAGGAGATATGCAAGTGCCGTAAAAGGACTTGGCGTAGTCTCTTGGGAACACAGTGACTGATCAGCTTACCTAGCTATTTTCTAAATAGCCTATGATTGTCACATGAGTGTGGGTTTAAATGATTAGCCCATTAATGGCTCTTTGGGCTAGTGGGAGATTGTTGGACATGCGAGCCCACGGCGAGCCATTATGCAATAAATGTTATTGCAATTCACTCCTTAATCTGAAATAAAGAGTACATGATTTGCATAATAGGTCCCTTAGTACAATTAGGGTTATGTACCATGGCCATCTTAATGATCATACAGCTGTTGATTCAATTATTGAATCATAGAGGCTGGTGCTTAGATGAATATATAATGAGTTAGATTGAGGACTCATCAAGCACCGTCAAATGATTATTAAGAGATGATCTTCAGCCTGAGTAGGAGATGGCAATCCTTTCTCATTTAGGCTGATATCTGACCGACCTTTTGATGTAGGTCCTCTGCATAGGAATAGAGATTCGGAGGTGTCAGATGAGTTAGGTCAAAGAATTGACTTAACGAGATCGAGATAACCAAAGTCCTATATCATATGCTGTCATGATATAGGCACGCATCCTCTGACCGGAGACAGATGTGTTACTATATGTCTGAGTATGTACATTTGGCAGACCAATAGGTTGGTGACCTAATCAAGGTCTATACACCGGCGCGCTGGTGTGCATATAAGGGCATATGAGTAATACGATCTCTCAAAGGGATCATACAGATTCAGTTAATGAACCGGAAGACATGAGCTCTCTCATGAGATATTGAGAAGAATCAAATTCCATGCGCATGGTCGTCTCGCTTTGGAAGCTTGACTGAATTTGTGGGTTTGATATATACTTTTGGAAAGTATATGATCAAGACCTAGGTATGATATATGCTTTTGGAAAGTATATGATCGATACCGACTCCCAATGATCGAATGAGAAACTTACTGATAAAACCCTGAAGTAGACAGTGTAAAGTTGATCTAATACTTCGGGTCTATTCTGAGTCTTCCAGTATGCAGGATGTACATGTATTGGGAATGCCTGAGGGTGATGTGATCATAAACAGTTGTATAACCATGACGCTTCCATTCCTAGGGAGTGATGAAACGGGTCTGGATTTTAGTGACTCCTCTCAATAGAGAAGTAATCTGATCTTAGTCCAAATGTTGGACATTAATCTGAATGTGATTCAGATTCAATGAGAAGATTAGATTTGCGGTCTTGACTTAATCAGGCATCTATGGGAGGCCCGAGATCTGGATTTGAGATGTAATCTCAATATCCATGTCACTATATGTGGAACAATACAATCGCCCTATCCTTATCTCGAAGTATTCGCGGAGAAAGCACATTATCCTTGAAAGAGTTCATGGATAATTCTATTGTTGATATATGTATCCGAGCATTGAGAAAATGGATAATTAAATGTGATTTAATTATCATGAATAATATGAATTTGATTCATATTATAAGGAGAGTTATCTTAGATAATTAAATGTGATTTGATTATCAAAGATGTAAATAATGTGAATGTGATTCATATTATTTGAGCACATGAGAATAAGTTATCCAATATAATTAAATGTGATTTAATTATTATGGATAAGAATAATGTGGATAGTAATATCCAATTATTCATAATATATTATAAATGTGATTTATAATGTATTAGAGAGAGAGAGAGCTAATTATAATTTATATGTGTTGATTAATTATTATGTGTATTGGATACACATTGTGTAATTAATTGACAATGTAAATTATATGTTGTTTTGGGTTGTGAATATGATTCACAATTTTTTCAATGGCAAGATTGCAATGTCTACAAAATAATTGTGAATTATTTTTGTAGAATAATTTGCAACAAAAGTTGTTGCAAATAATGGAGATTGCATAAGAGATAAAATAGCCACCTTCCTAATGGAGGAGGGTGGACGACCACCACTCCCATTAGGAAAGGGAGGCCGTCCCCCCTCTCCACATGGAAGGAGCCTTTTCTCTCTTCCATTATCTCCATGTATTGATGATTTAATTTTGTGATTAAATTGTGTTGATTTATCAACATATATTTAATTTAAATTAAATTAAATTAATTGTGGTTGGTTTTACCAACACAGATCTTAGCCATTAAAAGAAACACAATCAATGAGAGCCATTGGATTTGTGTTGTCCCATGGATTGAGATCCATGGATCCCAAAACCCTATAAAAGGTGAGGCACCCTATTACTCTTCTTTACACATAATGCTTGAGAAGCATCTCTCTCTCTCTCTTTCTCTCTAGACGTCAACCCTCTCTCTCCCTCTCATGGCCGTCCACCATGGATGCCATGGAGAGGTTCTCCATCGCCGCTGCATCGTTGTTATGCTGCCTGTTCTTCTGCTCGTGGATCTCCGTCTCCTTCGGTGCGCCTCGCTTGTGAAGAAGACGTCGGATATCGTGTGTCGAGATCAGGAGATCCGCCGCTTGGATCATCAACATGGATTGCGAGAAGCACGCGGTTCATCCCCGCGCTCGCAAGCGTCTCCTCCGTCGGATCGGACTTGAGACAGGGGGTCTCTTCGATTAGAGACTCGATCGCAACCACGCTTCAAGAGGTAATCCTATTACTTGTTTGTGGTTTAGACGAAACGATCCGAGAGATGTTCTTGGATCATGTGGTTTCGTCGTATTAAAATTTTTTAAATTCCACTGCATCGAGCAACTAGTGCGACTAGTCGCTCCTCGTCGTATTCGATGTGATGCTCATGCTTCCGTGATGCGCTTGAGGATCTAACCATATCCTTCAAAAGAAACATAAGAGGGGGTAGAAGTCGCCCCCATACTTAGGCTCTTGGTCAGTCTAAGTATAGAAGAGAGAAAAAATGGGGCAGTCGAGGGCAAAGAGCAGAATGATGGATATATATATAGTCAGGCATTGGTCCCCCCTATAATTAGGCATTGGCCTAAGTATAGAAGAAGTAGTACAAGGGAACATATGAGATCGGGGAGAAGGTGTTGATGTTGAAGGAGGTTTTCAACAGATTTTCATTCGAGCATGTGGCGGGAGGGAATATGGAATGAAGAATGTGAAGATTAAAAAGATTCCCAGCCATCATCGGAGTCATCCTCAGCAGAATAGTAGTCATATGCAGAGGATCTCCAACTATTTTCAACTAAAGGTAAGTATCCTTTGATAGATGTTGTACTTATTGTACTTACCTAGTGTACGACCAAAGTGAGGTTCATATGAGGAACTTGACGAGGACTCTACAGAGATCACATGGTTTCTAGTGTTAAAGTTGACTTTCTTAGTTTGTTTATTTCTGGAAGGAGGATGATCGTATTTCTTTTCCCTACCATAGGTAACATATATGGAATTTGTGGCGTTTATGGGTTCCTCGTAAGATGAATCACCGTAAAAATCAATCCGCTCCTGTAAGGTCATGGGACGTCTCAGGAGAGTTTCCTCAATTTGAGTATGTCTTATCTGCTTGTTCTTGGTGGCATCGTGGGTGATGGTCGGGGATAAAGATGTCACCTATTGATGTTCTAAAGTTTTGGTGACATAAGAGATTTCCTGAGTCGGCTTCGTGAATGGTTCAAGTATTCCATGGATTACAACCGCCTAAAAAATTGGACCACTCAAATAATTGTGACAATCCTCATAAACATGGTCCAATTCCATACTAGCTCCTGTATATCGGTTCATCATAGGAGCAGTGTCAGGGTGCTTCCTCACAGAGGTGTGGTAAGACTCGAAGTTCAGTTCAACAGTCAGTTTCTCAAGTATCTCTCATAGGGTTATTGTCTGAGTGTCATAAGGAGAGGTTTGTTTTTGTGAAGGGTTTGACTTATGGGCCTCCTCTTTGTCACAACTGTCGGTTTCATGTTTGGTTGTTTCAGTGTCGGGGGTGTTCCTTGAGAGTTTGATCATTATGGTTCTAGTTCAAGAATTTAATGTCTTGAGTCTCATAATTAATAGCCGCCCTAGCAAAGTCTAAGAACGGTTTTCCCATAATGATGGGAGACACAGACAACTCTCCTTGGTTCTCAATGTCTAGGACAATGAAGTCCATTCTATGTTTGACACCTTGGAAGCTCATGGCGACTGAAATAATTCCTCTCGATCTTTTTCTGGATCGGTCAGAAAATTGAACGATCACTCTGGCTCTTTTGAGCGATCTGAGTTCGAGTCGGCCAAATACATATTTTGAGAGGATGTTCAAGGTGGAATCGTCATCAATTCTAACATGAGTAAACTCGGTGTCCTTAATTTTACAAGAAACCCTAGTTAATCGTTTGACTCTATGACTTTTTCTTTTTCTTTATCATCACCATTGAACTGATCATAGTGATTAAAAGAAATTTAGTTCTAGATCTCTTTTTGCCCGTCTTCTTGGTGATAATCGACTTTTTACAAATCTCTGAAGATCGGGCGCATAATCGACTCTTTACAAATCTCTGAAGATCGGGCACATACTCTATGTCCTTGATTAATGGAAGCTCTAAGATAAATCTTTTGCAAAATGCTTCCGTATCAGTGTTGTACATTTTTTTTGAATTTTCTATTTTTCTTATTTTTTGGTATTTTCTTTAGAGTTAATAGAAGGGTTAGTGGACTGGTCATGGGTATGCGGTACTTATGGTGTATTTGTCTAAAAGTTTTGCATATGATGATTCTCGGGTCCGCTCTTTGTGATCCCCTCTTCTCCTTGGTTGTCCATCATTTTTTTAACCATTTAGATGAAATTATCAAGTTTTTCTACCAAATAATAAGCTCTCCAATTAATTCGAGATATGTCATTCGCTATAATCTCATGACTCAAAATGAATGTCCGTACTCGTCACGTCGTGACTCCAGCATGCATTTCAGAGCTAAGTAATAATCTTTTTCGGTGGTGGTGGTGGCTTGGTCATGAGTCCTATTTCCTTGACTCTTGATATCAACTATTTGGTCAAAGGAAAATTGGTTGTACTCAGGAAGAGAGTCATTCCGAGTAAGGGATGGTTCAAACAATGTATTCTCAATGATAATCGAGAATCATGTTTCTCTGTCAAATTCGGTTATGCACATGTCCATCCTCAAATTTGCCCACTCCATTATGTATACTAATATTTCATCCGGTTCTACAAGCAGTTCATATCGTGAATATTCAACTGAAAAAGGAGTCGGGTGGAATGAGGATGGAGTGTATGATGGTTGGGGGTGAACCGACTCAAAGAGAGGATTTTCCTGATATGAAGATGAATATGGTCAGGATTCATTCATGTAAGCGCGACCCACAGAGTCTGGGTATGAATACCAACATTCTAAGATCTTCGAAAATGGAGGTGAAATGATTTACAAACCTCGATATATAGATGGAAGTGCGATGAGATTTGAATGCACAAAATCCATTACACAATGCAACCCCTAAAATTCACCATCTTCACACAATGAAGGATATAGAAGTTCGACCAACTATCTTTGTAGTTTTAAATTGGTGATAAAACAATCTCTGAACCCATTACACACAGGTGCAACTCCTAGAGTAGTTCATGTCCAAGTCGGTGGAACACACTCACTTTAACACAAGACTACTTCTGCTAAGGTCGGAGACAAGTGCTTGCAGCAATAACATAACTCAAAAGTCAGTCCAAGTGCTTAGGGTACAAGTCCAAGGATTTTGGCTCTAATCCTTAGCAGTTTCCTTACCTCTCAACAAGCACAATATATCCTGCATACAAAGATGGGGCTGCTCTCCCACAATCAATGATATTCAATTTTATCTGATTTTAGTTAGTTAATAATGTTAGCATTTGCTTGGTTTTAATTTGGTTATTGCTTTGAATTTGAGTGGAACATGTCTACATGAGGATTCAAATTTCCTTTAATCCTATGTGAGTGAAAATCGAGGGAGAATAAAAAAACCATGTTGTGGGAAACACGATGATGAATGCAGAGTCAGAGATACTTATATTACTTCCTTGCAATCTCCATGCAGAATGCTAAATAGAATTTAAATTTCCCTAACAAATATTTCTAATGCATGCACGGGAAATCGCACCTAGAACATGAATTTCTATTAGCGAGTGAAAGAACAATATAATTTGGATAAATAAAATCGATCTAGTGCATATAATCAATGTGAGAATGTGGGCCTCGTCCTACAAGCACAAAAAATAAACCTAATATCTCCAATAGCTAAAATGCAATCCTAGGACTATGTCAATCACCACAGACATTGGGCTCGACAGGCCGAGTGTCCAGTTTAGGTACAAACACGAGTCTTCAAGTAAAGACTATAAGAAATAGGCAGAATAATTACAAAAATAAAAGAAAAACACTCTCTCTCCAAAATAAATTCTTTGCATCTCTTCAACGGGCTCGGTCTACGGAATCGTCCGTCATCGGTTGCTTCGAGTTGTGTCGGCTTCTAAGAGAGTCGCTCCAAGTTACCAGGTACCTCACACGAAAAATAAGAGACATACATGTCATAGAAATAATCACAAATATACATAAAAAAATAAAAGAAATAAAAATACTGAGAAAATAATGGAGAAATAAATACAAGAAAACTGGGGAACATACTACCCGAGGATGGAAAACATAAAAATTTAAATTACCAAAAAATTAGTCCAAAATTTTATACCTCCCCGGCAATGGCGCCATTTGACGAGCGTTGAAATCCCTAAGTTAATTTGGTCTAATTGTAGTCGGTAAATCTAGGAATCCTCAAAATGATCACACCGAGAAATGATAAGGAGAGTCAAGTCTCAATGTAATAAAATTTATTTATTTTACTTGGGTAAGTCCCAAGGTCTAACTCAGGGAGGTAATATGAGAGTTCAAAACTAATCTCTAAATAATTCAAGGAATTAAGATTTTCGAAGAGAGAAGAATATTATTTGGTATTTTTTATCCTTTTCTACTTTTTATGGCTTTAATTTAATGGAGATGTAAATATATGCAAAAAGAAATTATGATGCATGACTTTGCAAGGATTTTGATGTAGGAAAAATAAAGTTATGTTGTGTGGTGAGGAAGAAATAGAATAAATGTAACTTTTATTGATTTTTAAATAAGAAATGAATGCGAGGATATAATGCAAGGTGATAATGCATGATCAACAACAGAGCATAGCAACAAGCCAAGCAAATCATTTCATTAATTTAAGGACTAGATGATAATGATTGATCACAAAATTATATGTTCAATTAATATCCAGAAGATTCTCAAATAGATTGCCCAATTTTCACGGTGTATTGAGCAAGAATAAATTGATGAATTTAAATAATTGTACTCGATGTAAGAGATAAATTCCTCAAATATTTTGACGTCCAAGTCTCCAAATGAAAATCACAATGTTCTAGAGGAAAGACAATGAAATATAGATGGAAATGACATGAAGTATGCGAAAATCCGAGTCGAGATGCTCAAGATACAAATATTTGAAGTTCAGTTGCATAAATGAGAAAAAAAGAGAGAAAGTTCAGGAAATGGATCTTTGTAGGGACCTGAATGCAATTTCAAAAAATTGACGTTCTCCTTCTGCAATTTACCCCACGTGGGGTTGCAGATGAAATTCCTTAAGAGTTGGATGGCAGCTCCGCAAATTGACCCAAGGTCACATGCGACATGCATGACCTGGACCTTCTTGGAGTTCTGGTAGGTGTTGGGTGCTCTTTGTAATTTCTCCCCAAGTCACGTGTGGCGCACGTGACTAAGGCAGCTTGGGCAGTTAAGCTAGGCTACTCAGGCCTTCACGTATCAGTTTTTGATTGCTTCAGGCCATCCGAGCTTTAGTCTTGGAGGCGATGTTTGCGATCGATCTGGAGCATTGATGAAGAATCGATCTGATGGCTAGGAATTGGGCATATCTTGACGGTCTAGGTCTCACAGGTTCTTGATCTAGCGATGGCTGGAAGTCGAGTCTACTGTGACGACATACAAACAACCAGGGGTCATCGGGGCAGTGGTAGGTTGCTGACGATGGAGGGTGAGTTGCACTGCGCGAGCTCTGCTACACGGAGTCGTATGAGTTGAGGCTTCTTGGTGAGTAGGTCGAGGTGGAGGAGCAAGGGCGGTTGACCGTGATGGATGTTGTGGTAGAGGAGGAGCCTTAGGGTGATCGGTTGGAGGCGCGAAGTTCGCGGATGATGGAGGTGGTGTTGGATGGTGTTGTCGAAGGAGAGTGGAGACGGAAATGAAATTGAGGTGCATAATAGAAGGGAGACGAAGAAGTTGAGGAATAAGGACGAGGATCACCTAATGGTTGGAGTGGCTAAAGCCTACTCTGGTGATCGACTCTACGTTCGGTGAAAAGGACGGAGCCTCGACCTCCAAGGAAGTGGAGAAACGACATAGAGGGTGTTGGACCCTCGTGGATCTCGCCTCGAAGATATTGTCGCCGGAGGCCTGGGATCCTGTCACAAGCCTAGGCTCCAACTCCCTCTCTGTCTGATCAGTTGATCATGGTGGATATCGATGGATGATTGGCACGATGACATCGTTGGGGGTTAAATAGGAAGAGGAGGATGTTGAGGCCAGCCAAGATTTTTGGGGTCTGATTGATTTGTCAAGGTTGGTCGGTCAGTCAACGAGGAGGCTCATGGTGGATGCTGAATTAGGTGAAGGGGATATGGTAGTTCGTTGATGCACAGATGTGTCATCGGATGGTGGTTACCAGTCGACAAGCGGAGGATAAGATAGAAGTTGGTGGATTATCACCGGAGATGGGTGGTTACAGGAGCGATAGGATAAGAAAAAGGTTTTGGTTAGGGTGAGAATATGAAGAGGAGACGGGGTGATGGTCGGCTCAGAGCGAGGTGGTTGGGCGCAAAGATCGGGGGAGGTTGGTGAAGGGGTGGACTGCGCAACAGAGGCGTAGCTGCAGTGGGGATAAGGCTGGTCAACGGAGGAGCAACGGTGGATGTCGACAATGCAGAGGAGGGGAAGATCACGTGCTTGGCACGTGAGAAGGAGGGAATAGAAGACCACATGTCAAGAATGTGCGAGGGAGTCAAATTTGCTGCACATGGGTAGCGAGGATGAAAACCAGAGCTTGGTGGCTCCAGTGAATAGGTGCTATGTGGCACATTAGCCAGACTAAACTTGACCAGTGTAATAAATTAAAAGAAAATTAGATAAAAATACTAAACGACATCAAATATAAAATTTCCCAACACAATAATGTTCATCTTCATGTGATCTACAATGTTTATGGAGGACTCAAGTGCACATAAAATGCAGAATGCAAGATAAGATTTTTTGGGGTGATATTTTATGTATATAAAATACTAATTTTTGGTTTTGAAATTTTTTATTTGATTTTCTGATGATTAATAAATGCATGCAAAAATCAAACATTCTATGAAATGATGCAATGGAATTAAATGTAATTTTTTGGGAATTTTTGTAGGTTTTAAATAGGTCAAAAAATTATAGAAGTTAATTACGTACAAGTGTATCGGGTCATTAAGTTCAAGTCAGAATATCTCATTTTTATTGCTTTTTTGATTTTTTTATTTTTATTTTTATGTAACTTATAAGATAGTGAATAAATTAAAGAAATGGAAAATAAAATAATTAAAAAGAGTGAATTATGTACATGGAATGATATGTCAAATCAATAAATATGTAAAATGTGCAATTAGATCTCAAAACCTAATTTTTACAAATGGACTCCAATTCTTTTGAATTGGTCTTGTTTTGTAGATAATCGAATGTACATTAATTCAAAAGTATGTAGAGTTCATTTGGAGACTGTATGAGAGAGATATCAACATTTTTGTCTATATGTCCTGAATTAGGGGTTTGATATTATTTTGTATGTATAAGTTACACTTTTTAGAGTTTTTTACGGATTAATGTTAGTAATATGTACATAATGAAGTTTGTTTCATATCAATTGGAGTTAGCATGAATTAGTTAAAATTAGTGAAGTTTAGGTGAAAATATACAGATGGTTATGAATGCAGACATGAATGCTAATTGACGCAAATTAATTATGAGTGCTTGAAAGTTAATTTTATGAGTTAACATGTAAATGATCATATATTCTCGGGACGAAGATCTATTTTCAACTAATTAGAGTGATGAATCACAGATTCATCAACATCCTGCAGACTTGAGATGCATCGCTTGGTGACATCTGCCACCTGGGGGAGTAGCCTGGAGATGGGGATGCAGCCCGGAGAAGGGGATGCACTGAGATTTTGCAGGGAGGCGAGGAAGTCGCATGGATCTGGAGAAGGTGATGCTGGAGAGGAGTTGCCACATGGAGAGGGAACCCTAGAAGAAAAAGATTGATGAACATGTAATTATCCTTGTTATTTATATGAAATTAACATTGACTTTCGTTGCAGTTGGGAAATTTAGGACTAATAAAAAATCCCTAAATTGATTAATTATCCACTAAAGTGAGCGGTCAATTTTTTTACTTGGGCAAGCCCAAGATCGAACTCAGGAAGGCCATAGTCTCCTTAGGTTGATTTATAACGATCTAGAGGTTAGGTTTTCATAGCGACATTTTTTTAGTATTTTTAAATGCACTCAATGAGTAAAATGTAATTTTAGCAAAGTTCAGGGACTAAAATGCAATGTATGATTAAATTAAGTCCAAAAATCCTCAAACTTGGCTATAATGTGAAATATGATAAAATTAAGCTACTATATTTTTTTGGAATTTTTGGATGCTTTTATGAATTAATTATGAATAAAATATGTAGACTAGGTGATTTGGAGTTAATTAATTTTAATAAATAGCAAGCCGAATTATTTTCAGGAAATAAAATTATCCTATATGTATCTAATGGTGATTTATCCGGGAAAAATTATAAACCCTAAAAATGTTGAGTTTACATTCTATTAAAAATCAATTAGTCCAATCACAAAAATGATTTATTTAGAGAAAATCATGCAGACAAATAATGTGATTTTTGGGCTCAATGTAGAAAATAACTATTTTTATCTAATATTTTTTGGGATTTTTTAGATCAACGAATAATTTAATATCAAATTAAGAGCATAAAATGGGTAAACTACTTAAATTTCCATCAAATTAATTATAATAAAAAATCCACTGACCAAAAAAATGTAAATAAATGCTCATTAGTTAGAAAATGAGTTGCTCTACAACATGCTATTTTTTGAATAAAAAATGATGTGAAATGATTTTTCAAATAATTGTCCAAACACAGGGGTATATTTGTAAAATAAAAATAAAAACAAAATAAAAATAACGCACAAGGGTGTTTCTTTAAATACCGGATCCTCCAAGGCTCTCCTTGCAATTTTGCATGACACGTGCATGCGTTGCGTGTGACCTCCAAGTGATGGGGATGCTCGTGTGATTCTCCAAAAGATTAAGGGCTCCGCTACAATTTAGCCAACGTGATACTGGTGACAGGGGCGAGGATGGGAAGGGCTGGAACTAGGGGGCTTTTCTGCGAGTTTCCCCAGGACCATGTGCACCTCACGTGAGGAGCCTGGGTTGATTGGAACGAGGCGAACTGGAGATTTCCTAGCATAGGCGGAGGCGCATCACTACACGGTGGCTGGAGGCTAGTGGTGCTCTGTGGAGGTAGCGGCGATTGTGTTGGAGCTGCGAGATTGTCTTCTCCAGAGGAGGTGTAGCGTGGAGTCGACATCGAGGTGGCGAGTGAGCTCTACAGAGGTGGGAGGAGCCAGTGGTGATGGCGGTGGTGCACATTGCAACAACGCCTAGAGCGAGGCTTGTCGTGGTTGAAGTGGGCTGGCGATGGACGGCGCTTGATGTCAACGATGATGAGGTGCTGTAGAGGGACGCAGGGTCGTCCAGTCGGGTTGATGGAGGTTGGTCGACCAAGCTGGGTGGTGAGGCAGAACGGGAATCGTACTGTAAAGGGACAACATAATCGGTGGTAAGGCAGACGTGAAGGTGAGGTTTCCCTCGTGCGGAGTGAGGAACGGTGGCCAGCACACATGGGGGCTGTGGAAGATGAAGGTGCTGTGTGTGTGCGGTTGTTGGTGGTGAAGAAGATGGGTCGGAGCCGAGGTACGGATCTCAAAGCAGGTGCGAGGGTACGACAACGATGTCCGGATAAAACAAATAAATGAAGCAGAGTAGAGATAATAAGAAAGAAGAGAGCAAGGGGGAAAGAGGAAGGAGATATTACCTGGAGGTGATGGAGTTGATGCCTGGGATGTGAAGCGGGAAGCTTCATGGGTCGTTGCTCGAAGCGTGACAGTGCTTGAGCTTCACAACAGTTCGAAGGCACTGTAGCAAGGAACGGAGGTTCCTTGAATCTCGCCGGCCAGGATCTATCATCGCTTGATGGTTGTCTCTCTCGTTGTCACCGAGGAAGGGTTTGAGCTCGAGATCCTCTATGCTCTCAAAATGGTGGATAGTTCAATCAGGTGGTGAAGCGGGGAATTTAAGGGTGGTTGAAGAATCGTGTGCGGAGGGAATGAGGAGAGAGGATGCCAGGTCTTGTGGGATGTTGGTTGTGAGGTGGATGGGTGAGGGATGGCAGTTGGATGTGGGGAATGCGCGAACAGGATGAGTAGATGGAGGACGGGTGGTTGCACCTCCAATCGCAGGGGAGAGGGTGAGTGGTTGTGGGTTGAGCGGGTAGATGGATGAGCTTCACGCGAGAGAGGATGAGAGGAATGCAGAGTGGATCGGGGAGAGATGGGGATGAGGGAGTGCGAGAGAAATGCAAGAGCGAAAGGGAAGGTGGCTAGGTCAAAGTTGGAGAGGGCGCGATGGGAGTGGGAGGAGAATGTGCATGGGTTGCATGGGTAATTAAATGGAGAGAGAGAGAGAGAGAGAATGTGTGTGTGTGAGAGAGAGAGGAAGATGGAGGGAAGAGAAATGAATTTTGGCCACGTGGTGTGCAAGGGTGCGGCCATGGGGGGGGATAAAATAAATTTTAAAATAGTAGTAGTAATAATAATAATTTAGATAAATAAATAAGATAATTATAAATAAATATATAATAAGATAGATAAAATCAATTAAAATAAATAATAATAACTAAAAATAAATAATTAATAATTAAAGTAATAAATAAATAAAATAAATAATGTAATAAAATAAATAATCAAAAGAAAAATGGGATGACATGTGTCGGCTCTAGGAGCGCCATGTACCACTCCCAAAAAATAGAAAAAAATAAATCAAAAGAAAAATAAAAAAGGAATAACAAAAGGGGTCAAATCAAAAAGTGGTCAACACGAAAGTTGCTTGTCTCGCCAAGATCTAATATTTTTTGAAGTATCAAAAATCTAAATAAGTCATATGTACAAAAAGTATTTTTGGGGTACCTTATATGTATAAAATACCACATTTTTATCTTTTGCAGTTTTTTATTATTTTTTAAATAAGAAAAATCAAAATAAAACTAGAGAAAATATGAAAGGAATATTTACAACTTAATTTATTTTTTTTCGATTTTTAGTAATTAATAAAATAAAAAGATAAACTAAAGGGTAGTTTGGTCAATATATACAATATACAATAGGGGCTCAAAAGCAAGTTTCACATACAAACTCTGATTCTTTTGAATTTGATCTTATTTTGAAAGTAATTGAACGTACATTAATTCAAAAGTGAGTAGGGGTCCATAGGAGACTGTATGAGAGATATTCACTTTTTAAGGTTCTTAGTCTCAAACTAGGGTTTGGGTTTTATTGGTCAATTTTACAAGTTACTACTTTTTTGATATTTTTCCTTTATTAGTGTTAATAATATATACACTATAGAGTTGATTTTATTCAACAGCGAAAAATAGATAAAAATAAGGAGTGAATATACATGTGATATTTACAAGTGACTTTGGCTTCTTATTTAATGCAAATATGCATGCTAAAATGCGGACATTAACTCTAGATGTATGAATGAGAATAATGCAAAATAAATGGTGATATGCGGCTAATTACTCGGGAACAAAACTTTATTTTCAACTTTTAGGGTGATGAATCACATTTTCATCAACCCCCTATACTTAAACCTTGCTCGTCCCCGAGCAACTAAAATGAAATGCAAAAAGTGAAATGATTTTGGGTTTCATACCATGGTCATGAACAAAAGGTGAAAATGGAGCTCTACTCGACCTTTGGATTAATAATTTGGCGGAACCTTATTGGGAATTGAATTTAAGACCTAACCATCTTTAAATTCCACAAGTCTCTATTCAAATCGCCTCAACCGTCAGGTCAGAACAAATACTCATAGGCAAATTTTGATGACTATGAATCTTACTTGTACCGTCTAAGTGAAATATAGCTCTCCACGTCAAAAATAGCAAAGAAACATCCTCCTCTAACAAGGTAATTCTAATTCCCCGGTCTAGCAACTCTTTCCGCGAGGAATGGGGTATTCGCTTCTAAGTTCAAGTGCAACCAATTTCATGAAGACGGGGATAGAGAAGAGAATTGACTATGACCAGTGTAGTCACATATCCATGGAGCTTGACCAGTGTAGCCAAGTCTCTAGCTGCAAGCTTCCATAGAATGAGACATTGAAGCATATGACTTGCAAATATACATACTCCGATAGGCATTTTATTTTCAATCAGGCATGTCCCATTTTTTGGAGTTTTTTTACTATATACAAGGTGCAACATGTACATCGGGAGTTTTTCTTCTTGAGACAATAGACTTTCCCTTTTTTGAAGCATTATTGTAACCCACAACATCCTGTCGTTAGACGTTGACGCCACTAGACTAGGTTGAGATGCACTACCCTCCCTAGAGGAGGACGAATGTTTCCACCCCTGTGCTACTCCAAGCCAAAGGATTCTATAGCTTGACCACCTCATCAATGAAGAGCTACGTGCATGGTGCTTGTCCAAGTTATGTCACTATCTAAAATAAGCATGCATGTGTATGAAATATTCTACTTAGACCAATCAAGATGACATGTGAACATAGTCTTGTGGACTAAAAGAATTAAGTCGCTCGATCTAAAAAATCTTAACTCCAGTTCCTATAAGGTTCCTCTGAAATTAGATAGATTAAGGTCAAATCAAACCTATCCTCGACTTCTATTCATAACTTGATTCAGAAACCACTAAGTTTTCACTTTGCATATGCTAGATATGCAAATGAAATGCAGATGACATGCAATGTAGATGAATTAAGTGCAAGATATTTTTTTGAATGCAAGGATGATACGCAAAAGTAAATAAGAAGCCTTTTTTTCAAAAATCTGGTATTCAAATTTTACAAAATTATATAAAATACAAGTATAGATGTATTTTACAAAAAGTCTTTTTTTTCCAGTTTTACCCACCCAGTAGTTATTGCATAATATATACAAAAAATACGTGAAAGTACGAGCTATGGGTAAAGTATATATGTAATATATACGCACACCCCTTTACTTTAGAATGTGTTATGTCCTTAGAGCACGAGAAGCGATGAAGATACATAGCTCGTGCTAAGCATAGAAGATTTAAAATAATAAAAAGTATAGAAGTCGTCCCGCCCCCTATACATAGGCTCTGGTCATCCTAAGTGTAGAAGACGATAAAAAATGGGGGAGGCGAGGTTAAAAGGAAAGATGGATGAGTATATACACATTGCGGGCAATGATCTCCCCTGTACTTGGGCTCTGGTCAATCTAAGTCTAGAATAGAAGTGAGTGTGAGAACTGATGAGATCTGGAGAATATACAGAGAAGGGATAATGTACAAGAGTGAATGAATCTTCAAAGTTGTTGAATCTTGATGCTGCATCTTCAAGGAGAGTAATATGATGTATCTGCTCTGTGCTCACTCTGCATGAAGTTGATGACCTCGACTTGAACTAGTTGCTCCTTAGAATCTACAAAATGCTTCAATTGTTGTTCATTCACCACATGGTATTGTGCACCATCTGTGAGATAAGCTATCTCTACACATTCATTCTCGTGCACTTTCTTAACAACAAAAGGACCATCCACTTAGATTTGAGCTTCCTGTGGAACATCTTCAACCTGACATTAAACAATCATACCTTTTGCCCAGGGAAAAAGTCTTTGCAACTAATATGCTGATCATGCCGTCTATTTACTATGTCCTTATAAATCAAATTGTTGTCATATGCCCTGTTTCGGATTTCCACAAGCTCGTTCAAGTTCAAGTCTTGACAAAGCTTCTCTAGGTGACAACTCCAATTAATTTTCTTAATTACCCATTCGAATTTGTGAATCGGCTCTGCTGGAAAATGGAATGGCTTGCCATAGATCATTCTGAATGGTGAAGTACCCAATGGTGTCTTGTAGGATGTCCTATAGGCCCACAGAACTTGGTCCAAGATCTGGGAACAATTCTTCCTATCGAGACGAACCAACTTCTGCAAAATACTCTTCACCTCTCTGTTTGAAACCTCTACCATGCCATTGGCCTGTGGATGGCAAGGACTAGTGACTCTGTGCTCAAACCCATAGTCTTTAGCTAAAGATCTCACATCTCAATTCACGAAGTGGCTACCCCCATCTGATATCAAAACTTTTGGTACCCCAAACCTGTCAATAATATGATCTCTCACAAACTTACATACAATCTTGTTAACTATGGTTAGGGTTGGGATCTATGCCACATGCATCAATAACATCGCAGATCACATGCTGCATGGGAATCTCATCTCTCTGAGTAACAACCCTCCCATCCTCTGACAAATCGGGTACGACCGTGTAAAATCAATAGCATCTCTGAACAGGGTCGGCCAATATAATCCGTATAAGAGTACCTTGTGATAGGTTCTCTTTCCCGAATAGTGTCCTCCAACCTCAAGAGAATGGAAATACATGAAGGCACTCTGGTATTCCTCCTGAGGAATACACCTTCTCCAAACACAATTCATCCCTTCAAAGAAAAGGAACGGATCGTCCTAGTGGTATCTTCTCAAATCCGACTTCAGTCAGTCAATGCTGCTCCTACTCCAACCTTATGGGACTTGCTTGGAGACAAGAAAGTTCACCATGTTGGCATACTACGGGAGTGAGTCAATAACACAAATTGACTCGTCTGAAAAGGTCTCTCTAATGTGCTCAAAATCAGGAGAATCCTTAATCTCAATCAGAGAAAGGTGATCAGCCACAACATTCTTCACTCTAGGTTTATCTTTTATCTCCAAATCAAACTCCCAGATGAGCAAAATCCACCTAAGAAGACGTGCCTTCACGCCTTTCTTTTCCATTAAATATCGAATGGTTGTATGATCAGTGTAAATTATCACCTTAGAGCCCAAAACATGCAATCTGAACTTCTCGAGGGCCCATACTACAACGAGCATTTCCTTTTCAGTCACAGTGTAGTTTTTCTGTGTAGGGTCTAATATTTTGCTCACGTAGTGGATCACAAACGGGATACCCTCTCGTTGTTGTCCTAACATAGCTCCTATAGCGAAATCTGAAGCGTCAGTCATGATCTCAAAGCAGAGAGACTAGTCAGGAGCTTGTTGGATAGGTGAGGCACAAATCTTCATCTTTAATAGCTCAAAGGCCTTCAGACTTGTGTGATCTACAACGAACTCTATGTCTTTCCCTAAGAGCTTAGTCAATGGGTGCGCAATCTTCGAAAAATCCTCACTAAATCTTCTATGAAATACAACATGCCCTAAACTGCACTGACTTCATGTTGGTAGGTGGATCGAGATTCTTGATCACCTCCATCTTGTTAGGGTCAACCTCCATTCCCCTTTTGGAGATGACATGCCCGAACACGATACCCTACGTCACCATAAAGTGACTCTTTTCCTAGGAGGGTACCAGATTCACCTCCATACACCGCTTGAGGACTCGGTCCAAGTACGCTAAACATGTATCAAAGGAATCACCATGAACCGAGAAGTCATCCATGAACACTTCTAGGAAATCTCCCATCATCTCGGCAAATACGGCGATCATGCACCATTAAAAAGTGCATGAGCATTGCAGAGTCCGAATGGCATGCACCTGAGTGTGTAAGTGCCGAATGGACATGTGAAT